>JAVIAB010000092.1:8931102-9407214 GCA_032433765.1 Megaustenia siamemsis
AAGCGAGCATACACTTTCACGGGAAGACTATTTTATTATTACTGTTTATTCAGGTCGGCAGGTAGGCGCTTCGCACTATTTCCATCATCTTAGTCAATCAAAGTATATGATGATAGTAATGGTGACTATTATCACAGGAATGTGTCTTACAGTATCGTGAGGTGTGTTTTTAGATTTCAATCGATGTGGCAGGAATAGAGATAAGACCAACATTATGAGAATTAATGCAGTTGGCAATAACCAAATAAAACTAGGAGAAATACCTCTACTAGACGTACAATCTTATATATATCTGGGCAGTAATATAGATAAAGAGGGAGGAACAGAAAATGATACCAAAATAAGGATATCAAAAGCAAGAGGAGCTTTCATTGCACTGGGAAACATATGGAAATCCAAAGAAATTAGGCTAAATACAAAAATAAAAATTTTCAACTCCAATGTTAAGTCGGTTCTATTATATGGCTGTGAAACATGGAGAATAACAAAATTGACAATCACGAAGGTACAGACTTTCATTAATGGATGCTTGCGCAGAATAAAGGGATGGAAATGGCAGGACAAAGTCGCTAACGTGGAATTATGGAAATGTACCGGTCAAATACTAGTGGATAAAGATATACAGCGAAGACGATGGCGATGGATAGGACACACACTACGGAAGTCAACTGAGAGTATTACACAACAGGCCCTTTTTTGGAATTCCCAGGGGAAAAGACAAAGAGGAAGACCAAGGAATTCTTGGAGAAGACAGATCGAAGCAGAGATGAAGATGATGGGGAAGACATGGAATGATCTTGGAAGAATTGCAAAAAACAGAACGACTTGGAAAGTGTTTGTTGAAGACCTATGCTCCACTGGGAGCTAAAAGGTAGAAGAAGAAGAAGTCAATCAAAGTATATGATGATAGTAATGGTGACTATTATCACAGGAATGTGTCTTACAGTATCGTGAGGTGTGTTTTTAGATTTCAATCGATGTGGCAGGTATACTGCGGTTCTTCTGATGTTTCGGTTTGTGAAGGAGAAGTTGAGTTTAGCGTGTGTTTCTCTATCAGTGGTGGGGGTACAATACTTGATGTTTGATATCAGCAGCGAGTCGATAGTCGAACGTAACAGTAGGAAGGCAGGCCGAGAACAAGACTCAAACTATGAAGGTGAATCTAGAACGGATGGATGGAATGAAAGAACAGCAAGTGGAAGGAGATGACGTCATATAAGATGCACTATACCAGG
Organism: Megaustenia siamemsis; assembly: GCA_032433765.1. Lineage (NCBI taxonomy): Eukaryota > Metazoa > Mollusca > Gastropoda > Stylommatophora > Ariophantidae > Megaustenia > Megaustenia siamemsis. The sequence continues at coordinate 8,932,338 of JAVIAB010000092.1, forward strand.
AACTAAATTGTAAAAAAAAACTGGTGTCGACAGGCATTGCATTCTACGGTCCAAGGGGGGGGGGGCGGTGGGAGTATAATGAGGACGGGATCTGAGCAATTATGGACCTACCCGTTATGTAGTGAGGATGATTTGTTGACTACCTATGGATTGTTACTTCTAGTGACAGCACAAAACTAGGTCTTCTATATCATTAGTTGGATGTTATCATGTTATTGTAGTGCAATAGTCTTTATAACCTCCACAACTAGGTCTTCTATATCATTAGTTGAATGTTATCATGTTATTGTAGTGCAATAGTCTTTATAAGTGCTACTATGATACTTGTAAAGATCAAAGCGAGGCTCACCTTGCTAGACGATGTGTTCTAACATAAACTGCTGACACGAGATAGATGACGAGGCCAATAACTTTGTTTCGCTGGTAGACAGGTTCAAGGAGATTACACATTAAAGCCAACTTGGTATATACCCTACTTGATACTTTACTACAAAGACACTATTGGGCTGCAGTTACAATCTCAGTCTCCACTCTAAATCCCAATAATGTCTTTGTTTTACAAGCTCTATTTTCTCAACCAAGCTCATTCTCGAAGATATGATCTCCCTGTCTCTCTCTGACCCTCAGAGACCAGTCACTGAAGACAACAATAATAATAAAAAGTAAAGTAAAGTACCCCCGTGGCGCCAAGTGGCGTATAGGGAAATATGGTGTTAGTGACCCTATATTTTACAGACCTTCAGCACATGATTTTTGAGGTAATGTGGTCAGTATTACGCCCGTGCTGCTTTACTTTCCCAGAAAAAAATCCTGGTACCCATTTAAGGCTGGGTGAACCCGACTGCCGTCGGTTGGGATCGAACCCGACCCCTTGTCCGTGGTAGTCCAGTTCACTAACCACTGAGCTATCGCGGCTCCCAACAATAATAATAAATAACATATTTCTCTTATGAAATGTTAGATAGCGATATATGTTTTCTCCTGATGCCTACTTTAAATAAATGTAACAATATTAAAATCCAGATTTGATGAGCGCAACTACTTAGGAACGATGTTAACTTCATATGGTAGATAGCACTCTTGAGGTGAGAAATGGTACAGGCAGTGGAAGTATTCCAAAGAATGAGAAATATATAGCGCAGTCCATTTTTCTGAATGGAAATGTGTAAAAGAGCTCACTATTGTTATGTGGAGTCAGTCTTGATATATGGATGTGAATGCTGGACAATCAGACAACATACAAGACAATCGATGGAAGCCACAGAAATGTGGTTTTGCAGAAAAATGTTGAAATACCAGGGGCAGAATAAAAAACACAATGAAGACATTGAGGCCAAAGCAGACAGGGATTTAATTTGCAAAATCAGAAGTGGAGAATCATCTATTTTTGGCTGTTATGAAAAGAGAAATGAACATCTGAAATATATTGTGACAGCGAGAAAAAAAAGTGATGGAAGAAGAGATAAAGGGGGAAAAAGTACAAGATAGTTGAAGGTAACGATTTGGTGGAAGTCCACAACAAAAATGATAAACAACTATCAGTTCTCACCACTCGACAGAAGTTCAGTTCTCACCACTCGACAGAAGTTCAGTTCTCACCACTCGACAGAAGTTCAGTTCTCACCACTCGACAGAAGTTCAGTTCTCACCACTCGACAGAAGTTCAGTTCTCAACACTCGACAGAAGTTCAGTTCTCAACACTCGACAGAAGTTCAGTTCTCAACACTCGACAGAAGTTTAGTTCTCAACACTCGACAGAAGTTCAGTTTTCAACACTCGGCACATGCTCAATTCTTACCACGTAACAGAGATTTAATTCACACCACTCAACAGAGATTCAATTCATACCCCTCAACCGAGATTCAATTCACACAATTCAACAGAGATTAAATTCACACCACTCAATAGAGATTCAATTCACACAATTCAACAGAGATTAAATTCACACCACTCAACAGAGATTCAATTCTCACAATTCAACAGAGATTCAATTCACACCACTTAACAGAGATTCAATTCACACCACTCAACAGAGATTAAATTATCACCACTCAACAGAGGTTCAATTCTCACCACTCAACAGAGATTCAATTCTCACCACTCAACAGAGATTCAATTCTCACCACTCAACAGAGATTCAATTCTCACCACTCAACAGAGATTCAATTCACACCACTCAACAGAGATTCAATTCTCACCACTCAACAGAGATTAAATTCTCACCACTCAACAGAGATTCAATTCTCAACACTCAACAGAGATTCAGTTCTCACAACTCAACAGAGGTTCAGTTCTCACCACTCAATAGAGGTTCAGTTCTCACCACACAACAGAGGTTCAATTCTCACCACACAACAGAGGTTCAGTTCTCACCATACAACAGAGGTTCAGTTCTCAACAGATGTTCAGTTCTCACCGCACAACAGAGGTTAAATTCTCAACACACAACAGAGATTCAATTCTCAACACTCAACAGAAGTTCTACTCTACGCCAAACTCCTATCCCATTGTTCTAGCACAACGCTGTTTTTGAGACTCACTATTATCACGGTTTATTAACTTCCTTTACTGATAATATCTCTGATAATACTTGTTTTATCCTACCTCACCGAATGCCACTGATATCTATGTACAAGTATTTATACTTCTCCCTACTTCTCTAAAATGAAGAGACGTGTGGAAATTGTCACAGAATTATTGAACGTGTTCAACTTGAACAGCGGACTACGTTTTGTTGTCTGTCTCCGATATGTTTAGATTCACTGAAAAAGAAGCGCTTTAACCACATGTTATTCTGAACGGCGGTTTCGAACGTCACGTGAACTTCATAACCTCAACGCAACATGGGCGCTCATTTCCTGGACAGTCCGACACGTTGATTAAGTATCACGTGATCTTATTGCTGACGTCATATCTCCAACTTTCCTCTCACATCTTGCACATTGACTGATATGTCGTAATGTGATATGATGTCAGTGAAGTCACCTCACCAACTACCAATAAAACAACAAAAACCACGCAAGAATGCACAAACACTGAACCAAGCAGCATGGAAGAGGAAATCGAAGAAGTAATCAAATATGTAACAGGAAAGAGAGCACAGAGAATAGATAACAAACATACCAGTAGAAATAACAGAAGCAGCAGGAGAAGTAGGAGCTATATGGCTACACAGAATATTCAATACCGCATGGCACCAACAAAAAGCCCCAGAAGACAAGCAACAGGCAATCATCATACCAATAGAAAAAGAAAGGTAGTAAGAGAGACTGCAATTAATATAGAGGTAAATCGCTTGTCAGCTATGTAGGACAATTGTGGGAAATAGGTTTAGACCAAAGATAGAGCTACAGTTAAGTGATTCTCAAATGGGTTTTAAAAAAGAGGATGAATTGAGGCTCTATTCACCTTAAAACGGCTAGCAGTAAAGACGACAGAACACAGTCAAAATGTGTATATTGTTTTCATTGACCAGGAAAAAGCATTCGACCGGTTACACAAAGAACATCTGTGGGAGATACTAACAACATACGGAGCACGTCAAAATCTAACCAACCTAATTAAAAGTCTCTATATTAATAACATCACAAGATGGACAAGTCAGCCTATGACAATCTGCGCCATCAAAGCAAGAGACAGAGTGGAATGGCGCTCCATGGTAGCCAACCTTCGATGTGGAGACGGCACTCAATAATGATGATGATATCAATAGCAGCTGCACAGTTAGAACAGCAGCAGGTTAAACAGATCATTTGGGGGAGCAGAAGCGCCTGCGACCTGCGGTCGCACTAGCAGGGTGGGCGCACAATCAGCCAACCAAGACCTAGCAGTTCTACCTCCTCGTGGTCTCCCCTAGAAACAGTCTGCGTCAAACCAGACTGGCTAACAGAAGCTAGGATCGACGTGTTCCATGCAGTGGTGGCTGTTACTGATATAGAGGACCCAGTATTGCAGTACTTTTGGGCTGGACTAGTAGTTCCCAGCATAGCCTGGGACAGACGAAATCCAACTTCTCCAGTAAGAGCCGGGAATGTCAAGAAAGCCATTACGACTCGCCACATCAAATGAGTCAAATGACAACATGCTCGAATCAACTCGTGGCAATCTGTCAACAACAACAACAGATCACTTCGAAGTTAGATCAGGTGTAAGACAGGGGTGCTAACTATCTCCACCCCCCCCCCCCCCCCCACTGTTTACTACTATATATGCAAATTAGCCAACTATTCAGGGACAGAGGAGATCAATGAGCTTCTATTTGCAGACGATCAGGCACAAATACATGAAAATATTGAATATCCACAAGAACACTTAAATAGACTCAACAGCACATACACAAAATACAACATGAAAATCAACATCAACAAAACATAATTCATAAGTATCGCAAAAGAGAAACAAAACATCAACGTAAGTATAGACCGCAGACAACTAAAACAAATAGAGGAATTTAAATACGAGACTTAGGAAGTCTAGTGACACACGACAATTCACAAACAGCAGAAATAGACTCAAGATTCAACAAAGCTTGTCAAATCATTGGAAGATATCACCACTATTGTCCAACAAGGAAATAACTGGCACTGTACAATACAATATTCATCCCAACGTTGTGCTACCAATGCCAGACCTGGACCATAGATGCAAAAATAATATGAAAAATATCCTGTACTGAGATTAAATGTGACAGACGAATGACATAAAATAGCATGAGAGATAAGATCAGAAATGAAGAACTGAGAAAAAAGCTAGGAATAACCTTCGCCATGAATATATAAAGAAACAACAAACAAAATGGTTTGGCCACGTGACAAGGCAGAAAGATCAAAACACAACACAACGAGCCTTTAATAAACTATGATAGAACACCAGACCCAATGCCTGGCCACTAAAAAGATGTATTGACGGAATATTAGAAACACTAGGAAACATAACAACAGAAGAGGCGAACGGGAGAGCAAAAGACCGCAAAATGTGTCTCCCCTAGATTCTGAAAGGCAAACAAGGAGGGAAAGAAGAAGAAGTCACCTCGTTTTATTATCTCTATTTACATTTTTTTAAAAATTTAATTTATTTAACCACACAACGTTTGTTTCCTGAAAAAAGTCATTTCGTTATATCGTCTAGACGTGCCCTTCTATATCTGTTATATTGTAAACTCGTAACTACACATTGTGTTCCTTCTACGAGATTCTCCCTGTTGTCAGCACATCTGAGCCATAACCACTATAGATTTACACAAGCCTACAGACTGAAAGAGAATTCCCACTGGCGTGACGTTTTCAGCTTTCCGAGCAGGGGCGATTGTGGATAGAGTGACGTCAGCCGTCTATAGCTCCAATAGCTGCAAACGTCACGCAAGTTGATGGGTTTTCCGGGTTTTTTTTTCTCTACTTGCGGGCCTTTGTAAATATAGATGGCTACAGCTGAGCCCACAACAAACTTAATGCCCAAACTCCACATTTGGACACCGTCAAAGTACATATTTTGACATCATTAACGACATTTCAGAAAAAAACAACCTGCTTGGAAGGTTCAGTGCATGTTGAGCAAGCCTACTGATATCAGCACCCTAGCCATATCTATATCTCATATATGTACTAAGCTGTTGGTTGCAACTTGTTCAAAATGCCTAAAAAGAAGAAAAAGAAAGCTGGCAAGACAAAAGCTCCGATTAAGAAAATGTCGATAAAACAGGAAAAAGTGTGCTACTGGTGAGCAATGCTTTATTATTTACTATCATCATATAACACAATATTTTGTTTGCATTTGTAGCGTGTTTATTACTGACTGTCGCTGTGACAACTTATCATTGCTGAACGTTTATCAAACATCAATGTTCCGTATTATAACAACAACTGTATACATGTTGTTGTTTTTGTTAGGATCATCATCACTACACACCGGACGGATCCATATCGTGTGCTCCGATATAACCTTCGAGAATCTTGAGAAAATCCGAGGAGAATCAACGTGCACGAACTCTGTAGCACGGTCTGTGATTAACAGTGTGGGCAGGCTTTTGCTGCAATTTGGTTCTGACAGTCGCAACAATTTAAGACCTACTCGATTTTAACTGACAAAAGGCTCTTCTACGTGCGCGAGTGGGGACCTATTATTTATTATCGTTATTCGACAGGGCTAGACATCGAATTTCACTACCCTGAAAGGGCTAGAATCTCACTACCCAGAGAGGGCTAGACTTCTAATCTCACTACCCAGAGAGGGCTAGACTTCTAATCTCACTACCCAGAGAGGGCTAGACTTCTAATTTCACTACCCAGAGAGGGCTAGACTTCTAATCTCACTACCCAGAGAGGGCTAGACTTCTAATCTCACTACCCAGAGAGGGCTAGACTTCTAATCTCACTACCCAGAGAGGGCTAGACTTCTAATCTCACTACCCAGATATCGGGGAGGGTAACGCCACGAAGAAAGCACAGATTAATTTGTCACATAAACAAATATAAACAAATATAAACAAATATAAACAAATATAAACAAATATAAACAATTATCACCGCTTGTGTTGGGATTTGAACCTGGGTTTTTCCGGTCCAGGGGTCGACGTTGTACCTGCAGTCTACCCAGCCCCCTCTGCCCGTTCTATGTCACATGAACACGCATATATCGTTATGTACCTTATGATCATAATTGTTTGTTATGCGTTTGTTATACAGATAATAGTAATGTTATATTTTTATTATAATATAGATAGTAATATCTTAAAATATAATCATATTATTTGGTGTAATATCATAATGTTCTCAATATTGGGGTTTGGATTTTTCACATCAGAAATTGGTACATTACTTGATCTTAACAAAGTTTCATTATTTGCTTTTTCGAAAAGTGGTATTTATTTAAAATACCATTACCGTTGTTAGAAATTGTTACAATCGAATAACACACAAGACTAGACGTAAGTACATCGGTTACATTGATCAACGATCAAAATACTTCAGATATGGAAATAGTTAATCGTAACTAAGTTGATGTGATTGCAACGAAAATGACATGGACAAAGTCTACACCGCTGTAATGGTAGACATAAATTAAGAACCAGTTTCGGACAGAAATAATCTTGTATAGAAGATCCATGACCGTATTGAAAGATACAGCCAAATATAAGTGTGGCCGCTATTGACAAAATCTCTCTCTGCGATCAGGACTTAATCAGAGTAGGACTCCAGACTCTCACACGAAGACAGCTGTCTGTTTAAGCCTGTTAGATCCACTCTGCTTGAATATCTGTTAAAACGTTGCACTGTGTTCTGCGCCAGTGGCCCAGTGCATCCGATTTCAGCCAGCATTTTGTTCAGGTTTGCTTTCCTTAGCCTTCGATTGTCCCCAATCTTCCTGCAAGGCAGCAGATGGTCTTTTCTGTAGGGGGATTCTGCCCTTAGATGGTCGGTCTTTCCAGGTTTACGAGCACCATCTGCCCGAGTCACAAGAGGTGACTAACACAGACATGCGACTTGAAATATGAGGAAACTGCAACAAGGAACGCCTTTCATGCATATCCTTCAATTGTTCCCGCCGCCTATCCCCATATGCCGGTAATTCACGTCCTCTTGAAAATGATGATCGTCGTAGCACTTGATGATGTTAGGCCATTGTTGTTGATACCAATTCCGAACATATAGACACACAGTTAGTCGTCAAATTATCCCCGTCGCACATCAAACAGCAGACCGTAAGATTAGCGCACGGCCGGTCTAGGGAACCATTACGATGACGTAGCACACAACTAATCGAACACACAATCTCGCTCCCTTATATTTCTGATTACTCTAGTGTAAGCAGCCTTCGACGAACAAAACACGAAGCAAATTCCCTCAAGAGATAAAACTGCGGCTGACGAAGTAGTTTACATTAATGAGTAACGTGGGAATAATTTGCGTCAAGGAATTCCAACAACGGTCATGAACAGCACCAATGTGACGTAAAGCGCAGATCAAGTCTAGACGGTGGAAGGTCTCATTCACAACACTTGATTTGTCAAAAAACGGACTGTTGTCGGCCTACGACCTCGCTTTAGCGGCACAGATGTATTAAGTATATCATCAATTTGTCTTTAACGCAGAAAAGTGCAAAGGAAAACCGAAATTGATCAGATCCTGGATGCACTTTCTGCAACGATCGAGAGGACGTGGACTAGATCCGCCATGTTGGAGACGGAAGTCATCAAAATATAGCCAGTTATAAGTGTAGCCTGTATTTTTTATGCTATAGCCAAATTTAAGTTTAACCTGAATTTGTATAATGCAGTGAATTTATAAATACAGTCCAAATAAAAAAAAAAAAAAAGAAATTAAGTGTAGACTGTTTTTTATGATACAATCAGTTGTAAGTGTAAAGTTGTAAATTTATCTTGTTTTTTTAATGATACAATCAGTTGTAAATTTAGCTTGTATTTTTATGATACAATGAGTTGTAAGTGTAGCATGTATTTTTATAATACAATGAGTTGTAAGTGTAGCTTGTATTTTATAAGAGAGAGCCAAATGTAAGTGTGGCCTGCACCGTTAAGACAGAGCCACACATAATTTATAGTATTAAAAACACTAGGAAACGTTAACCGCTGGAGAGACCAACAGAAGAGCAATAAGACTGCAAACTATATCTCCCCTGATGCCGAATGGCAAGTGAGGAAGGAAAGGAGAAGAAGATACACATTTTCTCTGTGTTGATGGGTCATTAACTGTGTCCGAAACTCCAGGGTACGGGAACCGGTAACAATGACAAGCGCCTATGACAACAGACGGTGGCACGACCTGCAGAGAGACGTCATTGAATTAGTGGAGGAAGACGTCGAGACATTTAAGAAGAACAAGAAAGGGGAGATTATTCCACCAAAACCAATGAGTAACCGGGCCACAGCTTTCAACTATGTGGCGACCAGGTGTGTATATCAACTCTTTCATATTGTAATTTGTTAAATGAGTGATGTCAGAAACTACCCCACCATTCCCACCCCTCCCCCAACGAAGCAGACATTTTTTTTTTTTTTACAAACAAACAAATGTTCCAGTTTTTCCTAGTTCATCATCATCATGTGCTATACCGGTTGACGTAGGCGATCATGTCCCTCCACAATCTTCTATCTACAGTGCATTGTATCAGTTCTGTTGTTGACTTTTTCCATGCCATGACACCAAGCTATCCAGTATTTTCTCTCTTTGTCGTTCGCGATCTCTCTTTCTTTTTATTTTGCCAGTTGTAACCAAGTATTCAAGCTTTCCTCTTCTCATGATGTGCCCGAAAAATGCTGATTGTTTCTTTCTGATGTTTTTTAGGAGTTCCCTTTTTTGTGTTGGCCTCTTTGAGAATTTCTTCATTGATCTTTTTAGCTGTCTAGGGAACTTTCAACATTCTTCTGAAAAATCCCATCTCTGTGGCCTCTAATCGTCTTTTCTACGTTTTTTCATAGTTAAAGGATAGTTTATCGCGAGATATATCGCCTGTTGTTCATTTCATCATTATCATCATTTCAGCATGTCAAGAGTCTTACAGATTTGTGTTGCTTTTTCTTCTTATTGTTTCGTTTTGATTCTTTTTTAAGACACACTGATATCTAACATGATAAATATTGGCATATTGATGATATACGAGACCTCGATACTCACTATGAACCCATTCACTGGGCACATAAAACACTAATATGAAGTCGATAGTAACGTATGTGAATTAATGAGAAACCAGACACTGGGTGCAATAAATATTCATATAATCTGGTATATGGCAGTTTCTTTAGCACACGATATAATTTGTAAATAGATGGACACACTCTATTCGATGTATATTTAAAAATGGGTGCTGGACTCACAGAGTAAACAAACGAACTTACTGCAAGAACTATTATAGCGACCTTACTGAAATAAAATATTATAGTGACCTCACTGAAATAATACATTATAGTGACCTCACTGAAATAAAATATTATAGTGACCTCACTGAAATAAAATATTATAGTGACCTCACTGAAATAAAACATTATAGTGACCTCCATTTAAAAAATGTAATACAGTGACTGATATTCAAACACGCCACATCCAGGTAATTTACTCATCTAGACTTGACTTATTTCACCACTAATCGACCAACCATTGCTAGTGCTCTACTCTTGTTCATATTTTCATTTACTTACGTTTTACTGTCTCAAAGAAAAAAAAAACATGCGTCAGTGAGACTTGTATGTTCCCTTGTATGCAGTAAACAGGTATATAACATTTTGTCGTATTTGTGTGTAACACTCGTGTTTAGCTCTAATGGTTTGTATACGATTAGTTCAGCTGGCCTGGCCGTAGGACATTTGCTTTCGTCTCGGCAAGTCTGGAACTGTTCAGCCTCAGACTATGTTTTATAGGTTATATTAGATCGCAACTGCCATTAAAAGATTGCAAATAAAACGACTATCTTCAAAGTAGTCTTGCTCAAGGTTTTAAACATTAGTTCCACCTCAGTTCTCAGTCTTTATTCACTTGTGTACTTCTTGGTGACAATTTTCATACACTTATACTGTATCTTTCAATGTATGAAAAATGTATAGGTTTTATCTGTAAACTAAGAACCCCAAAAAACGAGATTATAAAAGCACTGCTATAATAAGGTGAACATATAAAGTCCAGGTAGTCACACAGCAATTGCCTTATTACAATGAGGTGTTAGTGACTTTAATGCCTAGCTACTTGAGGTAGGGTGACCAATTCCCTTTCTGGCTAGGTGGTCTTTCCTTTCCTTTCCTTTCCATAGAATACACTATATGTATAAGGAAAGACAACTTCAATTTTTGGTAAATTTAAACATAGAGCATGCGCCAACACCAAACTAACACTGAGGACTAGAATTCTAATTGACCTAAGTTGTGTGTTTAGTACACTGTTATATGGATCAGAAACTTGGACTTCCTATGCAGGGCAAGAGAAAAGGTTAAACAGCTTTTATCTGCCTTGCTTTCACAAGATAATGAACATTAAACTGGCAGAGCAAAGTAACCAATTCTAACGTCATGCAACGAGCTATAGTCCCATAACAAATATGGCAGCACTTAGGACTAGGAGACTAATGTGGCTGGGTCATGTGAGAATAATGGAAAACAATCGACAATCACATTTCTAAACAATTATTGTATGGCGAACTTAGGGACAGAAAGGGACAAAAGGGCAGACCAGTGTTGAGATACAAGGATGTTTGCTGGGCTTCTCTGAGTGAATTCTCTATCAGCGAAAGAAACTCGGAAAGTCTGGCATCAGATCTCAGCATATGGGAACAACAATTTAAAAAAAAAACGGCACAAGAACATTTGAGTCAGTAATTATGTTAAATTCAAAAGACAAAATGGTACACAAGATGAGGCCAGGCACCACGAATGCATCTTGGTCATTCTACAGATAGATCTGCTTTGTCCAATATTGGGCAATTCAACTACGAGAGAAGCTACTCAGTAAAACAACATTTAGCACGAGAGAAGCTACTCAGCAAAACAACATTTAGCACGAGAGAAGCTACTCAGTAAAACAACATTTAGCACGAGGGACTAATATTTTATCAAACTACTAAAGAAGCCAAAGGACATATACATATATATACACACTTGTATATAGTTTAAGTGTGCCAGTTGTTAACAATTAATTAATAAAAAGCACACGAAAATTAGCATACATCAAACACAGAGCGTGACGGTGATATTTCTTCTCTACTCTTCAATTAAATTAAAGCCTTGGTTCTATCTCCTGAGAGTACGATTGATTACCCATGGCTGTGAATAGCTGATTTAGCATTATCGATTACTTTACTCAATACAGCTTCTAGAGTATGGTCCCCTTCCATTGATTATATATGGCAGTGTCACCTGACCACTTAAAAAGAGATTTCTCCCTTATTTGTTTCGACCATCAGTTGATCGATAAGTGGAATGGCCAGTACCACACCAGTCGAATAATTTAAGTTCCTCTTCTTAATTAAGAACAATGATGAACTAAATACACATTTCTTATGTCAGTCATTTCCAGTAATGATTATCTCCACAGATATGTGAAGTACACGGTTCTTGCCAAAGAGCTTGAAAGTGTTTACAACTTCATGGTACATCCGCAGAAACGGGTCCTGGCTAAAGCTATTTTAAGGAACATTTTTGCTAGAATTCTTGAACTCAAAGAACAAATGGTTATCATTGATGAGAGAGATTACCATTTCATCGATGACATAATTCAGGATTATCGCCTGATTCCCAGAGACCTTGACCTTACAGTCCCCATATTCTTTAAAGAGGAGCAGTTCACAGTTTTACAAAACAGGGAGGTTCTTCTCGAATCGATTATTGGTAGATTAGAGAAGCAGCCGTCACAGGCATTACACATTAGCGAATCTGCGAAGCAAACACCATCTGACATTGACCAATCAGCTGTTGAACAAGCTGTTCTCACGATCCAACGGAATCACAGAGGTTACATCGCACTATTTAATTTTGAAAAACGGGCTAGCAAACTTACATTTTTGAGACGTAATGAAAGATCCAAAAGAATTTTGCGTCGTTTTATCAACAAGTGGATTTGCTTCGTATATGGCAGACATTTGTTGAAAATGGAGATAGAAGAATTGAAAGATCTGAAAATGTTGCCCCAACCAGACGATAACTACGTTTCAAATCTAGAAGACCATATGCAGAGGAACAAACTGAAAGCTGAAGAGAATCTACAAAAGCTAGAAGAAGAAAGGGCCATTACGGAAGTAGCAATTCTAAGCAAGGAAGGCCCTGACATGGCCTGGGAGTTGAAATATAACATCACGCAATGGCTGCTGGAAACGAAAAGCTTGCTGGGAAATTTTCCACTGTTTCCGCCAGAAGAAAAAGGGGGCAGTAATCTGCTGTTCAGCAACAAATCTGTGGCGGAAGTTCAACGAGAGCTTCAAGAATACTTGGAGGAGAAGGGGAAAAAGAAGAAAGGTAAGAAAGGACAGGGGAAGAAGAAAAAGAAGAAAAAGGAAAAGAAGGACAAAAAAAAAGGCAAAGGTGGAAAGGGGAAGAAGAAAAAGGGCAAAGGTGCTGAGGAAGGATTTCAGTGGACGTTACCAATGTCAAAGGTCGTGCCTGAACTGGCAGAAGAAAGAAACGACTACCAAAAGTTCTGGTATTACAAGGACGACGCTGAGAACTTCCAGCAGATACACGACGGAGAGATCATGACTGAGGAGATTCGCTTGAAAGTCGCCGAAACAGTCAGGGGCCAAGTTGATGAACTCATGCGGTTTGAACTGGAGAACATGAAAGTAGCAATTGAACGGGCAAAGAGGAAGAAGTCGGACAAGAAGAAGAAGAAAGGAAAGAAAGGAAAAGGTAAAAAGAAAGGTAAGAAGGGTAAGAAAGGTAAAAAAGGAAAGGATTTAACGAAAGACAGAACAATGGATGATCTTTACGAAGAGTTAGTTGTCAATGGAATAATCCAGAAAGTGGAAAACGTGCAGCTGGCAGACTTTCTTGGTGACTACAGCTACACTGGTTGTATCACTCAGGCGTCTGGTTTGAATCCATTGCCCTCGTTAGCTGACGTCAGAAAACTGGTTATGGAGTATTCCGTTCTCCCCCTTGGCTCTGCTGAAATCCACACAATGGCGCCCCTAAACAGGTACGGTATCAGTTGTTCGTACCACATGTGCAAAGCGAAGTTTTACTAATGATAAAAGTGAGTTTTTCAAATAATAATGTGTGAATAGTCGTCGTAAAAGATGTGTATTCTTATGAAGTAATGTAACAGTAAAGGTGAATTAAAGTATAGGGTAGGTAACTTAGCCGGTATCCACTTCTTAATAGACTATAGCAGTAACATGTGATAGCGATCATCAGTATTAGTGACAGAATAACAAGTTGTGGGAATGGAAAGTTCATATTGGGTAGTGGACAACCCACGGAGGATGGAAGTGAAGGAAATGTGCAGAATAGTACTGGGCATAATAAGTTTAGGGAATGAACATTTTCCAGGTTGTTGTGGAAATGGGGATAGATAAGCGCATGTCTTGAACGCATGGCTTTACTGTCCAGTAAATAGGTTGACAAACAACTGCCAGGACAGGTCAAAGTCATGAAATAAACATCATTATTTTGAAACTCAGGAAAGGTCAAAACTGACCAGAGGTTATACAGAAGTCACGGAGCGGTCAAGTTTAGAGATTTCTCACGGAGTCATAAACAACTTGTTATTGTAAAGTCTTAGACATAGTTCAAATCTGGGGTCAGAATGATGAGAATTGATTGACTCAAGATGTTGGAAGTGTCACTTCGCGACAATTGCGACAAATTCATTGGCTGCAGATATTTCACACACAAAGTTAGGTGGGAGTATTTAACCTTCGACACGATAGGTTTTGAGGAATAAGTTAAGTAAAAAATGTAGACTAAATAAGTTAAGTCAGAAAGAGTAGTTAGGAAGAAGACAGACAGTTAGGAGTTCAGTAGTCAGGAAAAATCAATAAGTTAAGTTAGGAATTGAAAGTCAGAAAGTAGTTAGGAATCTTTAAGTTAGTTGAGAAGTTATGAAGGAACAGACTAGAGAGTAGTAAAGATATCAGTGACTTAAGATATTAGTCGAGAAGTAGACAGTAGATAGAACAAGTGAATTAGAACATATGAACATTTAGTTGCTGTGAAAGTGTTTTGAGAGTTTCCAAGTTGTGATTCATATTTCCTATAAGAAGTCGTAAGTAAGTTGTGAGAAAGAGAGTATTGTATAATATGCATTTATGGACAGTTCAATAGTCATCGGTGATAAAGCTCCTGAACGTCCAGAATTAAAGAACATTAATTCTAAGAGAAGTGCACCCACTATTGTGTATCACGTGCCAAGTTAAAATTCAATAAACATGATTATGATTATATAAATAATGAGAAGTCTGTGATGATTGTTATCAACTATAAATGTGATGTGCTGCGAACAATGAATAATAAAAACAAAGATAAATAAAGAAATAAATAATTCAACCTCTTTTACAGTAACATCTTCACACAAATTTATTAGCAGCTTTGAAAAAAATAATATCATTCTCATAATGCTTAACAGGAGCTTGGAGAGTCCAGTTATAGCCGAGCGAGGTGGAGTCTAGAAGAGAGCGGCTCAATGGATTTACGTGTTTTAAATTACTGTTTAATTACATGTCACATGTCAGGAAACGTTCAACCGTTGTATATAGACTACAGGTAGGGGGCTTGTTTGCACTCGAGGCAAGACGCCGGCCTCGAGACAGAAAAGATATGTGTTCAAATCCCGGCTGCACCAGTTGGGATTTTTATTTATGATTTCTCTCTCTGCTGCAACCACCCCTGGTCTCAGCAGCCAGGCCCGGCTTGAAGCGTCAATTACTCATGGACGGAAAAAAATATGAGCACCTCCTAAGATTTAGTTATCGGCAGCAACCATTGTAGACACTCCACGTCTGACGATCAGTCGATATTAAGAGACAGACTTTGCATAAGACACGAATTATATCTCGCCACACATCCCTGTTTTAGGCGAGCCTTCCAACCTTGGCAAAATTCTGATGCCTGTTATAATTGCTTCTCACCTTAGTGTTCTTGTCAGTACTTTTTATAGGTCGGTCTAATTAAAAAAAAAGAAATTTTGGCCTTGAAGAACAATCATTGAAATTAAGCAACTAGTGATCAGTAACAATGGCGGAGTGGTCCATCGGTAATTGAGCAGAGAACGGTGAGCGACCCACAGCTGACTGTGATTCAGGATCGGCGATGAGCAGACGGGATTAAGACCCAACTCCACCTTTCGGTGGTGCTGCTGGAAACAGAGTAGCCAGCCTGGTCATGCGTGTAGAGATCAAAGAAGGAAAAAAATCAGGTGCACAAAAATACTGCACTGACGTCGGAAGTGTTGGGCCAAAAGGCGTATATATAACATCTATGCTGCTAACCACAACGCGACGCTTCTTCTTAACGTACTTTTAAGGGTGAGCGGTGAAAAGAAGTGGCCCTCATCAAGGCCAGCTCCTTGTCGTGGGGATGGGGCTTAACAGTCACCAGGGACTGAAAACTAAGACTGGCCAGGCCTTCCTACAACCGAGCAAGACCACAGTCTGCTCTAGCAAGTTCAAGTGCTGAAGTCGGAGGCAACCAGCCAAAAGGCGCACGACAATCAGGTTGCCACGCACTCAACGCAAATGGAAGTATGTCTATAACCGCAAATCGATATGGCACTCGCCCTGTGATGGGCACTCAGGCAGGAGCAGCGCCGGGTCCTCAGCCTCGAAAGGGCCCAACCTCTATTACTGGATGTCCTTCTCAACCGCTCTGTGGAGTCAGGGGGCGAGAGAATAGAGCTACTGGCCAATCCAAAATAAGACCACTAAAAATAATGCACTGGAATGCTGAAGACATCAGCAGCAAAAGAGATGGGTACAGTAAAAAGATAGAATTAGAAAATATCCTGCATGAAGAACAAATAAGCATATGCTGTTTGCAGGAAACCCATCTAAACGACATAGCCTTGAAGATTAGGGGATACCAGTGCTACCGATCTGACAGAATAAATAGACAAAAGGGCGGAATACTGTCTTTTGTAAGGAACAACATTAATGCATGTCAGATTGAAGTGTATATGGATGGGGCGGAATATCAAATACTGCACCTCAGGACAGGAAATACAGACTTCCATCTACTTAACTACTACTGTCCGAGTGACCGCCCACTAGCACTAGACACAATTACATTAAAAGAAAGAATAATTGTATGTGGAGACTTTAACAGCCACTCACAGAGCTGGGGCTATGAACATATGGACAAGAGAGGTGAAGAGCTTGAAAATTGGCAGGATGACAATGGGCTTATACTATTAAACCAGGCAACAGATCCACCAACATTCTACTCCAGGTCATGGCATACCACATCTACACCAGACCTTGCTTTCCATTCACCAGACCTGGATTGGAATATCACACGAATTGTTGGGAAACAACTTGGAGGCAGCGACCACCGACCAGTCTTTTTAGTGGTACAAAATAAGGCCATCAGGGAGAGCAGCACTCTCTCCAGATGGAATTACAAAAAGGCAGACTGGAAAATGTATCAACACTACACCAGTGTACTGACTAAAGATATAAATACAGATAGAGACATCAACAAAATAGTTGATGAATTCAGTAGACTAATAATACAAGCTGCCAGTGAAACAATACCTAGAGGGACACGGAAACACTACAAACCATACTAGAGTAGTGAGCTAGAGCAACTGCACAATGACATGGAAACATCTCGAAAGCAAGCAGAAAATAACCCTTGCCAAGAACACCACAACAACTACCAGCATGCTAAAGCCAAATTTCAACGGGCTAAACTACAAGCCAGACGGAGAAGCTGGAAAGAGAAAACAGAGTCCTTGAATCTTGAACGAGACACAAGAAAAGTGTGGAAGCTTGTAAAACAGCTGAATGATGAGGGTACAGAAAGGAACACTAAAATTACACTGAAGAAGGATGGAAACATTCTAACAGGTAAACATGCAGCAAATTACTTTGCAGACTCCTTTGCAAATGACAATAATACTGAAATTAGCCTAGAAAAACGACAAGAGACCTGTTTAAAACAACAAAATGCAAGACAAGAAGAGACCACACATGAAGTAATGGAAACACCCATTACACAAAGAGAGCTAGAGCTGGCAATATCCAAATTAAAAATGAAAAAGTCACCAGGCAATGATGGAGTGTCCAATGAAATGATTAAGAACTTGGGAACTGCAGCTAAAGCAAAACTACTGCAGATCTACAACATTTGCTGGATCACAGGTAGAGTGCCACAGGCATGGAGAGAAGCAATTATGATACCATTACTAAAGCCAGGAAAAGATGGTTCAATGACATCCAGCTATAGACCAATCAGCCTTACAAGCTGTTTGTGTAAAACAATGGAACGTATAATCAATCTCAGACTGCAGTGGTACCTGGAAAGTGAAAATCTCCTTGTCCCACAACAAGCAGGCTTTAGACAGTGTTACTCTACCGAAGATCAAGCAACCTATCTTTACCAGGAAATTGAAGATGCGTTTCAAGAAAAGAAACTGGTACTAGCAGCATGGATAGACCTAAAGAAAGCATTTGATAAGGTATGGAAGGAAGGGCTTTTGAAGAAACTGAGAAATTATGGAGTAAATGGCAGGATGTACAAATGGGTCAAAGCATACCTGCATAACAGGAGAGCCAGAGTGCAACTGGATGGTCTTAAGAGTAAGAAGGTCTTATTGCGCCAGGGCGTTCCACAAGGAGGGGTACTATCTCCAACACTTTTTCTGATCTACATCAATGACCTAGTTACTGAACTACCACATGGCATCAAAGTGACAATGTATGCAGATGACTTGGTAATGTGGTGCACAGAGGAGTATGCAACAGTGGCCTCCAAATTGCTACAAAGAGCTATGAATGCACTGAATTCATGGACAAATAGATGGTGTATCAGCATCAATACAGACAAATGCAGCACTACACTTTTCACACTCTCCCCAAAACAAAAAGCAGGAGCCATCTACATAAACAATGAGCCTGTGAAAGAAGACATACAAGCTACATATCTCGGAGTTACATTTGATAACAAACTATCTTGGAAACAGCAGATAAATAAGGCAACCCAAAAAGCAAGGAGGAAATTGGCTATTCTAAGAAAGTTGTGTGGAACCACATGGGGTGCGAGTGGGAAAATACTCAGTAAAGTTTACCAACAGAGTATACGCCCACATTTAGAATATGGATCATCCGCATGGTGCTCAGCATCAAACACCACATTGCAAGAACTGGATAAAGTACAAAACCAGGCACTTAGGGTCATCACAGTAGCAATGAAATCAACACCAATATTGGAGATGGAGAAATTGTGGAGGATACCAGCACTGAGAGAACGGAGAGACACAAAGGTGCTGATACAGGCAGAAAAATTTGTATGCATGCCGAGACATCCAATGAAGGACAGATTCCAAAATCTTGCATTGGGACGACTTAAGAGAAGCAGCTTTATCCACCAAGCCAAGCGTATTAGTAGACAAACACCAGACATGCCAAGAGTTGTTAAACCCCTTCTGCCCATACCAGAACAGACTCCCTGGACAGATGAATCAGGATTATCAGTTCAAATACGGACAGAAGTGAAAGGAATAGTTGACAAAGAGGAACAAAATAGTCTACAGCGAAAAACAATAACTCTCAGTTTCCTGGATGAAGAATACCCACAAGACCTATGGATTCATGTGTACACAGATGGATCAGCACAGAATGCAGTAAAGAATGGAGGAGCAGGTGCATATATAGAGTACCCAAATAACACTAGGGATATGAATAAAATAGCAACAGGGAAATATTGTCACAATTATGATGCAGAAATACAAGCAATAAAGTTGGCAATAGAAAAACTGCTGAACAGTAATCTTAGCCCACAGCCTGTAGTGTTTTTGACAGATGCAAGATCAGTACTCCAGGCACTACAATCCAGAAAATTACCACATCTGCAGACCTTATTGACTGAACTCTGCAAGCACCACAGGGTTGCCCTGCAGTGGATCCCGTCTCACTGTGGAATACCAGGAAATGAGAAAGCAGATCAGTTGGCAAAGGAAGGTTCAACAGGCACACAACTAGATACACTAGTTACATACCATCATAAGAAACAGATAATCAAATCAATCAGAGGACCACAAGCCCCAAATCAGGATGCCTTTCATAATATGAATAGATATGAACAAGTTATCATTATACGCCTAAGAACAGGACACAATCGACTCCATAGTCACATGTATACAAAATTCAAGATCGGCACATCAACTACTTGTACATGTGGACAGGCACCCCAGACTGCTGAACACATACTTCAAGACTGCACTGAATATAGTAGACTGAGGAAAATCCATTGGCCCATAAATACAACACTACAGACAAAACTATATAGGCCACTGCAAGAATTACAAAAGACAGTAAAATTTATACAGGAAACGACATTGCAGATATAGACAATACTTCAGGCGAACGAAAGATAGATAGAAAAGAAGTGGCTATCGGCTGATCGCTGAAAAAAGATCGAAGGACCAGCAGGAAAATGGATGCGTGTGTTTACTACCACATTCAATTTGGGGATGTGGGGAGATGTAACAGCGCAACAAACATGGGATTCTCAGTTACAGTGAAAGGATGACCATTGTAAAATAGTATGGAGAACATGCCAACGACCTCTAGTAGAGAGTGGAAACTAAAGTAGCCACTGCAGTCTTTAAATAGATTTCTGATATTCATTATTCTGCATCTCGTTTCATATGCACTAAAAGTATTCAGCTTAATTGATTGACGGACTATTAAACTTCTTCTTCTTCTTCTTCTTCTTCTTCTTCTTCTTTCCTTCCTCATCTGCCTTTCAGCGTCGAGGGGAGATATAATTTGCGGTCTTTTGCTCTTCTGTTCGCTTCTGCTGCTGTTATGTTTCCTAGTGCTTCTAATATTCCATCGATCCATCTTTTTCGTGGTCGACCCTTGGGTCTGTTGTTCTCACAACGTTTGTTGAAGGCTCGTTGTGTTGTGTTTTGTTCTTTCTGCCTTGTCACGTGGCCGAACCATTTTATCTGTTGTTTCCTTATATATTCTATGGCTGGGGCTATTCCTAGCTTTTTTCTCAGTTCTACATTTCTGATCTTATCTCTCAGACTGTTTCCTGTCATTCGTCTAACACATTTCATCTCTGTAGAGGTTATTTTTCTTATTGTTCTTGCATCTAGAGTCCAGTTCTGGCATTGGTAGCACAACGTTGGAATGAAGATTGTATTGTATAGTGCTCGTTTTGCCTCCAGAGTTATTTCCTTGTTGGACAATAGTGGTGATAACTGTCCGATGATTTGGCAAGCTTTGTTGCATCTTGATTCTATCTCTGCTGTTTGGGAATTGTCGTTTGTCATTAGACTTCCTAGGTATTTGAATTCCTCTACTTGTTTTAGTTGTCTGCCTTCTATAGTTATGTTGATGTTCTGTTTATTTTTGGCGACATTCATGACTTCTGTTTTGTTGATGTTGATTTTCATGTTGTATTTTGTTCCTAAGATGTTGAGTTTGTTTAAGTGTTCTTGTAGGTCTTCTATTGTTTCATGTATTAGTGCCTGGTCGTCTGCAAATAGAAGCTCGTTGATCTCCTCTGTCTCTGATGGGTTGGCTAGCTTGCATATATGGTCCATGTATGTAATAAACAGTAGGGGGGATAGTACGCACCCCTGTCTTACACCTGATCTAACTTCGAAGTGGTCTGTGTAGCCTGTTGCTGTTCTGACCCTGCAGCTGCTGTTGGCGTAGAGACTTTTAATAATGTTGGTTAGATGTTGGCTTACTCCGTATGTTGTTAGTATCTCCCACAGTTGTTCTCTGTTTACTCTGTCGAATGCTTTTTCCTGGTCAATGAAGGCTATGTATAAGTTTTGGTTGTGTTCTGTCGTTTTTTCTGCAAGCTGTTTTAGTGTGAATAGTGCGTCGGTACATCCTCTGTTTTTTCGGAACCCCATTTGAGAATCGCTTAACTGTAGTTCTATTAGACATAGACTAGTAGTAGACTATTAAACATGTGAATATATTTACATAATAAACTTCTTTCTTTTCTTCTTTTCTTCAACTCCCTGTGAAGCATAGGTCATCAATACAACTTTCCAAGCCGTTCTGTTTCAGAACAAACTATCCGACAAATACAAATATATGATAGTCTACATAGTCGCGAAGTTTTTAAAAGTATCAAAACATTCCTGTGAATTTAATCATGTTGACGTCTAGATGTGTACGCGGAATTATTCATGTATTAAAAATACGAAAATGTTGATTTAATTTGATTTGGAAAGTTCCTAGTTTAAGAACATAAATTAAAATAATCTCCCCTTAGTTGGTGTCACAACAAAACTACAGTGGTTCTCAAATACAGAAAATTATCTATATTTTCATCGTTAACGCATTTTATTTTATTTTTGGGTTAGTGTTGTAGTTTGGGCTAGGACGCGTTGGACTTTATCCTCACGTCATTTCTCTTTTCTTAACAGTTAGGGGTCTTCTAATGGCAGATTAGAGAACCATCGAATAAAGTGTAATGTCAATCAAGGGAACTTACTCTTCCAAACTGAAATAATTTATGTCTCTAAACTAGGACTTTCACTTTAATTTATCAATTTTTTTTGCAGCTATTAGTGGTTCTAATTGGTACGCATATTTTGTTTTTAGATCGGTATTAATTGCTGGCTTACGAGAAACTGGCAAAAATATGCTGGTCCATGCAATCTGTACAGAAGTTGGCGCCAATTTATTTGATATCAGGCCATCTAATATGATGGGCAAGTATGACTCTAAGAAAGGAAAGAAAATGATAACGCATCTGCTAATGAAGGTGTGGTCATTATATCATTATCCTTGTTGTTATTTTAGTTCCCGTTCACACATTTCCAATTTTTGTTAACTTTTTTTTATATCTCTACCGCAATCAATTATTCCTTTTTCTGCTGCTGCCCTTCTCTACATATTAACTTTTTATTGTAAATTCAGCATTCTTTTAATGATCTTTTCTTTTCTTCTTTACGTTTCATTCCTCACATTCTGTAATATCTTCACCGCTATCTATCTTTCTATTCGTCAATATTCAACTTCAACTTAAGGTCGATCTACTCGCATTAGTTTCATTTAGTTTAGTTTCATTTAGTTTAATTGTTTCATTTTAGTTTCATTTAGTTTAGTTTCATTTTAGTTTCATTTAGTTTAGTTTCATTTTAGTTTCATTTAGTTTAGTTGTTTCATTTAGTTTAGTTTCATTTAGTTTAATTGTTTCATTTAGTATAGTTTCATTTAGTTTAGTTGTTTCATTTAGTTTAGTTTCATTTAGTTTAGTTGTTTCATTTAGTTTAGTTGTTTCATTTAGTTTAGTTTCATTTAGTTTAGTTGTTTCATTTAGTTTAGTTTCATTTAGTTTAGTTGTTTCATTTAGTTTAGTTTCATTTAGTTTAGTTGTTTCATTTAGCTTAGTTGTTTCATTTAGTTTAGTTTCATTTAGTTTAGTTGTTTCATTTAGTTTAGTTGTTTCATTTAGTTTAGTTTCCTTTAGTTTAGTTGTTTCATTTAGTTAAGTTTCATTTAGTTTAGTTGTTTCATTTAGTTTAGTTGTTTCATTTAGTTTAGTTGTTTCATTTAGTTTAGTTGTTTCATTTAGTTTAGTTTCATTTAGTTTAGTTTCATTTAGTTTAGTTTCATTTAATTTAATAGTTTCATTTAGTTTAGTTTCATTTAGTTTAGTTTCATTTAATTTAATTGTTTCATTTAGTTTAGTTTCACTTAGTTTAGTTTCATTTAGTTTAATTGTTTCATTAGTTTCACTTAGTTTAGTTTCATTTAGTTTAGTTGTTTCATTTAGTTTAGTTGTTTCATTTAGTTTAGTTTCATTTAGTTTAATTGTTTCATTTAGTTTAGTTTCATTTAGTTTAGTTGTTTCATTTAGTTTAATTTCATTTAGTTTAGTTGTTTCATTTAGTTTAGTTTCATTTAGTTTAGTTTCATTTAGTTTAGTTGTTTCATTTAGTTTAGTTTCATTTAGTTTAGTTGTTTCATTTAGTTTAGTTGTTTCATTTAGTTTAGTTGTTTCATTTAGTTTAGTTGTTTCATTTAGTTTAGTTTAGTTTCATTTAGTTTAGTTGTTTCATTTAGTTTAGTTTCATTTAGTTTAGTTGTTTCATTTAGTTTAGTTGTTTCATTTAGTTTAGTTTCATTTAGTTTAGTTGTTTCATTTAGTTTAGTTGTTTCATTTAGTTTAGTTTCATTTAGGTTAGTTGTTTCATTTAGTTTAGTTGTTTCATTTAGTTTAGTTTCTTTTAGTTTAGTTTCATTTAGTTTAGTTTCATTTAGTTTAGTTGTTTCATTTAGTTTAGTTGTTTCATTTAGTTTAGTTGTTTCATTTAGTTTAGTTTAGTTTCATTTAGTTTAGTTGTTTCATTTAGTTTAGTTTCATTTAGTTTAGTTGTTTCATTTAGTTTAGTTGTTTCATTTAGTTTAGTTTCATTTAGTTTAGTTGTTTCATTTAGTTTAGTTGTTTCATTTAGTTTAGTTTCATTTAGGTTAGTTGTTTCATTTAGTTTAGTTGTTTCATTTAGTTTAGTTTCTTTAGTTTAGTTTCATTTAGTTTAGTTTCATTTAGTTTAGTTTCATTTAATTTAATAGTTTCATTTAGTTTAGTTTCATTTAGTTTAGTTTCATTTAATTTAATAGTTTCATTTAGTTTAGTTTCATTTAGTTTAATTGTTTTATTTAGTTTAGTTTCACTTAGTTTAGTTTCATTTAGTTTAATTGTTTCATTAGTTTCACTTAGTTTAGTTTCATTTAGTTTAATTTCATTTAGTTTCATCGACAAATCATCTCCATTGCACATCAGACAACCCCACAGTACCCAGATCCTTCTCTCAGCGCGCAGCACTGCCGCCATATGCCAGTGAAAGCACTGATGATTGTTTCAGATCAGATGCGCAAGCTCTGTAGCTCAGGCGGGGACTCTGAATCTCGCCTTCTATCGATATCCTTCTTCTACAATGTTTAATTTGATCTCCTTTTTATTCTTCTCTTCCGTTTTTTTTTCCTTCTTCCAAGATTTGTTGGAACATCTGTTATGTTACCCTTGCCGTCTACATTACGTTACATTTTCTGTCTACGTTGACTTAAATGCATCATCAAGTACCATGCCTGCTGGCGTAGGTGATTATGTCTCACCACAACTTTCTATCTCCACAGTTATTTATCATTTGTGTTGTTGATGTTCTGCCAAGCCATTCTCTTAAGCTGTCTGGTATATTTTCTCTTTGCTTCCCTCTATCTCTTCGTCCCTCAATTTCCCCAGTTGTTACAATATATTCCAACTGTTCCCTTCTCATTACATGGCCAAAAAATGATGTTTGTTTCTTCCTAGTATTGAAAATTAGCTCTCTTTTTGCTTTGGCCTCTTTCAGAACGTTTTCATTATTCTTCATCATTATAAAGATCTTTAATGTGGACTTACATTATACAACAAAGAACATCCACACATATCTGGTGTATGAACACTCTCATTGTGCCTAGATGGCGACACTGTCTCTCCACCAATGACCACACCCTTCTCTCCTGTGGCAGGTTGGAAAGGCTCTGGAACCGTCAGTGTTCTGGATAGACGACTGTGAGCGCATGTTTCTGAAAAAGAAAGACAAAAAGGACAAATCAAAACCTCAAAAGTGGGTCAAACTATTCAAAAAGACGTTTAAGGTAAATCTCAATTACTGGAAAATTGTATGCTGGTTTATAATTAAACTATTAGCTGATATTTTTTATTATGATGTTCCCGAGTTAGTGATGAGTGATGGGAACGTGTGTGATTGAATGAGTTAAGAAACGAATGAGAGTGAATGAGTTAAGAAGCGATTGAGAGTGACTGAATTAAAAAAAAAAAAACAAATGAGAGTGAATGAGTTAAAAAGCGAATGAGAGTGAATGAGTTAAGAAGCGAATGAGAGCGAATGAGTTAAAAAAGCAAATGAGTGAATGAGTTAAGAAGCGAATGAGTCAGTAAGTGGGCGTTTTCTATAAAGAATGGGTTTCCTTGCTGGCAATGCTGGAGACTGTGTCGACATTCGTGCACTCAGAAATCTGCAGCACAAACGTGGATCACCCAATCTTGGTGACTGGAGTTTGATGCAGAAGATTGACAGTCAAATGTCTGCTACAGGAGATTGACAGTCAAATGTCTGCTACAGAAGATTGGCATGCAAGTGTCTGCTACAGGAGATTGACAGGCAAGTGTCTGCTATAGGAGATTGACAGGCAAGTGTCTGTCAAAGGAGATTGACAGGCAAGTGTCTACTACAGAAGATTGACAGGCGCGTGTCTGCTACAGAAGATTGACAGGCATTTGTCTGCGACAGGAGATAGACAGACAAGTGTCTACTACAGAAGATTGACAGGCACGTGTCTGCTACAGAAGATTGACAGACAAGTGTCTACTACAGAAGATTGACAGGCAAGTGTCTGCTACAGGAGATTGACAGGCAAGTGTCTACTACAGGAGATTGACAGGCAAGTGTCTGCTACAGGAGATTGACAGGCAAGTGTCTGCTACAGAAGATTGACAGGCATTTGTCTGCGACAGGAGATAGACAGACAAGTGTCTACTACAGAAGATTAACAGGCAAGTGTCTGCTACAGGAGATTGACAGGCAAGTGTCTGCTACAGAAGATTGACAGGCAAGTGTCTGCTACAGGAGATTGACAGGCAAGTGTCTACTACAGGAGATTGACAGGCAAGTGTCTGCTACAGGAGATTGACAGGCAAGTGTCTGCTACAGGAGATTGACAGGCAAGTGTCTACTACAGGAGATTGACAGGCAAGTGTCTGCTACAGGAGATTGACAGGCAAGTGTCTACTACAGGAGATTGACAGGCAAGTGTCTGCTACAGGAGATTGACAGGCAAGTGTCTGCTACACAAGATTGACAGGTAAGTGTCTGCTACACAAGATTGACAGGTAAGTGTCTGCTACACAAGATTGAAAGGTAAGTGTCTGCTACAGAAGATTGACAGGCAAGTGTCTGCTACAGGAGATTGACAGGCAAGTGTCTGCTTCAGGAGATTGACAGGCAAGTGTCTGCTACACAGGATTGACAGGCAAGTGTCTGCTACAGAAGATTGACAGGCAAGTGTCTTTACAGACGATTGACAGGCAAGTGTCTGCTACAGAAGATTGACAGGCAAGTGTCTGCTACAGAAGATTGACAGGCAAGTGTTTACTACAGAAGATTGACAGGCAAGTGTCTGCTACACAGGATTGACAGGCAAGTGTCTGCTACAGGAGATTGACAGGCACGTGTCTACTACAGAAGATTGACAGGCAAGTGTTTACTACAGAAGATTGACAGGCAAGTGTCTGCTACAGAAGATTGACAGGCAATTGTCTACTACAGGAGATTGACAGGCAAGTGTCTGCTACACAGGATTGACAGGCAAGTGTCTGCTACAGGAGATTGACAGGCAAGTGTCTACTACAGAAGATTGACAGGCAAGTGTTTACTACAGAAGATTGACAGGCAAGTGTCTGCTACAAAAATTGACAGGCAAGTGTCTGCTACAGACGATTGACAGGCAAGTGTCTGCTACACAGGATTGACAGGCAAGTGTCTGCTACAGGAGATTTACAGGCAAGTGTCTACTACAGAAGATTGACAGGCAAGTGTTTACTACAGAAGATTGACAGGCAAGTGTCTGCTACAGAAGATTGACAGGCAAGTGTTTACTACAGGAGATTGACAGGCAAGTGTCTGCTACACAGGATTGACAGGCAAGTGTCTGCTACAGGAGATTGACAGGCAAGTGTCTACTACAGAAGATTGACAGGCAAGTGTCTGCTACAGAAGATTGACAGGCAAGTGTCTACTACTGAAGATTGACAGGCAAGTGTCTGCTACAGAAGATTGACAGGCAAGTGTCTACTACAGAAGATTGACAGGCAAGTGTCTGCTACAGAAGATTGACAGGCAAGTGTCTGCTACAGAAGATTGACAGGCAAGTGTCTGCTACAGACGATTGACAGGCATGTGTCTGCTACACAAGATTGACAGGCAAGTGTCTGCTACAGAAGTTTGACAGGCAAGTGTCTTTACAGACGATTGACAGGCAAGTGTCTGCTACAGAAGATTGACAGGCAAGTGTCTGCTACAGAAGTTTGACAGGCAAGTGTCTGCTACAGAAGATTGACAGGCAAGTGTCTGCTACAGAAGTTTGACAGGCAAGTGTCTGCTACAGACGATTGACAGGCAAGTGTCTGCTACAGAAGATTGACAGGCAAGTGTCTACTACAGGAGATTGACAGGCAAGTGTCTGCTACACAGGATTGACAGGCAAGTGTCTGCTACAGGAGATTGACAGGCAAGTGTCTACTACAGAAGATTGACAGGCAAGTGTTTACTACAGAAGATTGACAGGCAAGTGTCTGCTACAGAAAATTGACAGGCAAGTGTCTGCTACAGACGATTGACAGGCAAGTGTCTGCTACACAGGATTGACAGGCAAGTGTCTGCTACAGGAGATTTACAGGCAAGTGTCTACTACAGAAGATTGACAGGCAAGTGTTTACTACAGAAGATTGACAGGCAAGCGTCTGCTACAGAAGATTGACAGGCAAGTGTTTACTACAGGAGATTGACAGGCAAGTGTCTGCTACACAGGATTGACAGGCAAGTGTCTGCTACAGGAGATTGACAGGCAAGTGTCTACTACAGAAGATTGACAGGCAAGTGTCTGCTACAGAAGATTGACAGGCAAGTGTCTACTACTGAAGATTGACAGGCAAGTGTCTGCTACAGAAGATTGACAGGCAAGTGTCTACTACAGAAGATTGACAGGCAAGTGTCTGCTACAGAAGATTGACAGGCAAGTGTCTGCTACAGAAGATTGACAGGCAAGTGTCTGCTACAGACGATTGACAGGCATGTGTCTGCTACACAAGATTGACAGGCAAGTGTCTGCTACAGAAGTTTGACAGGCAAGTGTCTTTACAGAAGATTGACAGGCAAGTGTCTGCTACAGAAGATTGACAGGCAAGTGTCTGCTACAGAAGTTTGACAGGCAAGTGTCTGCTACACAAGATTGACAGGCAAGTGTCTGCTACAGAAGTTTGACAGGCAAGTGTCTGCTACAGAAGATTGACAGGCAAGTGTCTGCTACAGAAGATTGACAGGCAAGTGTCTTTACAGACGATTGACAGGCAAGTGTCTGCTACAGAAGACTGACAGGCAAGTGTCTGCTACAGAAGATTGACAGGCAAGTGTTTACTACAGAAGATTGACAGGCAAGTGTCTGCTACACAGGATTGACAGGCAAGTATCTGCTACAGGAGATTGACAGGCACGTGTCTACTACAGAAGATTGACAGGCAAGTGTTTACTACAGAAGATTGACAGGCAAGTGTCTGCTACAGAAGATTGACAGGCAATTGTCTACTACAGGAGATTGACAGGCAAGTGTCTGCTGCACAGGATTGACAGGCAAGTGTCCGCTACAGGAGATTGACAGGCAAGTGTCTACTACAGAAGATTGACAGGCGCGTGTCTGCTACAGAAGATTGACAGGCATTTGTCTGCGACAGGAGATAGACAGACAAGTGTCTACTACAGAAGATTGACAGGCACGTGTCTGCTACAGAAGATTGACAGACAAGTGTCTACTACAGAAGATTGACAGGCAAGTGTCTGCTACAGGAGATTGAGAGGCAAGTGTCTACTACAGGAGATTGACAGGCAAGTGTCTGCTACAGGAGATTGACAGGCAAGTGTCTGCTACAGAAGATTGACAGGCATTTGTCTGCGACAGGAGATAGACAGACAAGTGTCTACTACAGAAGATTAACAGGCAAGTGTCTGCTACAGGAGATTGACAGGCAAGTGTCTGCTACAGAAGATTGACAGGCAAGTGTCTGCTACAGGAGATTGACAGGCAAGTGTCTACTACAGGAGATTGACAGGCAAATGTCTGCTACAGGAGATTGACAGGCAAGTGTCTGCTACACAGGATTGACAGGCAAGTGTCTGCTACAGGAGATTGACAGGCAAGTGTCTGCTACAGGAGATTGACAGGCAAGTGTCTACTACAGGAGATTGACAGGCAAGTGTCTGCTACAGGAGATTGACAGGCAAGTGTCTGCTACACAAGATTGACAGGTAAGTGTCTGCTACACAAGATTGACAGGTAAGTGTCTGCTACACAAGATTGACAGGTAAGTGTCTGCTACAGAAGATTGACAGGCAAGTGTCTGCTACAGGAGATTGACAGGCAAGTGTCTGCTACACAAGATTGACAGGTAAGTGTCTGCTACACAAGATTGACAGGTAAGTGTCTGCTACACAAGATTGACAGGTAAGTGTCTGCTACAGAAGATTGACAGGCAAGTGTCTGCTACAGGAGATTGACAGGCAAGTGTCTGCTTCAGGAGATTGACAGGCAAGTGTCTGCTACACAGGATTGACAGGCAAGTGTCTGCTACAGAAGATTGACAGGCAAGTGTCTTTACAGACGATTGACAGGCAAGTGTCTGCTACAGAAGATTGACAGGCAAGTGTCTGCTACAGAAGATTGACAGGCAAGTGTTTACTACAGAAGATTGACAGGCAAGTGTCTGCTACACAGGATTGACAGGCAAGTGTCTGCTACAGGAGATTGTCAGGCACGTGTCTACTACAGAAGATTGACAGGCAAGTGTTTACTACAGAAGATTGACAGGCAAGTGTCTGCTACAGAAAATTGACAGGCAAGTGTCTGCTACAGACGATTGACAGGCAAGTGTCTGCTACACAGGATTGACAGGTAAGTGTCTGCTACAGGAGATTTACAGGCAAGTGTCTGCTACACAGGATTGACAGGCAAGTGTCTGCTACAGAAGATTGACAGGCAAGTGTCTTTACAGACGATTGACAGGCAAGTGTCTGCTACAGAAGATTGACAGGCAAGTGTCTGCTACAGAAGATTGACAGGCAAGTGTTTACTACAGAAGATTGACAGGCAAGTGTCTGCTACACAGGATTGACAGGCAAGTGTCTGCTACAGGAGATTGTCAGGCACGTGTCTACTACAGAAGATTGACAGGCAAGTGTTTACTACAGAAGATTGACAGGCAAGTGTCTGCTACAGAAGATTGACAGGCAATTGTCTACTACAGGAGATTGACAGGCAAGTGTCTGCTACACAGGATTGACAGGCAAGTGTCTGCTACAGAGATTGACAGGCAAGTGTCTACTACAGAAGATTGACAGGCAAGTGTTTACTACAGAAGATTGACAGGCAAGTGTCTGCTACAGAAAATTGACAGGCAAGTGTCTGCTACAGACGATTGACAGGCAAGTGTCTGCTACACAGGATTGACAGGTAAGTGTCTGCTACAGGAGATTTACAGGCAAGTGTCTACTACAGAAGATTGACAGGCAAGTGTTTACTACAGAAGATTGACAGGCAAGTGTCTGCTACAGAAGATTGACAGGCAAGTGTTTACTACAGGAGATTGACAGGCAAGTGTCTGCTACACAGGATTGACAGGCAAGTGTCTGCTACAGGAGATTGACAGGCAAGTGTCTACTACAGAAGATTGACAGGCAAGTGTCTGCTACAGAAGATTGACAGGCAAGTGTCTACTACTGAAGATTGACAGGCAAGTGTCTGCTACAGAAGATTGACAGGCAAGTGTCTACTACAGAAGATTGACAGGCAAGTGTCTGCTACAGAAGATTGACAGGCAAGTGTCTGCTACAGAAGATTGACAGGCAAGTGTCTGCTACAGACGATTGACAGGCATGTGTCTGCTACACAAGATTGACAGGCAAGTGTCTGCTACAGAAGTTTGACAGGCAAGTGTCTTTACAGACGATTGACAGGCAAGTGTCTGCTACAGAAGATTGACAGGCAAGTGTCTGCTACAGAAGTTTGACAGGCAAGTGTCTGCTACAGAAGATTGACAGGCAAGTGTCTGCTACATAAGTTTGACAGGCAAGTGTCTGCTACAGAAGATTGACAGGCAAGTGTCTGCTACAGAAGATTGACAGGCAAGTGTCTACTACAGGAGATTGACAGGCAAGTGTCTGCTACACAGGATTGACAGGCAAGTGTCTGCTACAGGAGATTGACAGGCAAGTGTCTACTACAGAAGATTGACAGGCAAGTGTTTACTACAGAAGATTGACAGGCAAGTGTCTGCTACAGAAAATTGACAGGCAAGTGTCTGCTACAGACGATTGACAGGCAAGTGTCTGCTACACAGGATTGACAGGCAAGTGTCTGCTACAGGAGATTTACAGGCAAGTGTCTACTACAGAAGATTGACAGGCAAGTGTTTACTACAGAAGATTGACAGGCAAGTGTCTGCTTCAGAAGATTGACAGGCAAGTGTTTACTACAGGAGATTGACAGGCAAGTGTCTGCTACACAGGATTGACAGGCAAGTGTCTGCTACAGACGATTGACAGGCAAGTGTCTACTACAGAAGATTGACAGGCAAGTGTCTGCTACAGAAGTTTGACAGGCAAGTGTCTACTACTGAAGATTGACAGGCAAGTGTCTGCTGCAGAAGATTGACAGGCAAGTGTCTACTACAGAAGATTGACAGGCAAGTGTCTGCTACAGAAGATTGACAGGCAAGTGTCTGCTACAGAAGATTGACAGGCAAGTGTCTGCTACAGACGATTGACAGGCATGTGTCTGCTACAGAAGATTGACAGGCAAGTGTTTACTACAGAAGATTGACAGGCAAGTGTCTGCTACACAGGATTGACAGGCAAGTATCTGCTACAGGAGATTGACAGGCACGTGTCTACTACAGAAGATTGACAGGCAAGTGTTTACTACAGAAGATTGACAGGCAAGTGTCTGCTACAGAAGATTGACAGGCAATTGTCTACTACAGGAGATTGACAGGCAAGTGTCTGCTACACAGGATTGACAGGCAAGTGTCTGCTACAGGAGATTGACAGGCAAGTGTCTACTACAGAAGATTGACAGGCAAGTGTTTACTACAGAAGATTGACAGGCAAGTGTCTGCTACAGAAAATTGACAGGCAAGTGTCTGCTACAGACGATTGACAGGCAAGTGTCTGCTACACAGGATTGACAGGCAAGTGTCTGCTACAGGAGATTTACAGGCAAGTGTCTACTACAGAAGATTGACAGGCAAGTGTTTACTACAGAAGATTGACAGGCAAGTGTCTGCTACAGAAGATTGACAGGCAAGTGTTTACTACAGGAGATTGACAGGCAAGTGTCTGCTACACAGGATTGACAGGCAAGTGTCTGCTACAGGAGATTGACAGGCAAGTGTCTACTACAGAAGATTGACAGGCAAGTGTCTGCTACAGAAGATTGACAGGCAAGTGTCTACTACTGAAGATTGACAGGCAAGTGTCTGCTACAGAAGATTGACAGGCAAGTGTCTACTACAGAAGATTGACAGGCAAGTGTCTGCTACAGAAGATTGACAGGCAAGTGTCTGCTACAGAAGATTGACAGGCAAGTGTCTGCTACAGACGATTGACAGGCATGTGTCTGCTACACAAGATTGACAGGCAAGTGTCTGCTACAGAAGTTTGACAGGCAAGTGTCTTTACAGACGATTGACGGGCAAGTGTCTGCTACAGAAGATTGACAGGCAAGTGTCTGCTACAGAAGTTTGACAGGCAAGTGTCTGCTACAGAAGATTGACAGGCAAGTGTCTGCTACAGAAGTTTGACAGGCAAGTGTCTGCTACAGAAGATTGACAGGCAAGTGTCTGCTACAGAAGATTGACAGGCAAGTGTCTGCTACAGAAGATTGACAGGCAATTGTCTGCTACAGACGATTGACAGGCAAGTGTCTGCTACAGAAGATTGACAGGCAAGTGTCTGCTACAGAAGTTTGACAGGCAAGTGTCTTTACAGACGATTGACAGGCAAGTGTCTGCTACAGAAGATTGACAGGCAAGTGTCTGCTACAGAAGATTGACAGGCAAGTGTCTGCTACAGAAGATTGACAGGCAAGTGTCTGCTACAGAAGATTGACAGGCAAGTATCTGCTACAGAAGATTGACAGGCAAGTGTCTGCTACACAGGATTGACAGGCAAGTGTCTCTTACAGAAGATTGACAGGCAAGTGTCTCTTACAGAAGATTGACAGGTAAGTGTCTACTACAGAAGATTGACAGGCAAGTGTCTGCTACAGAATATTGACAGGTAAATGTCTGCTACAGGAGTGGACGCAGCTTTTGGATAACTCTAAAGTGAGCGTGTTAACCTGGGTTTAATCTCCAGGGCACGCTGGTGTACACGGCAATGAAGTAGCTGATAAGTTCGTTGGCAGCTCTGTCACTGGGTGTGGCCTTACTCTGGACAAAGAGGACATCACCAAGTTTGTTCTTCATTCATTAAGAGAAAAGAAGGAAAATAGGTGGAACAATGGTGTGTAGATTGAGAGACTGAGGAGTCTAAAAGTGGAAAAGGGATTTGGTCGATCCAGAGTGCTTAATGGAAAAGCAGATGTATCTATAATTAACACCTTACAGGAACAATCAGTCTGCAATTCTTCTATTTCATATTCGTGAGCCCTTGATAGTGGAACCATCAATATCTCAACATATTTCGATATCTCCAGATACTGGAACCATCAATGTCTCAACATATTTCGATATCTCCAGATACTGGAACCATCAATGTCTCCACGCTTCTATTTCTCCAGATACTGGAACCATCGATGTCTCCACGCTTCTATATCTCCAGATACTGGAACCATCAATGTCTCCATATTTCTATATTTCCAGATACCGGAACCATCAATGTCTCCACATTTCGATATCTCCAGATAGTGGAACCATCAATTTCTCCACATTTCGATATATCCAGAGAGTGGAACCATCAATGTCTCCACATTTCGATATTTCCAGATACTGGAACCATCAATGTCTCCACTCTTCTATATCTCCAGATAGTGGAGCCATCATTGTCTCCACGCTTCTATATCTCCAGATACTGGAACCATCAATGTCTCCACGCTTCTATATCTCCAGATACTGGAACCATCAATGTCTCCACGCTTCTATATATCCAGATAGTGGAACCATCAATGTCTCCACGCTTCTATATCTCCAGATCCTGGAACCATCAATGTCTCCACGCTCCTATATCTTCAGATAGTGGAACCATCAATGTCTCCACATTTCGATATCTCCAGATACTAGAACCATCAATGTCTCCACGCTTCTATATCTACAGATAGTGGAACCATCAGTGTCTCCACATTTCGATATCTCCAGATACTGGAACCATCAATGTCTTCACATTTCGACATCTCCAGATAGTGAAACCATCAATGTCTCCACATTTCGATATCTCCAGATACTGGAACAATCAATGTCTCCACGCTTCTGTATCTCCAGATACTGGGACCATCAATGTCTCCACGCTTCTATATCTCCAGATACTGGAACCATCAATGTCTCCACATTTCGATATCTCCAGATACTGGAACCATCAATGTCTCCACGCTTCTATATCTCCAGATACTGGAACCATCAATGTCTCCACACTTCGATATCTCCAGAATAACACTGATGATGACCTTGTCCCAAGTTCAATGACGTCATCTCTAATATTATTAAACGATGGCCAGGAAATGTAAGAGTTAACGAGCCGCCGCGTGTTTTCTTATGTCGCACGTGTTGTTCAAGCTTTATATTTTGTCAAACCGTTTAATTCCTAATGCCAGTGTTTTCTTCAACAGAAAATTAAAAATGGAGACCGAATGATGGTGATTGGAACGACAAGAAGACCATACTTGTGTAAAAATGCAATGGTTAAGTTCTTTAAAAGGATCATATTGGTTCCGTACCCAGATTACGGAAGCAGGTGAATCCACTGAGTTCACATATTTGCATATTTCCACATTTTTTCATGACAAGTTTGCTGACTCATTCTTCAAATGAGCGCTCACTAACTCATTCTCATCAACTTACCATTCATTATTAATTCAATTTCTATCAATAACTCATCAAACATAATTTATTCTTTATCAATTAATCATCAATTTATTCTTCCTTTATCGATTAAATCACCAATCGTAGATTTATTCTACTTTCACAAATTAAATCATCGTTGACAGATTTATTTCCCATTCATACAATCAATCATCCGTTTATTATTCCTTCAATAATTAAATTATCAATCATCCGTTTGTGATTCCTTCATCAATTAAATCATTATCATCCGTTTATTCCTCCTTCATCAATTAAATCATCATTCATCCATATATTCTTTCTCCATCAATTAAATAATCAATTTATTCTCCCTTTATCAAATTAAACCATCAATCATCCATTTACTCTTTCTTCATCAATTAACAAACGATATAACAAACAATGAAGTTTTAAAACAACTGAAAATAAAAAGAGAACTACTAAACACAATTAAGACAAGACAAATTAAATTTTTGGGGCATGTTAAAAGACACAACAGCCTACTAAAAGTAATATTGGAAGGAAAAATACAAGGCAAAAGAGGCAGAGGCAGACCAAGACTAACATGGACGAGTAACATCAAAAGATGGACAAGTCAATCTATGTCAGCCTGCACCATCATAGCAAGAAACAGAGTAGAATGGCGATCCATGGTAGCCAACCTTCGTTGCGAAGAGGGCACACGATGATGATGATGATGATAATGATGACATCAATTAAATCATCAATCATCCATTTATTACTTCTTCATGAAAAAATCATGATCATAATCCGTTTATTCCTCCTTCATCAATTAAATCATCAGTCATCTATTTATTCTTCTTTCGTCAATTAAATCATCATCATCATCTTCTATAAATTCTTCACCAGATAAGCACTAAATCGTTCTTCATCATTTCACCAGCTCATTATCTATCATTCCTATCAGCCGTTAACCATTCTCATCGAACTTATAATCCAGCAACTCATCTATAAAAAAATCCACAGTTCTAATTTAGTTCTTTCAACCATAAACAGGCGATCTCATTAAATATTCACTGCTCATTGATCTCAATCTTTTTTCTTTGTTTGTGTCTGCTGAGCATCATAAAATAAAGAGCAAACAATATTTATTGTCAGTCAATATTTGATAGCACATCCTTTATTGCGCCTTTATTTGTATTAGCTCCAGCACAAGGGTATTTTACATCCAGATTTGTGTTGTCTATCTGTGGGAAAGTCTGTCTGTGTTTTTTTTCCTCTACAGCAAGGCTGTCCCATAATTAGCTAAGACATGTTGGAGAACTAATGGATACTGTCCGAGTTATGGTTATGGAAGGCCCCGGTATCACTGCAAACGAATTAAAATCAATAATTGCTTAACCGCCCTTGCCAGTGTAATCATCCGAATTACTATCTCATCTTCCAAACAAAGAAAGGTAGCTGTAGTCCTCATCATAGCAATCTCAGCACACGCCAAAAGACATAAGGCGAAACCACACAGAAAGTGAACACAGCCAACTGTTCCCCGTCATACGATATCATCGTTCACTGTAAACTATCAGAATATCGAAACACGATTAAAACGGATGAAACGCACAGCTCACGGTGTGCACAGAGCACTTAACTCAGTAGCTCCTGCAACAAGCCGGACTTGGAATATGAGGAAACTGCAAAAAGGAACACTTTTCAGACATAGCCTTCAATGGTTCCTGCCGCCTATCCACCATATTGGCTACTGTCCGAGTGTTATATTGAAGAACTAATGGATACTGTCCGAGTGTTAGACTAGAGAACAAATAGATATTGTCAGAGTGTTAGACTAGAGAACTAATGGATGCTGTCCGAGTGTTAGATTGGAGTAATAACGGATGATGTCTGAGTTTTAGATTGGAGAACGAATGGATATTGTCAGAGTTTTAGATTCAAGAACTAATAGATATTGTCAGAGTGTTAGATTGAAGAACTAATAGATATTGTCAGAGTGTTAGATTGGAGAACTAATAGATATTGTCAGAGCGTTAGATTGGAGAATTAATAGATATTGTCAGAGTTTTAGATTGGGGAACTAATAGATATTGTCAGTGTGTTAGATTGGAGAACTAATAGATATTAGAGTTTTAGATTGGGGAACTAATATATATTGTCAGAGTTTTAGATTGGAGAACTAATAGATATTGTCAGAGTTTTAGATTGGGGAACTAATAGATATTGTCAGAGTTTTAGATTGGAGAACTAATAGATATTGTCAGTTTTAGTTTGGGGAACTAATAGATATTGTCAGAGTGTTAGATTGGAGAACTAATAGATTTTGTCAGAGTTTTAGATTGGAAAACTAATAGATATTGTCAGAGTTTCATATTGGGAAACTAATAGATATTGTCAGAGTGTTATATTGGAGAACTCATAGATATTGTCAGAGTTTTAGATTGGAGAACTAATAGATATTATCAGAGTTTTAGATTGGAGAACTAATAGATATTGTCAGAGTTTTAGATTGGAGAACTAATAGATATTGTCAGTGTGTTAGATTGGGGAACTAATAGATATTGTCAGAGTGTTAGATTGGAGAACTAATAGATATTGTCAGAGTTTTAGATTGGAGAACTTATAGATATTGTCAGAGTTTTAGATTGAAGAACTAAAAGATATTTTCAGAGTGTTAGATTGGAGAACTAATAGATATTGTCAGAGTGTTAGATTGGAGAACTAATATATATTGTCAGAGTGTTAGATTGGAGAACTAATGGATATTGTTAGAGTGTTAGATTTTAAATTGGGAAACTATTGGATACTTTGCAAATATTAGATCGGAGGTACTATTGGATCTTGTTTGTGTGTACTTGCCTTGTTTATAGGAAAAAAACAACTGACGCAGTTTTCTGTATTGCAGAAATCTGGCCTGGAAATTCTTCATTACAACATACAGCGGGTTAGAGAGGTTGGATATGGACTTGACATCCCTGACTAAGGTTTGCATGATTGTTTTGTGTTTAGGTTAACTTAGCAGACTAAAGTTTGCATGATTGTTTTGTCTTTAGGTTATTTTAGCAGACTAAGGTTTGTATGATTGTTGTCTATAGGTTAACTTAGCAGACTAAGGTTTGCATGCGTGTTGTCTATAGGTTAATTTAGCAGATTAAGGTTTGCATGATTGTTGTCTGTAGGTTAACTTAGCAGACTAAGGTTTGCATGATTGTTGTTTATAGGTTTACTTAGCAGACTAAGGTTTGCATGATTGTTGTCTGTAGGTTAATTTAGCAGATTAAGGTTTGCATTATTGTTGTCTATAGGTTAACTTAGCAGACTAAGGTTTGCATGATTGTTGCCTATAGGTTAATTTAGCAGATTAAGGTTTGCATGATTGTTGTCTGTAGGTTAATTTAGCAGATTAAGGTTTGCATGATTGTTGTCTATAGGTTTACTTGGCAGACAAAGGTTTGCATGATTGTTGTCTATAGGTTAACTTAGAACTTAGCAGTTTATGGTTTGCGTGGTTGTTCCCTATTGGTTAATTTAGCAGACTAAGGTTTGCATAATTGTTGTCTTTAGGTTAACTTAGCAGACTAATCCATGATTATATTTAAAGAATTTACGAAGGTGGTTTCTGTTGCCTTCCGTTGATTTGTTTATGGTAGGCTCTGCTAGCCTTTGACTAAAAAGTCTGACCCACAAGGCAGTGCAGTTGTTTTACTTCAGGGTAACCCCTCCCTCCCTTTTAGCCTTTTACTCTCCCAAGCATAACTGCAAGGCAGCAGAGCAGCCGCAGGTTTTACTGTCTACTGCATACAGTAGCAGATAAATATTACTCGAACAGACATTTAATAATTTTTTGGCCATGTAGTGAGAAGGGAATAGTTGGAATATATTTTAACAACTGTGAAGATTGAGGGAGAAAGAGATAGAAGGAAGCGGAGAGAAAAGATGCCAGACAGCTTAAGAGAATGGCTTGGCAGAAGGTCACATCGACATCTGGAGATATTGAATTGTGGAGACATTTATGGTTCCAGTATCTGGAGATATCGAAATGTGAAGACATTGATGGTTCCAGTATCTGGAGATATCGAAGTGTGAAGACATTGATGGTTCCAGTATCTGGAGATATCGAAATGTGGAGACACTGATGGTTCCAGTATCTGGAGATATCGAAATGTGGAGACATTGATGATTCCAGTATCTGGAGATATCGAAATGTGGAGACATTGATGGTTCCAGTATCTGGAGATATCGAAATGTGGAGACATTGATGGTTCCAGTATCTGGAGATATCGAAATGTGGAGACATTGATGGTTCCAGTATCTGGAGATATCGAAATGTGGAGACATTGATGGTTCCAGTATCTGGAGATATCGAAATGTGAAGACATTGATGGTTCCAGTATCTGGAGATATCGAAATGTAGAGACATTGATGGTTCCAGTATCTGGAGATATCGAAATGTGGAGACATTGATGGTTCCAGTATCTGGAGATATCGAAATGTGGAGACATTGATGGTTCCAGTATCTGGAGATATCGAAATGTGGAGACATTGATGGTTCCAACAACAGAAATTATAAGTAACTGACAAGATCGAAAGTTGTGGAGAGACATGATCACCTACGCCTGCAGGCATGGTACTTGATGATGATGAGCATACTTAAGTTTGCATGGTTCTTTTCTTTATGCTAACTGACTTAGCTGACTAAGCTTTTTATGTTTGTTGCATTTAGCATGCATAAAACAGTTAATTTTTCTACTTAAAATGAACAAATTGTCACATTTCAGGTGACGACTGGCTACACAATTAAAGCTATCAAATCCGCTTGTACCGATGTTCTTACCACAGATCGGTTGTGGGGTCTGGAGCACAAGGCCTTAACCCCATACGAGTTTGTGCAAAAGATCGCTTGCTACGATCCTATCTACCGAGCCGAGCACGAGGCTTTTCTCACTTGGTTCGAGAAAACCCCAAGTATGAAAAAACGGCTGTCGCGATTGGGCATAGTGAGAGGGGGCGGGAAAAAGGGAAAAGGGAAGGGGAAAAAGGGGAAAGGAGGAAAGAAAAAGAAGAAAAAGTAAACATATTCTCTACTTCAAATGTGTATTGTGTGTTTATTTATTTTAAAGACTGTGTTTGTTTTAAAAAGTTGTTCTCAAATGCGTTTGTGTTTTACCGGTAAACGGTGTTACTGTGTTCTTGTTTTGTTCTATCCAAGATTGTCTGATTCAAGAGTATATGAGCATATGTCGGACAAGTTTTGTGAAGACAACAAGAGAATTCCAGAACAGGCGTTTCTATGGGAAACATCAGAATACAGAAAAAGAGTAAGACCTAGAGAGGCACTAAAAAAGAACATTTATAAGAGAAGCAAAGTTGGCAGGTCTGCACTTATTTGATAAGCTCGAATGTTTCGTCAAGAATAGAGGATGAGGAACAAACATGAGCGACGTCACGGCGCAGAAAGGATCAAGATCAAGATCTCGTTTTGTTTTTGCTTTGATTTGTTTCTTTTTTCTTTTTGTATAAAAGAACTAGGGAACCGCGATAGCTCAGTGTTTAGTTAACTGGACTACAAAGGACAAGAGGTAGGGTTCTATCCCAACCGACGGTTTCCGGTTCACCAATCCTTTAATGGGTACTGGTTTTTTTTTTTCGGGGAAAGTAAAGCGGCACGGGCGTAAAACCGACCACATTACCCAACAAATCATGTGATGAAGGTCTGTAAAATTTATGGTCACTAACACCATATTCCCTATACCCCACCTGGCATGACGGGGGTACTTCACTTTATTTTTTTTTAATTTTTATAGAAAGAACTTAGTTTTGAGGTGATGCACATTTCTTTACCACAACGAGGTTGGAGTATCAATGAGCGTGCTGTGTGTAAACTGTGGTAAAACGTCCTCTCAGAAATGCCAAAGAAAAAAAAGTTAATGAATACAGCGATCACCCAAACAGTCATATTTGTGTTGCCAATTGTTTTCTGTAAGCAGAAAAAGTGTCCTTTAGTAGACAAGGCGCCCGATCTGCCTCTGTGGTCTGCCGGCGTCAAGGGAGTGTTCCGGAACAACGCTCTCTTGTGTCCCCAGATACTCGTTGTCGTGCCTGTTATTTCATTAATCCCTTGTGTTCTAGATGTTTCACTAATATAATCCACCACTAGTGTACCTCCAACTGTTCCCCCTAGGTCCTCACTTATGATTTATGTCTCTTCTTGCCACATTCAATATCCCTTTCAGCACGCCATCTCTGTAATAATTTTTCTTTTCTCTTTGGCTGTTAATGTCCACGTTTGACACTGAAAGCAGCATGTTGGTAGGAGTAATGCGTCAAGTAACATCCTTGTACTAAATGTCTGATCTGTACAACTGGAGGCAATGGTCCAATCACTTAAAAAGCGGCAAAGAAATCAAATGTACTGTAAAAGCTTTACTAAAAAAAAAAAAAACGATCCAGAAACACTCCCATGTTACGGCCTTGAACCCTTGTCGTTACAACAGTTTGTGTTTGTTTACCTCGTTCATCACGTACCACGGACATCACAGTTTTTGTTGTTCAATTAATGGGTCGCTTTGAAACATTTGTTGTCATTCTCTGTTGTATTATTAAGTGGATTATAGGACATTTCATAGTATTTAAAGTTTGGTGTTTGATTTAATGTGTTGTTCTCATTGAAGATCTGTGCTTCATTTTCCTTTCTTGTAACAATCAGGACTTTGTTTTGTGTATGTTAATTTGATATGTGATCACTAACAGTTGGACGAACCCGAATAAACCGTTTAATTTGGCGCCCAGTAAAATGATTTTAAGGTTGACGACTTCAATCAGCAGGTTATATAATAATGTTGGCGCTGCTAAAAATGCAGTTTCATGCTTTGACGGTAAGCCTGAAATTAGGATGGCGTTTCTATGTTTAAATGAGGAGTACAATCATCACAGTGAACTGTGCACGAGAATGGAGGATCCTGTTGCTGTTCTGTGCTGGATTTACAAGATGCATTTCAAGAAAGTAGTTGTTGAGGTCCTTGTTCCTTGGCTACGCACAGGGAAAGCACACCTTGAGGAAGCTTATATGTTGTTCTGCCCGTCACAACGCTATGTAACTATGCACAAAGCTCTATGTTACTATGCACAAAACTCTATGGTACTATGCACAAAGCTCTATGTTACTATGCACAAAACTCTATGGTACTATGCACAAAGCTCTATGTTACTATGCACAAAACTCTATGTTACTATGCACAAAACTCTATGTTCCTATGCACAAAACTCTATGTTACTATGCACAAAACTCTATGCTACTATGCACAAAACTCTTTGTTCCTATGCACAAAAATCTATGTTACTATACACAAAACTCTATGTTCCTATGCACAAAACTCTTATGTTCCTATGCACAAAACTCTATGTTACTATGCACAAAGCTCTATGTTACTATGCACAAAACTCTATGTTACTATGCACAAAGCTCTATGTTACTATGCACAAAACTCTATGGTACTATGCACAAAGCTCTATGTTACTATGCACAAAACTCTATGTTACTATGCACAAAACTCTATGTTCCTATGCACAAAACTCTATGTTACTATGCACAAAACTCTATGCTACTATGCACAAAACTCTTTGTTCCTATGCACAAAAATCTATGTTACTATACACAAAACTCTATGTTCCTATGCACAAAACTCTTATGTTCCTATGCACAAAACTCTATGTTACTATGCACAAAGCTCTATGTTACTATGCACAAAACTCTATGTTACTATGCACAAAGCTCTATGTTACTATGCACAAAACTCTATGGTACTATGCACAAAGCTCTATGTTACTATGGACAAAACTCTATGTTCCTATGCACAAAGCTCTATGTTACTATGCACAAAGCTCTATGTTACTATGCACAAAGCTCTATGTTACTATGCACAAAGCTCTATGTTACTATGCACAAAACTCTATGTTACTATGCACAAAGCTCTATGTTACTATGCACAAAGCTCTATGTTACTATGCACAAAGCTCTATGTTACTATGCACAAAGCTCTATGTTACTATGCACAAAGCTCTATGTTACTATGCACAAAACCTTATGTTACTATGCAC
Organism: Megaustenia siamemsis; assembly: GCA_032433765.1. NCBI lineage: Eukaryota > Metazoa > Mollusca > Gastropoda > Stylommatophora > Ariophantidae > Megaustenia > Megaustenia siamemsis. The sequence goes on from JAVIAB010000092.1 coordinate 8,975,912, forward strand.
AAAGCTCTATGTTACTATGCACAAAGCTCTATGTTACTATGCACAAAGCTCTATGTTACTATGCACAAAGCTCTATGTTACTATGCACAAAGCTCTATGTTACTATGCACAAAACTCTAAGCCTGAATCATTCATCTCTATATTGTTCTATCCATGGTAACGCTATGTTACTATGCACACAACCCTATGTTACTATGCACACAACTCTATGTTACTATGCACACAACCCTATGTTACTATGCACACAACTCTATGTTACTATGCACACAACCCTATGTTACTATGCACACAACTCTATGTTACTATGCACACAACCCTATGTTACTATGCACACAACTCTATGTTACTATGCACACAACCCTATGTTACTATGCACACAACCCTATGTTACTATGTACACAACCCTATGTTACTATGCACACAGCCCTATGTTACTATGCACACAACCCTATGTTACTATGCACACAACTCTATGTTACTATGCACACAACCCTATGTTACTATGCACACAACCCTATGTTATTATGTACACAACCCTATGTTACTATGCACACAACCCTATGTTACTATGTACACAACTCTATGTTACTATGCACACAACCCTATGTTACTATGCACACAACCATATGTTACTATGCACACAACTCTATGTTACTATGCACACAACCCTATGTTACTATGCACACAACCCTATGTTACTATGTACACAACTCTATGTTACTATGTACACAACCCTATGTTACTATGCACACAACCCTATGTTACTATGCACACAACTCTATGTTACAATGCACACAACCCTATGTTACTATGCACACAACCCTATGTTACTATGCACACAACTCTATGTTACTATGCACACAACCCTATGTTACTATGCACACAACTCTATGTTACTATGCACACAACCCTATGTTACTATGCACACAACTCTATGTTACTATGCACACAACCCTATGTTACTATGCACAGAACTCTATGTTACTATGCACACAACTCTATGTTACTATGCACACAACCCTATGTTACTATGCACACAACTCTATGTTACTATGCACACAACCCTATGTTACTATGCACACAACTCTATGTTACCATGCACACAACCCTATGTTACTATGCACACAACTCTATGTTACTATGCACACAACCCTATGTTACTATGCACACAACCCTAAGTTACTATGTACACAACCCTATGTTACTATGCACACAACCCTATGTTACTATGCACACAACTCTATGTTACTATGCACACAAATCTATGTTACTATGCACACACCTCTATGTTACTATGCACACAGCCCTATGTTACTATGTACACAACTCTATGTTACTATGCACACAACTCTATGTTACTATGCACACAACTCTATGTTACTATGCACACAACCCTATGTTACTATGCACACAACTCTATGTTACTATGCACACAACCCTATGTTACTATGCACACAACCCTATGTTACTATGTACACAACCCTATGTTACTATGCACACAGCCCTATGTTACTATGCACACAACCCTATGTTACTATGCACACAACTCTATGTTACTATGCACACAACCCTATGTTACTATGCACACAACCCTATGTTATTATGTACACAACCCTATGTTACTATGCACACAACCCTATGTTACTATGTACACAACTCTATGTTACTATGCACACAACCCTATGTTACTATGCACACAACCATATGTTACTATGCACACAACTCTATGTTACTATGCACACAACCCTATGTTACTATGCACACAACCCTATGTTACTATGTACACAACTCTATGTTACTATGTACACAACCCTATGTTACTATGCACACAACCCTATGTTACTATGCACACAACTCTATGTTACAATGCACACAACCCTATGTTACTATGCACACAACCCTATGTTACTATGCACACAACTCTATGTTACTATGCACACAACCCTATGTTACTATGCACACAACTCTATGTTACTATGCACACAACCCTATGTTACTATGCACACAACTCTATGTTACTATGCACACAACCCTATGTTACTATGCACAGAACTCTATGTTACTATGCACACAACTCTATGTTACTATGCACACAACCCTATGTTACTATGCACACAACTCTATGTTACTATGCACACAACCCTATGTTACTATGCACACAACTCTATGTTACCATGCACACAACCCTATGTTACTATGCACACAACTCTATGTTACTATGCACACAACCCTATGTTACTATGCACACAACCCTAAGTTACTATGTACACAACCCTATGTTACTATGCACACAACCCTATGTTACTATGCACACAACTCTATGTTACTATGCACACAAATCTATGTTACTATGCACACACCTCTATGTTACTATGCACACAGCCCTATGTTACTATGTACACAACTCTATGTTACTATGCACACAACTCTATGTTACTATGCACACAACCCTATGTTACTATGCACACAACCCTATGTTACTATACACACAACCCTATGTTACTATGCACACAACCCTATGTTACTATGCACACAACCCTATGTTACTATGCACACAACTCTATGTTACTATGCACACAACCCTATGTTACTATGCACACAACCCTATGTTACTATGCACACAACTCTATGTTACTATGCACACAACCCTATGTTACTATGTACACAACTCTATGTTACTATGTACACAACTCTATGTTACTATGCACACAACCCTATGTTACTATGCACACAACCCTATGTTACTATGCACACAACCCTATGTTACTATGCACACAACTCTATGTTACTATGCACACAACCCTATGTTACTATGTACACAACTCTATGTTACTATGTACACAACTCTATGTTACTATGTACACAACTCTATGTCTGAACCAAACTTGCCAGTCATCTCTGCCTTGTTCGGTTCGTTACAAGTCTTTCTACAAAACTCTAAGCCTGAACCAAATAATTCATTCACGTTTCATCTTTTCTCCGCCAGGTAGTCATTGGTCTTCATATCTCTCTCTCTCTCTCTCTCTCTCTCTCTCTCTCTCTCTCTCTCTCTCATTAAGATTGTACTGTAAAGGTACTTCTTGTGATTATCACTGGACCTATTCAGCATCTGCTTGTTATCTCATTTCTTCTCGATTGCATCTCCTAGCCACTGTTTTTCATTTACTCGACCGCAATACTCTGAGAATGTTCCTTTGGCCCCTCGCGTGAAATTAAAACAGTCTTGGTTATGAGTTCTCCTTTTCTGTTCTCTGGACATTTCATAAGTATATTTAAAGTTTGGCGTTTGATTTCATGTGTTTCATTTCATTGATGATCTGTGCTTCATTTTCTTTTTCTGCTACAATCGTGAATTCTGTTTTGTGTGTGCCAATTTGATATTAGTTATTGGTTATGGAAGGCCTCGGTATCACTGCAAAGGAATTAAAATCCATAATTGCTCAACCGCCCGTGCCAGTGGAATCATCCGAATTACTAACTCTTCTCCCAAACAAAGAAAGGTAACTGTAGTCCCCATCGTAGCAGTCTCAGCACACGCCACAAGACATAAGGCGAAACCGCGCAGAAAGTGAACACAGCCAACTGTTCCCTGTCATACGATATCATCATTCATCGTAAACAATTGGAATATCGAAACATGATCAAAACGGATGAGACACACAGCTCACGGTGTGCACAGAGCACTTAACTCAGTATCTCCAGCAACAAGCCGGACTTGGAATATGAGGAAACTGCAACAAGGAACACTTTTCAGACATAGCTTACAATGGTTCCTGCCGCCTATCCACCATATACCGGAATTTCACGTCCTCCCGAAAATGATGATCGTCATATTGAGAACAAAAAATGTATAGCGCTTGATGATGTTAGGTTATCGTTATTGACTGCAACCGAATTTGAAACGGAATTTGATATGTGATCATTTACAGTTGGACGAACCCGAATAAACCGATTAATTTGGCGTCCAAAACCTATTCAAACGGACTGAGAGTACGCATGACTCACGCAACCTCATTGTGGTTTCAGTTCTCCCATTATCTTCAAAGTTAACGTTTTAAGTGCCGCTAAATGAAGCACACATAAACGCTGTTGACAAAATTAATCATAGCGTTTGTGTTAAAAGATCGTAAATGAAGTCATTTTCTTAATAAGATTTGAGCACATTAAATACCGAGACGCGGATCAATATGATCGATTTAATGTACACCTGCAGTTATAGGTTTTACGCGTTAACGTCCTGTATCTTACATGGCTTTCTTCTCATAGTGGAGATCGATTTATAACACTTTATAATTGTCTACTCTTTGAACTGAGGACATTTGTTCCCAGATCAATAAAATCGTCGATGTATACAGCTTGCCAGTCCTTCCATACGGTCTTTATAACTTTTAACAGCGAAAACAGTTAGGAAGTGTTAAATAATGGGCCACTATCATGAAGTGTCGGTCCACGCTAGCATCTCGCTCTTTTAACCGAAATATTCACATCTTCTCGCTGTCAAGTCTTGTTGCTGCCTCACTGCGTGCGTCTGTAAAAAGTGTTCATAGATGTCGTTGATTTATCGTCTTTAGATCGGCCGGACGTCGTCATCGTCGTCCAGGAATTACGCCCTCCATTACTGAACGCCGTCGTGGCGTTTTATGTGACCAAAATGTGCACGTTTTCGTTATCTAATTGTGGGCCTGTGTTCTGTAGCTGTTTATGTTCACTATTAAGCTTTCTATGTTTTTGTATGTTCATTATTAAGTTTTCTAGGTTTTTTATGTTCACTATCAAGATTTCTATGTTTAATTACGTTCACTATCACGATTTCTAAGTCTAATTATGTTCACTATCAAGTTTTCTATGTTTTTTATGTTCACTACCAAGCTTTCTATATCTAATTATGTTCAGTATCAAGCTTTCTATGTCTAATTATGTTCACTATCAAGCTTTCTATGTCTAATTATGTTCACTACCAAGCTTTCTATGTCTAATTATGTTCACTATCAAGCTTTCTATGTCTAATTATGTTCACTATCAAGTTTCTATGTCTAATTATGTTCACTATCAAGCTTTCTATGTCTAATTATGTTCACTATCAAGCTTTCTATGTCTAATTATGTTCATTATCAAGCTTTCTATTTCTAATTATGTTCATTATCAAGCTTTCTATTTCTAATTATGTTCATTATCAAGCTTTCTATGTCTAATTATGTTCATTATCAAGCTTTCTATTTCTAATTATGTTCATTATCAAGCTTTCTATGTCTAATTGTGTTCATTATCAAGCTTTTTATGTCTAATTATGTTCACTATCAAGCTTTCTATGTCTAATTATGTTCACTATCAAGCTTTCTATTTCTAATTATGTTCATTATCAAGCTTTCTATGTCTAATTATGTTCACTATCAAGCTTTCTATTTCTAATTATGTTCATTATCAAGCTTTCTATGTCTAATTATGTTCATTATCAAGCTTTCTATGTCTAATTATGTTCATTATCAAGCTTTCTATGTTTAATTATATTCACTATCAAGCTTTCTATGTCTAATTATGTTCATTATCAAGCTTTCTATGTCTAATTATGTTCATTATCAAGCTTTCTATGTCTAATTATGTTCATTATCAAGCTTTCTATGTCTAATTATGTTCATTATCAAGCTTTCTATGTCTAATTATGTTCATTATCAAGCTTTCTATGTCTAATTATGTTCATTATCAAGCTTTCTATGGTTATTTATGTTCACTATCAAGCTTTCTATGTCTAATTATGTTCATTATCAAGCTTTCTATGTCTAATTATGTTCATTATCAAGCTTTCTATGTCTAATTATGTTCATTATCAAGCTTTCTATTTCTAATTATGTTCATTATCAAGCTTTCTATGTCTAATTATGTTCATTATCAAGCTTTCTATGTCTAATTATGTTCACTATCAAGCTTTCTATGTCTAATTATGTTCATTATCAAGCTTTCTATGTCTAATTATGTTCATTATCAAGCTTTCTATGTCTAATTATGTTCATTATCAAGCTTTCTATGTCTAATTATGTTCATTATCAAGCTTTCTATGTCTTATTATGTTCATCATCAAGCTTTCTATGTCTAATTATGTTCATTATCAAGCTTTCTATGTCTAATTATGTTCATTATCAAGCTTTCTATGTCTAATTATGTTCATTATCAAGCTTTCTATGTCTAATTATGTTCATTATCAAGCTTTCTATGTCTAATTATGTTCATTATCAAGCTTTCTATGTCTAATTATGTTCATTATCAAGCTTTCTATGTCTAATTATGTTCATTATCAAGCTTTCTATGTCTAATTATGTTCATTATCAAGCTTTCTATGATTTTGCTTTATTTTTTTAACTTGAAACATTTATCGTCCTTGAAATCAAAGATCACGACCAAAAACAAGACTTCTCATTTTTGTTATGAGTGTCAAGGTGAAGGACAGGCAGGTTAGTTGATAGCGTCAACGATCAATGGATAATTACTGGTGTAAGAGCTAGCGAACTAGAAGTGACCAAGATCCTACTACAACGTAATTAACATATAACTTGATGAATCCTGAACGGCGGGGAGGTAAGTAGTAAACGTGCATATTTATTCCCTTGCAGATTGCTCTACCACTCTGTGTTGCTACCTGCGCTTAGGCGAAATCGAGACCCATCAATTCCTTGATGTTGCCATTCCCATTCTTTCTCTGTTTCCCTTTGGCCTTTTACACCTTTCACAGTTCCTTGTATTTTGGCTGATCTACGTCACTTCCGAACTTACGACTTTTATACTTAGAACGGATTAACAAACGGGGGCAGTCCTGTAACTGCCAAATTCACGTTTCAGAAACCAACAAAATGTTCATCCTGATCGTTCATGCGCAGCACGTGATGAAAAAACTTCCGAGTGGTTATGACGGTCGTCTCTGGCGCCAGAATCTTCATGCACCGGCGCCGAATTCAAGTGGACTTATTGGTCGATGGGTGTACTCCTAGAAAAGGCAGTCCATATACAAATATTTCACTTTAACTGATTTACTATATGATTGGTTGTTAAAACAACGACCTGGTAGTCATTCGATTTCGGCAACGTCGAATATATTCTATACTCAAAGCTGTAGTGAAATCAATTGTTCATTTCAGAGGTGATCGCTGTCTTTTTACTTTTGAACAAAGTTTGTCTATACATTTATCACGGCGCTGTCAGTTGTCTCCTGTGATCTTCGCATGCTGTAGCTACTTGCATGTTCTGATCTTGAAACTTTTCCTGGGAGTGCTTATTTGACCTAGATAATATAAAAAAATTAACATCCGGTACGATGCACGATGGAGGATGTGTTTACTCAGTTCTTACCGTGTAACGGTTGGCCGTGGCATTGACAATCTCACCCTGACTCTCGCCCAGAGAAACTTTTAGGCGGGGAAACCATGGATGTTGTAGAATCTTGTAGTGCTATTATGAGTCAAAGAGAAATGACCATGCAACCAACTATTGCACCTATAATTAGAAAGAGACGATGGGCATATGTCGAATACTTGTTGAAAAGTGACAACACATTTTCAAAACAGGCTCTTATATGGGAAACAGCTGAATACAGAAGAAGAGCAAGACATGAAAAGACACGTTGAAGAGAATACTCAAAAGAGAAGTAAAGTAAACAGGCATAGACTCATTAGACAAGATCGAAAATCTCGCCCAGAATGGAGACGGATGGCAACAAATACAAGGAGCTCTATGCGCCGTCTAGCGACGCTGGAAGAATCAAGAATCAAGAATGTCACTAGTGTCTTACTTGCTTTATTGGTTTTCAATCTCACAGACTCTATCGACATTTTCTGATTCGGAGGCGCCTTCTGTATGTTAAGTAAAAAAAAAAAATTACAAGGAAGATATCATATCTCTTTCTCTCTCTCCCTCTCTCTCTCTCTCTCTCTCTCTCTCTCTCTCTCTCTCTCTCTTGCTCCCCCTTCAAATCACTGAGCAGCAACCCTTTAAATCACTGAGCAGCAACCCTTTAAATCGCTGAGCAGCAACCCTCTAAATCACTGAGCAGCAACCCTCTAAATCACTGATCAGCAACGTCTAAATCACTGACCAGTAACCCTCTAAATCACTGAGCAGCAACCCTTTAAATCACTGAGCAGCAACCCTCTTAATCACTGAGCAGCAACCCTCTTAATCACTGAGCAGCAAACCTCTAAATCACTGAGCAGCAACCCTTTAAATCACTGAGCAGCAACCCTCTAAATCACTGAGCAGCAACCCTCTAAATCACTGAGCAGCAACCCTCTAAATCACTGAGCAGCAACCCTTTAAATCACTGAAAAGAAACCTTCTAAATTACTGAGCTGCAAACCTCTAAATCACTGAGTAGCAACCCTTTGAATCACTGAGCAGCAACCATCTAAATCACTGAGCAGTAGCAACCCTCTAAATCACTGAGCAGCAACCCTTTAAATAACTGAGCAGCAACCCTCTAAATCACTGAGCAGCAACCCTCTAAATCACTGATCAGCAACGTCTAAATCACTGACCAGTAACCCTCTAAATCACTGAGCAGCAACCCTTTAAATCACTGAGCAGCAACCCTCTTAATCACTGAGCAGCAACCCTCTTAATCACTGAGCAGCAAACCTCTAAATCACTAAGCAGCAACCCTTTAAATCACTGAGCAGCAACCATCTAAATCACTGAGCAGCAACCCTCTAAATCACTGAGCAGCAACCCTCTAAATCACTGAGCAGCAACCCTTTAAATCACTGAAAAGAAACCTTCTAAATTACTGAGCTGCAAACCTCTAAATCACTGAGTAGCAACCCTTTGAATCACTGAGCAGCAACCATCTAAATCACTGAGCAGTAGCAACCCTCTAAATCACTGAGCAGCAACCCTTTAAATAACTGAGCAGCAACCCTCTTAATCACTGAGCAGCAACACTCTAAATCATCGAGCAGCAACCCTCTAAATCACTGAGCAACAACCCTTTAAATCACTGAGCAGCAACCATTTCAATCACTGAGCAGCAACCCTCTTAATCACTGAGCAGAAAACCTTTAGATCACTGAGCAGCAACCCTCTAAATCACTGAGCAGCAACCCTCTACATCACTGAGCAACAACCCTTTAAATCACTGAGCAGCAACCCTTTAAATCACTGAGCAGCAACCCTCTAAATCACTGAGCAGCAATCCTCTAAATCACTGAGCAGCAACCATCTTAATCACTGATCAGCAAACCTCTAAATCACTGATCAGCAAACCTCTAAATCATTGAGCAGCAACCCTCTAAATAACTGATCAGCAACCTTCTAAATTACTGAGCAGCAACACTCTAAATCACTGGGCAGCAACCCTTTAAATTACTGAGCAGCAACCCTTTAAATCACTGAGCAGCAACCCTTTAAATCACTGAGCAGCAACCCTCTAAATCACTGAACAGCAACCCTTTAAATAACTGAGCAACAACCCTCTAAATCACTGAGCAGCGACCCTTTAAATCACTGAGCAGCAACCCTTTAAATCACTGAGCAGCAACCCTCTAAATCACTGAACAGCAACCCTTTAAATAACTGAGCAGCAACCCTCTAAATCACTGAGCAGCAACCCTTTAAATCACTGAACAGCAACCCTCTAAATTACTGAGCAGCAACCCTTTAAATCACTGAGCAGCAACCCTCTAAATCACTGAGCAACAACCCTTTAAATAACTGAGCAACAACCCTTTAAATCACTGAGCAGCAACCATTTAAATCACTGAGCAGCAACCCTTTAGATCGCTGAGCAGCAATCCTTCAAATTACTAAGCAGCAACCCTTCAAATTACTGAGCAGCAATCCTTCAAATAACTGAGCAGCAAACCTTTAGATCACTGAGCAGCAACCCTTAGATCACTGAGCAGCAACCCTTCAAATTACTGATCAATAACCCTTCAAATTACTGAAAGTGTTTTTGAAGACCTGTGCTTCATAGGGAGTTGAAAGTGTTAGTTGAAGACCTGTGCTTCATAGGGAGTTGAAAGTGTTTTTGAAGACCTGTGCTTCATAGGGAGTTGAAAGTGTTTTTGAAGACCTGTGCTTCATAGGGAGTTGAAAGTGTTTGTTGAAGACCTGTGCTTCATAGGGAATTGAAAGTGTTTGTTGAAGACCTGTGCTCCACAGGGAGTTGAAACTGTTGGTTGAAGACCTGTGCTCCACAGGGAGTTGAAAGTGTTTGTTGAAGACCTGTGCTCCACAGGGAATTGAAACTGTTTGTTGAAGACCTGTGCTCCACAGGGAGTTGAAAGTATTTGTTGAAGACCTGTGCTCCACAGGGAGTTGAAAGTGTTTGTTGAAGACCTGTGCTCCGCAGGGAGTTGAAAGTATTTGTTGAAGACTTTTGAGCTGAAAAGTATAAGAAAGAAGATGATGGTGACATTAAAGGCAGAAAGCAAAACAAAAACTCGTAACTGCTGAAATCAGAAATATCAAAAATAATACTGAATGTTACGATAAGGAACAAAATTATCAACGCAGATGTTAGAAGAGAGTGTGCGTAACATAAAACAATCAGAGGCAATCAGAATAATTATTACAGAAAGCAAATCTAGGAACGGATATACAACAAGTGCTAGCAACAAAAGAGGAAAAGGGACCACCCAAGAGATGGAGTATCCAAACGTCACAGGAACTAGTGAATGTGGCAGGAATTGCAGGTCTCTGATATACCAACTGTTTTTCTTTTAGTGGAAATAGAACGCACAAGACGACAAAGAACAGAATAGAATGGAACAGAGTATTATCGAAGCAAATAAAAGTGAAGGCATATTTCAACATCGTGTTATATAGTTCCAATACATTTCACTTTTCAGCGATAAAAGACATCTTTTAAGAGTAATATCAGCAGAACGCCAAGTCGTTCTGGTTTCGTATCGTATTATCTAAGGATCAACATTGATTTTTGCTTCCGGTGAAATGTTATCTAAAATCGATCATTTGTTTTTGCTTCTGTTACTATATTTTAGTGAGAATAGTCGTTTATATAAACTTTCTTCATTAATAGATCGGGGTTTGAGTCCGCGGGGCAAGTCGATAATAGGAAAAGCATCTATCGTGGAAAGTCGTTGATGGTGGAAGCAGAGACGACTGAATGTACTGCATGTAATGCCGGGGACGTGACACGTGGAAAGAGAGAGAGAGAGAAAGAGAGAGAGAGAGAGAGAGAGAGAGAGAGAGAGAAGAAAGGATAGTGGAGAGAGGATGAGTGCCACCTAATAAGCAAAATGTCAAGGTTGTGATCGAACTAAGCCGAGAGTGTTTAACGAACAGGTGTCGTCACCAACATTCAAGTTCAGAAAATCGTTCAGAACCATGTCCAACAACATGATATCTTCACAGACGGTCCCGCCATCAGAGCTCATCGAAGTGGTTTCCTTGTAAACTCCAAAGGGAGCACATTGAAAGAAGATGCGATGCCTATAGAACCACAACCAACAACATGGCACCGAAGATTTCACCACAACGATCCGGTGACTTGTTGAACAGCTAGTCCAACGTGCGATCATTTTGACAGGCTCTCAAAGCATGTGCTGGAAAAACGAACGAGGTCTGTTGCTCAAAGTGTGGGCCGAACAAATTGGGAGGTAACATGTTACGCGCTGACGTAGATATATTGCCCTGGACACGCTGGTGTCCATAATAATGAGTAGTCCGACTGGCTGACTGGAAGGGCCTCCATACAGGGGGAAATTGAAATGTGAAGAATCGGAATTACTAACGGCCGTTAGATGCATCGTTTTAAAAGTAGATAAAACGGAATAGGAGACTAACCCATAATTTCATCGATTGCAGGATCGGAATTTAAGACTGGGTAAGTGAAGAACATACACTCACTGCGGGCGGAAACAAGCAAGTTATCAGTATGAAACAAGAACGATTAGTGTACACACTTTACGTTTGGCTTTTGGAAAGAGCTGCGTAGGGGATATGGAAAAGTTCTGATTGCATTGACGATGCCTCTGACACCAAAACCAAACGTTCCATTAACGCAGTATAGACGATTTTCAGCAACATAATTCAGCCATGAGCTCCAGTGAAATAAAGACACACCTAAAACATGATAACAATGGAATAGTATGGACTGAACATAATATTAGAGCCAGAACAAGTCAATATACACAGGACCAGAGGAGATGAGATGATCAAGATCTTCAAACTTATATAGTTATGGTTATAGTTATGGTTATAGTTATGGTTATAGTTATGGTTATAGTTATGGTTATGGTTATAGTTATAGTTATGGTTATAGTTATAGTCATAGTTATGGTTATAGTTATGGTTATAGTTATGGTTATAGTTATGGTCATAGTTATGATTACAGTTATGGTTATGGTTATTCGAAGGCTTCGGCATCACTACAAACGATTGGAAATCCACAATTGCTGAACCGTCCGTGCCAGTGGAATCATCCGAATGAACATCTCATGGAATATCCAAACAAAGAGAGGCAGTTGCAGCCTCCATCGGAGCAAACACAGCACACGTCAAAAGACATAAGGCGTATTATGGCACCGACAGTGAACACATCTGAACTGTCCTTCGTCATAGACATCATCATTAATCGTAAGCAATCTGAATATAGAAACACAATTCGAATGAAACACACAGCTCACGGTGTGCACAGAGCACTACTCAGTATCTCCGGCAGCAAGCCGGACTTGGAATATGAGAAAACTGCAACAAGGAACACTTTTCAGACAGTGCCTCAAGTGGTGTTATCAGTGTATTTGTATCTTCACCTTCAATGATATCTTCGCTAATGAAGTAAGGTCATCATGCTCCGGTCATGCTTATGTAATAGGAAATATGAACCACATGCTGGGCTCACTTGGTTTTTATTAAATTATATGAGCGTTTGTATACCTGTGGTTGTGAGTGTACGTGCTTTTGGTGTTTGTAGTTTGTGTGGTAAAACGATTATTACTGTACTAATTTTTTTTTTACCTTGTCGCATGGTCTTATATTTATAATCAAGAGAAAAAAATGCAAACAGGATAGGCTGTGCCTTTAATTGTTGCAAATGATAACCTTGCTACATTGGTGTGATAAACTTAGTTGCAAGCATTAACTATGGTAGACCGGCATGTCCACGTTTGGTTGCTTCGACCAGAAGCGTACTGATGATGGAGTGGTGTGGACTTCTTCCAGAGAAAGCCAATCAAATGATGCCATACAAATTAAAGGAAATGACAATGCAAAACGGTAGGGCATCACGAGAATATAATTTTGCTTCATGTATTGAACAATGAAAGGCAAATGAGAAAGCAAAGAAGTAAAAGAACATCTCCATTACACAACGGACAGCTCTATAGTGCTCTGATCCCCACCTCAACACGATCCCCAGAATGAGTCACGCCGTCACACTCTAGTGAAAGCACTGATGATGACCTCAGCTCAGATCCCCACCTCAATACGATCCCCAGAATGAATCATGCCGTCACACTCTAGTGAAAGCACTGATGATGACCTCAGCTCAGATCCCCACCTCAATACGATCCCCAGAATGAATCATGCCGTCACACTCTAGTGAAAGCACTGATGATGACCTCAGCTCAGATCCCCACCTCAACACGATCCCCAGAATGAGTCACGCCGTCACACGCTAGTGAAAGCACTGATGATGACCTCAGCTCAGATCCCCGCCTCATCACGATCCCCAGAATGAGTCACGCCGTCACACACTAGCAAAAGCACTGATGATGACCTCAGCTCAGATTCCCAGAATGAGTCACGCCGTCACGTGCTAGTGAATGCACTGATGATGACTTCAGCTCAGATCCCCAGAATGAGTCACGCCGCTACGTGCTAGTGAAAGCACTAATGATGACCTCAGCTCAGATCCTCACCTCAACACCATCCCCAGAATGAGTCACGCCGTCACACGCTAGTGAAAGCACTGATGATGACTTCAGCTCAGATCCCCAGAATGAGTCACGCCGCTACGTGCTAGTGAAAGCACTAATGATGACTTCAGCTCAGATCCTCACCTCAACACGATCCCCAGAATGAGTCACGCCGTCACACGCTAGTGAAAGCACTGATGATGACCTCAGCTCAGATCCCCACCTCATCACGATCCCCAGAATGAGTCACGCCGTCACACGCTAGTAAAAGCACTGATGATGACCACAGCTCAGATCCCCAGAATGAGTCACGCCGCTACGTGCTAGTGAAAGCACTGATGATGACTTCAGCTCAGATCCCCACCTCAACACGATCCTCAGAATGAGTCACGCCGCCACGTGCTAATGAAAGCACCGATGATGACTTCAGCTCAGATCCCCAGAATGAGTCACGTCGCTACGTGCTAGTGAAAGCACTGATGATGACTTCAACTCAAATCCCCACCTCAACACGATCCCCAGAATGAGTCACGCCGTCACACGCTAGTAAAACCACTGATGATGACCTCAGCTCAGATCCCCAGAATGAGTCACGCCGCCACGTGCTAGTGAATGCACTGATGATGACTTCACCTCAGATCCCCAGAATGAGTCACGCCGCTACGTGGTAGTGAAAGCACTGATGATGAACTCAGCTCAGATCCCCACCTCATCACGATCCCCAGAATGAGTCACGCCGTCACACGCTAGTAAAAGCACTGATGATGACCACAGCTCAGATCCCCAGAATGAGTCACGCCGCTACGTGCTAGTGAAAGCACTGATGATGACTTCAGCTCAGATCCCCACCTCAACACGATCCCCAGAATGAGTCACGCCACCACGTGCTAGGGAAAGCACTGATGATGACTTCAGCTCAGATCCCCAGAATGAGTCAAGCCGCCACGTGCTAGTGAAAGCACTGATGACGACTTCAGCTCAGATCCCCACCTCAACACGATCCCCAGAATGAGTCACGTCGCCACGTGCTAGTGAAAGCACTGATGATGACTTCAGCTCACATCCCCAGAATGAGTCACGCCGTCACGTGCTAGTGAACGCACTGATGATGATCTCAGCTCAGATCCCCAGAATGAGTCACGCCGTCACGTGCTAGTGAACGCGCTGATGATGACTTCAGCTCAGATCCCCAGAATGAGTCACGCCGTCACGTGCTAGTGAACGCACTGATGATGATCTCAGCTCAGATCCCCAGAATGAGTCACGCCGTCACGTGCTAGTGAACGCGCTGATGATAACTTCAGTTCAGATTCATGAACTCCCTAGCACCGACAAATTCCTTGACCTCAATCTCCTTAGTCGTCTCTTACGCCAAGAGTCTCACCGCGGCTAGGGCTCGGTAACTTGAGTACTTCACGCCTAGCTCTGGGTCTGAATATAAAGAGTGTCAAATTTGGTGTGATCTTTGCTGACCTATAATGTATCTCTCAAATAATGTTTAATTGACACTTTTGGGACCAATTATTATTATTTTATTTTGTGTGGATAATCGAATTCAGAGCCACAGCAAATCTAAAAGAAAACCAGAAATGACCATGACGATCACAGAAGGGGAGGTAATCCATACAACTTAAAAAAGAAACATGCAAACGAGCAAATCAACTCACACTGGTTTTGTTTGCGAAACAAATACAACTTTAACAAAAGCCACAATTTTGGTTGCTTGTTTAATGTTTATCAAGAAAAGCCCAACAGTTATGTTCATCACATGTTGCGCTTTGATGACCATAAAAAACAAATGTACATCCCAAGCATGATCCCATGCGATAAAATACTATTGTATATTCCAGTTAACACCAGCATACATAATAATTGTATGCGTTATGAATATGATTTATATACACATCTGTTTGTTAATGATATGTTAGTTGTAATGTAGGGTTCGTTGAACAGACAAGAAAATCACTGGAGTCTGTAGAAATGTGGTTTTATAGAAGAATTTTGAGAATACCATGGACAGCTGAGAAGAGTAATGAAAATGTTCTGAAAGAGGTCAAAGTAAAAAGGGAGCTAATTTCCAATATTAGGAAGAAACAATCATCATTTTTTGGCCATGCAATGAGAAGAGAACAATTGGAATATATTGTAACAACTGGCAAAATTGAGAAACAAAGAGATATAGGGAAGCAAAGAGAAAAAAATACCAGACAGTTTAAGAGAATGACTTGGCAGGTCAACAACAGAAATGATAAATAACTGTCGAGATAGAAAGTTGTGGAGAGACATGATCACCTACGCCAGCAGGCCCGGCACTTACTGATGATGATGATTGTAGAGTTGTACAATTAACCATTTTAACCAATTTCAGATTGCTATAAGGTTGAAAGCCGAGTCGATGCCTGTGTTAAAATGTGCATATTTGTGGTGGTACATTTTTGTTCTACATCAGAAAGGAATATTTTGGAAATGATTACTCTAGTGAATGATAATCCCCGGAAACCATCACCAGCGTAAACCTAATTATCACAACAACATTAAAATATTCCTGTATCATCACAACATAGAACATTGGAATACCGGTCAATATGGCGAATAGGCGGCAAGAACCATTGAAGTTCAGTCTGAAAAGTGTTCCTTGTTGCAGTTTCCTCATATTCCAAGTCCGGCTTGTGGCCGGAGCTACTGAGTAATGCTCTGTGCACATCGTGAGCTGTGTTTTTCACCCGTATCGTATTTCGATATTCAGATTGCTTACGATGAATAATGATATCTTATGACGAAAGAAGTTTGACTGCGTTCACTTTTGGTGCGACTACAGCATATGTCTTCTGGCGTGTGCTGTGCTTGTTATGATGAGGACCGCGGCTGCCTTTATTTGTTTGGAGCCTTCAACGAGATGAGTTGTAATTCGGATGATTCCACTAGCACGGACAGTTGAGCAATTATGGATTTTAATTCGTTTACAGTGATACCGGTGAGGCCTTCGACTAACCATAACCATAGAATGGAACTTCCCAACAAAATCAAGTTTCTAAACAGCGCAGAAAATTAACAGAATCGTAAACGCGTTTCGCACATATTCTGTTGCCTTTGTAAGGCAAGAACTAAATTACCACTTTTAGTGTGAAATGAGCAACAGTTTTCGTTTTAAATTTAAAAACAGAGCAGCTGTTTCAAACAGTCAACATTCAAAGTTAATCAAATGGTCAAGAACACACGTCATGTATTGTTACGTATGGGAAGTCATGTGATACTGACCGCGTCTTTTTCCCACCAACTTTTGCATATTTACGGATCGTGTGGCAACGGAGACGGCATCACGACAGACCACTCTTTTTTATTGAATGAAAATCTGTTAATGATTTCATTGGCCAAGACTCTTAACAACATGTTGGCTGGAAGCGATTAATGTCACACAGCTGATTGCTTGCTCCGGTATCCGCAAATCATAACTAATCAAGACCGTGGTTAAACTCAACGAGATTGGCATAGAAAGAGGTCAACTATTCTTGTCAGCAGAGTGGTGATTTAAGAGGGAACGTAACTCAACACTTAAAGATGCCCAGATTTAAAAAATGGGCGCTATCTGGAGGGCGGAGATAAAATCATTTTCAGAAACAGATGAAGAACAAAGTAGTTCATTGGGGAAAAGAATGTCGCAGCTGAGAAGTGAACTCAGGTCACCTGGTCAGCTCGAAGCATCCAACCACCAGAACTTCATTCACTTTGATGTCCCTACAAATAAAGACGTCCCGATGTTTGGACAGTCCATGATTCTGACCCTTGTCACTGATTTTTTTTACAATCCAATCCAAGGCGTCAATTTGTCCCGAAAATGACCGATTTCTGAAACTTTGTCCCGTTAAAAGGGACAAAGTTTACCTTTTGCCAGTTAAAAGGTAATGGTACGGACTTGAATTGGCGTCTTAGCACGTCGATTTCTTACCCATATGTGCTCAGCCGCCATTCCAGAAATGTTCGAAGACTCCTGTCTAGTGCCGCCTCAAGCATCGTAACTCAGGAGTAAAGCGCCATTCATGACGTTCCCAGAATATGAACATTGGTAACCATTTCTGCAAGCGGCTGCGTCGACCACAGGGCTACATTTGTGCCAGCGGCTGCGTCGACCACAGGGCTACATTTGTGCCAGCGGCTGCGTCGACCACAGGGCTACATTTGTGCCAGCGGCTGCGTCGACCACAGGGCTACATTTGTGCCAGCGGCTGCGTCGACCACAGGGCTACATTTGTGCCAGCGGCTGCGTCGACCACAGGGCTACATTTGTGCCAGCGGCTGCGTCGACCACAGGGCTACATTTGTGTCAGCGGCTGCGTCGACCACAGGGCTACATTTGTGCCAGCGGCTGCGTCGACCACAGGGCTACATTTGTGCCAGCGGCTGCGTCGACCACAGGGCTATATTTGTGCCAGCGGCTGCGTCGACCACAGGGCTACATTTGTGCCAGCGGCTGCGTCGACCACAGGGCTACATTTGTGCCAGCGGCTGCGTCGACCACAGGGCTACATTTGTGCCAGCGGCTGCGTCGACCACAGGGCTACATTTGTGCCAGCGGCTGCGTCGACCACAGGGCTACATTTGTGCCAGCGGCTGCGTCGACCACAGGGCTACATTTGTGCCAGCGGCTGCGTCGACCACAGGGCTACATTTGTGCCAGCGGCTGCGTCGACCACAGGGCTATATTTGTGTCAGCGGCTGCGTCGACCACAGGGCTACATTTGTGCCAGCGGCTGCGTCGACCACAGGGCTACATTTGTGCCAGCGGCTGCGTCGACCACAGGGCTACATTTGTGCAAGCGGCTGCGTCGACCACAGGGCTACATTTGTGCCAGCGGCTGCGTCGACCACAGGGCTATATTTGTGTCAGCGGCTGCGTCGACCACAGGGCTACATTTGTGTCAGCGGCTGCGTCGACCACAGGGCTACATTTGTGCCAGCGGCTGCGTCGACCACAGGGCTACATTTGTGCCAGCGGCTGCGTCGACCACAGGGCTACATTTGTGCCAGCGGCTGCGTCGACCACAGGGCTACATTTGTGCCAGCGGCTGCGTCGACCACAGGGCTACATTTGTGCCAGCG
This sequence comes from Megaustenia siamemsis, assembly GCA_032433765.1. Classification (NCBI taxonomy): domain Eukaryota; kingdom Metazoa; phylum Mollusca; class Gastropoda; order Stylommatophora; family Ariophantidae; genus Megaustenia; species Megaustenia siamemsis. The sequence continues at coordinate 8,994,868 of JAVIAB010000092.1, forward strand.
GCTGCGTCGACCACAGGGCTACATTTGTGCCAGCGGCTGCGTCGACCACAGGGCTATATTTGTGCCAGCGGCTGCGTCGACCACAGGGCTACATTTGTGCCAGCGGCTGCGTCGACCACAGGGCTATATTTGTGCCAGCGGCTGCGTCGACCACAGGGCTACATTTGTGTCCAACCACGAGTACAATTAGCACTGGATCCCTTCTTGCGCTTCAACTGTTCAGTGTTGTCAAAGGTATGTTCATCATCATGTGCCAAACCGGTTGGCGTAGGCGATCATGTCCTTCCACAATCTTCTATCCACAGTGCATCGTATGAGTTCTGTTGTTGACTGTTTTCCATCCCATGACACCAAACTATCCAGTATTTTCTCTCTTTGTCGTCCGCCATCTCTCTTTCCCAGTATTTTGCCAGTTGTAACCAAATATTCCAACTTTCCTCTTCTCATGATGTGCCCGAAAAATGTTGATTGTTTGTTTCTGATGATTTTAAGAGCTCCTTTTTTTTGTTGGCCTCTTTGTCTTTTAGAATGTCCTCGTTGGTCTGTTTAGCTGTCCAGGGAACTCTCAACATTCTTCTGAAAAATCCAATCTCTGTGACCTCTAATAGTCTTTTCATTTGCTTGTTTATTATCCACGATTAGCTTCCTTAGATCAGAATTGGCTCTATATAGCACTGATGAACCTTCTCTCTCACTTCTATTGATATAGACGTGTTCCATAAAACGCTTCTCATTTTCTGAAACGCTATTTTGGCTTGAGCTATTCTGCTTTTAATTCCTGTGGTTCATCTTCCGACTGATATTATTGTGCCCAAGTATTTGACGCGATGCACTTGTTTCATATTTGTCCTCTTTAATATTATGCTGCATGCTTGTAATGAGTGTTTCTTGAATATGACCATTACTTCTGTTTTCTTACTATTCAGACTGAGACCTTTCTTCATGCTTTCTTTTACTATTTTATCTATCATTTCTTGTAGTTCATTCTCTATTTTTGATATTAAGACTATGTCCTCCACATATCGCAAGTTATTTATGCTGTGACCGTTGACTTCAATTCCTTTTTTGCTTTTTATTGATCTCATAATATGTTTGCTGCAAATGTATATTTACATTAAGAAATGACTTCAAAATGACATTAAGACTAATTTTCTATTTTATTATGATAATGTTCAGAAAATAAATTTAAGATGCGATGTGTTAAAAAAAAAAAAAACCAAAAGGGGAAATTAAGAAACATGTTTTTCAATTAAAACCGCTACTTTATTTTCACCGACGGAAATAGTAATACAAACATTTGCTCGATGACGTCTTCTTCTGATGATCAGATTACCCCCTGGTGCAAAGCTCTGTATAAATAGTTTCATGTTACTAATACCGTTGTCATGGATGTGGGTTTGAAAAACATGGTCACCTTACTGCCAGGCACTCCGGACCGACTAGTGCTTCATTAGCAGAGATGGCAATAACCGGGGTTTCAGGATATTTCACTTCTGATTGTAACTTGTTGATCAAACTTGACATTATGTTGCGTGACATCAAATAATTAATTGAGGCAGGTTATGTAATCATCATCATCAAGTGCCATGCCTGCCGGTGTAGGTGATTATGTCTCTCCACAACTCTCGATCTCGACAGTTATTTATCATTTCTGTTGTTTACTTTCTGCTAAACCATTCAATTAAGCTGTCTGGTATATTTTCTCTTTGCTTCCTTTTATCTCTTTGTCCTTCAATTTTCCCAGTTGTCACAATATATTGCAGCTGTTTGCTTTCATTACTGGTAAAAAAAAATGATGATTATTTCTGTCTAATATTGGAAATGAGCTCTTTTAGCTTTGGCCTCTTTCAGAACGTTTTAATTACTCTTGTTAACTGTCCATGGTATTCTCAATATTAGTCTGTAAATCCGCAATTATAGTCTCCAGTGATTTTCTTGTCCGTTCTTCTATTGTTCATGATTCACATCCATATGTTAAGACTGGCTCTTCATAACATTTAATGACTCTTTTTCTTGTTTCTATTGTCAAAAATGGATTGCATAGTATCTTCCACATTTTTTTTAAAGCTGCATTTGCCTGAGCTATTTTGCTTCTCCCCTCTGTTGTACATCTACCATCTGAGATTAACAATGTTCCCAGATATTTAAATTCAGTTACCTGTTTTAATATTGTTCCATTTATCTTTATTGTGCATTGCGGTGATGTCTTGCTGTTTGTGTGATATAAAATACAAACATAAATTATGGCCATCAGTTTGATGGTCACGTGGTATTGAGAAGTATCTGTCTTGTCTTTTACCCATTAACATTTCTCACATTTGCTTTCAGAGTCCTGCATACAATATCTTTTTCCACTTCCTTATTTTATATAGTATTTTCTAAAGTTCCATCATTAACATCAATTATCATGCTGGGTAAGGCGATCATGTTTCTCCTCAACTTTATATCTCTATAGTTGCCTATCAATTTTGTTGGTGGCTAAACAAGTTTTTTTTTTACATTCTCTGATGTCTCTTCTGTTTTCCTTTAAATCTTTTTTTCATAACTTATCAACATGTTCCAACTGTTCCCTTTGAATTACATGGCAAACAACAAATTATCGTTGTGCCAAACAATTTACTAATCAAAGTTATCTGAAACTTTCTGATGATCCTTTCCGCAGACAGTTCAGAAATGTGCGACCGTCTGGTATCCATATTTAAAGCCGAAACGCTTAAGGAGACACCTGACGCACCAACCAACGAGAAAGGGGTTAATTATTGTTATGTTGAGTGATTACGCAAAAATGTAATTATTTTTAGATCCTTTTAACTCGATCTCAGAAACATAATCTGACATGAAACCATGTATCAATGCTCGTATCTGCTGGAGAGTAACCGTACTCTCAAGAAAAGGACCCCCCCCCCTTTTTCGAACATTTTAATATGTAAAAGTAATCTTTATTAAAATAAACTCACACACGCATACACCCGATATCACAAGTATTTATATAAAAAGATGGATTAAAAAAATAAATGACACAAACTCCCAAATACAAATAATCATACATTGTCCCAACTGTACAAATCAATTCACAAAGTTCAATGTTTGGTATTGAAGCATGACGATGTTATAGCATGCAGTAATCACAAGTTTAAAATGAATTAAATGTTCAGTTAATTACGTCATTGACTATTGCAAGACGCTCAACTTTTACAAATCGACCTCAAATGTCAGGCAAACGAGAATTTGTATAACAAATATATCAATTGAAATTAACCGACATTTGACAGCGCAGCTGGAACACACACACACATATATATATATATATATATATATATATATATATATATATATATATATATATATATATATATATATGGCCTTCGGCGACTTTACAGAAGGTTGGTAGAAAGCCATCATGATGAGTCTGTAGATTGGTAAATATATTAGTGTCTTATGCTGGATGCTGCTTTGCTGAACAGCTTCTCTCGAGGCTGAATCTGCCGAAATTGGACAGACAGGTCCATCTGCACAACATAGAAGATGAATTCGTGGTGCCTGGTCTCGTCTCCTTTCTACTGCGCCATTTCACAATTTAGCCCAACAAATATGGGTACAAACACACGGACTACAGGTGATGTTGTATGAACAAATAGTTAGTCATTAACATTAATGATACTTTATGAACAAATAGTTAAACATTAACTTTAATGATACTTTATGAACAAATAGTTAAAGATTAACTTTAATGATACTTTATGAACAAATAGTTAAACATTAACTTTAATGATACTTTATGAACAAATAGTTAAACATTAACTTTAATAATACTTTATGAACAAATAGTTACAGATTAAAATTGATGATACTTTTTAAACAAATAGTTAAACATTAGCTTGTGGCAAGGCGCTGTGTCGAGCAGTATGGTTTCGATCCTGCTTCAAGCTGTCTGTTGTTCTTTCTTTTTTTGTTGTTGCTGATTATTTGTTATTTTTTTCCGAATATTTAAACATATCTCTACCGCTGAAGGGATTCGCTGATAGGTAAACATTGACATTAACGATGCCTTATGAACTAATAGTTAAACATTGACATTAACGTTACCTTATGAACTAATAGTTAAACAATTACATTAACGATACCCTATGAACTAATAGTTAAACAATGGTGACATTGCGACAGTTTGTTCAAAGTAAAGTTTAACATTTTTGACAAAGATTAATGGAAGACATTGGTTTAATATCTAAGCTGCTTGAGCATGTCCTTCAAATATGTTTCGTTTTATTTTCACTGCAGGTTTCGGCACTACTTTGAACTTAATGTCTGCTGACACTTCATTTCGAGGTTTCTGTGTCACGTGGTTAATGTTAGTATACAGGACAGCACTGGGGGCTTTTACAGATTTCTGCTGTTGTTGAATCCCTGATAACTTTTGCATGAAACCATCTGCTTTGTTAATCTTTTGGTTAGGGTTAAAAGCGTTGTAAGTTGTATTTTTCGTTAAACCGCCAGAAATTCGTTTGCCAAACTTTTTATTTTCAATTTTGTTATTGTCTTTGAATGTGCCTACAATTTGGCCCCTTTTCAATGTGTTCTGGGAGAAGGAAACAACATTCGGATGTGGCTTGTTCTTGTAGGCGCCGTTGTAGCCTGCATTTTGCTGGATACGTGAGCCGTTTGAGGTGAATTTGCTTTCAATTGGTCTTGGTAGTTGCAGAGCTGCAGGTTTGATTATGTTCGGCTTTGTGTCAAGTTTCTTAACAATCTGAGCCAAACTGTTATTTCCGTGAGATTTGCCAGGAAGGCTACTTTTATCATCTTTAGATTGCTTGGAGTGTCGCCGTATTGAGAACGGACTTTTGTACGGTTTGGCTGCACGAACCACCAAATCCCGCTTTTTTGTTTTCAAACCTGTTGTGGGGAAAAGGAAGAAAATGAATTAGCAAGTACAAAAGCTGTCAACTCTACCAACATAAAGAATAATGTTACATGAATATAGTAAAGTTGCAACAACAAAAGCAGTAATAATAAATATAAAAAAAAATCCAAACAAGTATGGACGTGCAGTTATATTGATGCAAGAAAGTATAGTACATTGAATCGTAAAGAAAAAAATGATTACTGTATTTGTTATTGTCAGTGATGATATTATTAGGAAAATTATACATTTGTGCATGGGAGAAAATGAGAGGGGAGAGAGAATAAGAGACAGGAGAGAGAAACAGGAGAGAGAGTAGGGAGAGAGGTGAGAGAGGGGAGAGAGAGGAGAGATAGAAATGAGAGAGATAACGGGGAGAGAGATAGGAGAGAGAGAAATGAGAGAGGTGAGATAGAGAGAAGAGAGGAGAGAGAGAAGAGACGGAGAGAGAGAGAATGATGAAAAATAAGGAGCGAGTGCGATATAACACAAATAAAAGTACAACTTTATTAGAGTATGTAAAGACAAACCGCGTCCCCTACATTTTGCTCAAACCGACCGGGTATCTTATTAAATACTGCAGGTGTTTCTCTTCTGCATGAGCCACGACACGTGACGGTGGGTGTGTAGCATTCAGTGTTCGAGTTCTGGGAGTGTTATAATCATACAAATTGTTTAATACATATTTATCACAAACCATTTAATACAAGATGTTTGCACCTAATATTTTAGTTATTTAGCTCCACTTTTCATAAAAATAAGCAACTTATCATTCTCATGCGATCCGGAACGTGAAGTAATGTTTTCGTTCCCACTAATCGAGATCTAAATAATCTGGATGGCCCTTTTCGTCTTGACGGTCAGACGGTCTAATGGAGGCTAGAGTGTATTTTGTTGTTTTTGAGGTTTTGTTTTTGTCGAACATCTTCTGTCGTGGCTAATTCTACCAATGTTTGACAAACACACACGGCCACAGAATGAACAAGTCAGGCCCACTGATCCACAGGGTTTTCCATCCTTTTTCATGAGTCTTTTCTCTTCTAAGTTTTGCCTTAGCAAAGTCTCAACAGATGCTATACCATTCCTTATACATGTTCTCCATGATGTGAGATCACTTGCCAGATGTTCCCAGTCATTTTCACAGATGGAGAAGTCATTCAGAGATGATTTACAGATGAATCTATATCATAGTTTAGATCTGCCGATCTAAGTATATGACCGGTTAAGAAACAAATGATGGATTTAGTTGAAAATTGTTTCTTGTAAAGCACATCCGCTGGTCATTTCTTGCGTTCATAGCTTGTTTCTAAATATTTGGTTCATGAAGTTTAATCTTCGGCCACTCTCAATGTTCAACGTTTCTTTCCCGCTCTAACAGACTATCAATCTATACACTACGCAAATCTGTAAAAACACCACAGAGATGCCAGGCCTAAACATTAATGGAAAGATAATCAATAACCTGAGATATGTTGATAATACTGTATTACTAGTAGAAAATTCTAAAGATCTACAAAACTACTTAATGAAATAAACATGACAAAGCAACAAATTTGGATTAGATATGAATATCAAAAAGACTAAAACTATGATCACAAACAAAGAAAATACTCAAAACCTACAGGTGTATATAAAGATTGAAGGAATAGACCTGGAGACAGTTCAGAACTACAACTACATTGGACAAGCTATAACCAGTGATGGAAAATGTACAACTGAAATAAACAAAAGAATCATCATCATCAAGTACCGGGCCTGCTGGTGTTGGTGATCATGTTTCTCCACAAGTTTCGGTCTCGGTAGCTATTTATCATTTCTGTTGTTGACCTTCTGCCAAGCCATTCTCATAAGCTGTCTGGTATTTTTTCTCTTTGTTTTCCTATATCTCTTCGTCCCTCAATTTTTCGTTACAATATATTCCAGTTGTTTTCTTCTCATTACATGACCAAAAATGATGATTGTTTCTTACCAATATTGGAAATTAGCTCTCTTTTTGCTTTGACCTCTCTCAGAACATTTTCATTACTCTTCTCAACTGTCCAAGGTATTCTCAACATTCTTCTGTAAAACCACATTTCTACAGACTCCAGTAATTTTCTTGTCTGTTGTCCTATTGTCCATGATTCACATCCATATGTTAAGACTGGCTCTACATAACATTTAAGAACTCCTTTTCTTGTTTCTATTGTCAAAAATGGATTGCATAGTATCTTCCTCATTTTCTGGAAAGCTGATTTTGCCTGAGCCATTCTGCATCTCACTTATTTTGTACATCTTCCGTCTGAGGTTAACAAAGTTCCCAAATATTTAAATTAATTTATCTGTTTTAATATTGTTCCACTTGTCGTTATCTTGCACTGAGGTGATGTCTTTTTCTTTGTTGTTACCATTACTTCTGCCTTTTTGCTATTAAGGCTGAGTCCTTTATTTTTGCTTTCCTTCACTATAATATCCAACATTTCTTGTAACTCATTTTCACTCTTAGCGATTAAGACTATATCATCAGTATACCTTAGATTATTTATATTATGACCTGCTATTGTTATTCCAGGCATGTCCCTTATGGATCTTAAAATAATCTCACTATAAATATTAAACAAATCTGGTGACAGCACATAAACTTGTCTAACTCCCTGTTTTATTTATTGAAACATTCCCAATTGGTTCCCAGTTCTTACGGCCGCTGTTTGTTGCCAGTACATGTTCTTTATTATTCTTAGATCTTTGTTGTCTACGTTTATGCTTTCTAAAATGTTGATTATTTCTTGGTGCTTTACTTTGTCAAATGTCTTGGTGTAATCTATGAAACATAGGTATAGATCTGTTTTCACCTCTATGGCTCTTTCTACTAAAGATCTTATGATATAAATGGAATTGCTTGTTCCTTTATCTCTAACAAAACCACACTGTTCATCGCTAATTTCTGGACTGATTTTGTTTCGCACTCTTCACATGATGATTCTTAGTAATATCTTAGTCATATGACTCATAAGGCTTATTGTGCGATGATCATCGCATTCAATCGCACCCGATTTCTTTGGTAGGGCTATGAATATTGATTTGAGCATGTCGTCTGGTATATATCCACTGTTGTCATCATCATCATTGAGTGCCGTCTCCGTAACGAAGGTTGGCTACCATGGAGCGCCATTCTGCTCTATCTCTTGCTTTGATGGTGCAGGTTGTCATCGGTTGATTTGTCCACCTTTTGATGTTACTCGTCCATGTTAATCTTGGTCTGCCTCTGCTTCTTTTACCTTGTATTTTCCCCTCCAGGATCACTTTCAGTAGGCTGTTGTGTCTTTTAACATGGCCCAAGAATCGCATTTGTCTTGTTCTAATTGTGTTCAGAAGTTCTCTTTTCATTTTTAGTTGTTTTAAGACTTCGTCGTTTGTTTTCTTTTCCTTCCATCCAATTCTACCTATTCTTCTATAAATCCACATTTCGAAGGCTTCAATTCTCTGTTCTGTTTTCTTGTCTAATGTCCATGTTTCGGCACCATATAGGAATATTGAGAAGATGTAACATTTTGCTATTCTTAGTTTTAGCTTTGTTGTTATTTGTTTTGATGTTAGTATGTCCTTCATAACATTAAAATTACTTTTTGCCACTCCTATTCTTTTGTTTATTTCAGTTGTACATTTTCCATCACTGGTTATAGTATGTCCAAGGTAGTTATAGTTCTGAACTGTCTCAAGGTCTATTCCTTCAATTTTGATATCCACTTGTGGGTTTTGAGTATTTTCTTTGTTTATGATCATAGTTTTAGTATTTTTGATGTTCATATCTAGTCCATATTTTTTGCTTATAGTGTTTATTTCATTAAGTAATTGTTGTAGGTCTTTAGGATTTTCTGCTAGTAGTACAGTATCGTCAGCATATCTTAGGTTATTGATTATCTTTCCATTAATTTGTAGGCCTGGCATCTCTATGATGTTTTTAAAGATTTGCTCAGTGTATAGATTGAACAAGCTTGGTGATAAGATGCATCCTTGTCTTACTCCTCTTTTTATATCAATGGGTGTAGAGAACTCTTTGTTATATTTTATTATTGCTGTTTGCTCCCAGTATAGATTGCATATTAGTCGTATATCCATGTCATCTAGATGTATCTCTTTTAGGCATTTATTTTTAGTGTTTATTTCATTAAGTAATTGTTGTAGGTCTTTAGGATTTTCTGCTAGTAGTACAGTATCGTCAGCATATCTTAGGTTATTGATTATCTTTCCATTAATTTGTAGGCCTGGCATCTCTATGATGTTTTTAAAGATTTGCTCAGTGTATAGATTGAACAAGCTTGGTGATAAGATGCATCCTTGTCTTACTCCTCTTTTTATATCAATGGGTGTAGAGAACTCTTTGTTATATTTTATTATTGCTGTTTGCTCCCAGTATAGATTGCATATTAGTCGTATATCCATGTCATCTAGATGTATCTCTTTTAGGCATTCTATAAGTTGTTTGTGGTGTACTCTATCAAAAGCTTTGGTGTAGTCTATGAAGCAGGCATATATTGGTTTGTTTACTTCTGTGTATTTTTCGATTAATGTTCTCATGCAGAATATGGCTTCTTTTGTCCCGCTATTTTTCCTACATCCAAATTGCTGCTCATCTATTTCAGTATTGATTTTATTCTGAATCCTTCCTTGTATAACTTTTAGCAAGATTTTTGTAACATGGCTCATTAGGCTTATTGTTCTAAAGTCACTGCATTCAACTGCACCATTCTTTTTAGGCAATGCAATGAAAGTTGATGTTTTTAGTTCATTTGGTATGTATCCTGTGTGGTATATGTCGTTGCATATGTCTGTAATCACTTCAATGCCAAAATCTTCAAGTGCCTGTATCATCTCTATCTGTATGCTTTCAGGTCCTGCTGCTTTTCCCCTTTTCATTGTTTTTATAGCTTTTTCCACCTTAGATTTTAAGATTTTATAGCCTGATGTACATTTTATAACTGGTTTCTTGTCCCTTTGATCATGAAATAGTTCTGTTATATATTCCTGCCATCTATCTATGATATCCTTATTGTCTGTTAGCATTTTTCTTTTTTGTCTGCAATGCATCCACCTTCTGTGGCTTTTTTATTTTTATTAGTCATTCTCTTTATTTCTGTGTGCATTCCTCTTAGGTCTTGTTTGCTTTCCATAGTTTCTATTTCTATACATTTTGGCTGAGCCAGTCTTCTTTTGCCTTTTTGCACATTTTGCGTATTTCATTATCTATTTTATTGTATTGGGCAGTGTTCTTCGCTTGTCTCCTTTCTTCCATTTTTTCTAAGATGGTGCTAGTTATCCATTTTTGTTTTTTGTTCTTTTCTCTTTTGGGTAAGGTGTCGCAAGCTTTTTGTATGCTTTTCTTTATGCATTGCCATTTGGTTGTTACTTTTTCATCAGGATTTTCTCTTCTGTATTGTTCAATTCCTTCCTCTAGCAGCTTCTGGTATGTGTTCTTTACTTGTTTTGTATAGGTATCTTTAATATCTTTTTGATTTAAAGCTGTTATATCGAGTGGATTTGTTGATGAATTAGATTTTTGCTTGTTTCTCTTTAGTTTGATTTTCATTTTAATCATTATAGGATTGTGATCAGAATTAATATCTGCTCCTGGGTGGGTTTTGGCTTTCTTTACGCTGTTACGGAACCTTTCTTTTATCATTATGTAATCTATTTGATTCCTCTTCCTATCTCCAGGGCTTTTCCATGTGTATAGTTTCCTTTTCTCTTGCTCAAAGTAGGTGTTACATATTATCAGCCTGTTTTCTTCACAGAATTGTATTAATCTTTCTCCTCTGTCATTTCTTTTTCCTAACCCATGATTTCCTAAAATGGTCTTATATCTACCTTTTCCTACTTTAGCGTTCATGTCACCCATTACAATCAAGATGTCTGAAGATTTCACTTGCTTCATAACTTTATTTAGGTCTTCATAGTATGCCTCTATTTGTTCATCTGTGTAGTCTTGAGTAGGTGCATATGTCTGTATTATTGCTATGTCGAATGGTTTTGCTTTCAACTTGATTAGTATAATCCTATCACTGTATGTCCAGTGGGTACTTATATATTTTTGTAGCTCTCTTTTTATCAGTATTCCTACCCCCCTTTGATGTTCTGTTGTGTTTCCTGAGTATATAAATGTATATTTTTCGTCTTCAATGTACCCACATTCTTTCCATCTAGTTTCTGATATGCCTAAAATATCTATATTTATTCGTTCTGCTTCTTGAATCAGCTTTTCCAATTTCCCTTGTTGATATAGAGTCCTAACATTCCAAGTACTTATTTTAAGATCTTTCCTCCGACATAAGTTCGAATTTCTCCGACTCTCCATGGCTTCCTCTGGACTAGTACGTGATGAGGCTCCAATCTCTTTCACGGTGGTCAGCCATGTTCGTCTTTCGTGTTCTGAACATGCCTCTTGTGTACCACACACTTTGCTGTTTTCGCTTTCTGGGCCGTTGATCATTCTTGATTCCTCCGCCTCCATCCACCGTCACAGACTTTTCACATAAGGGTTGAACATACCCGGTTTGCCTGCGACATTTTGTCGAACCATGTGCTTGCCTATCGAACCGCGAACACACGACACAAAGAAGAATAAATCATATCCCACTTAAATATCGGCAATCACAGTTCATCCACATGTCAGAAGTAAAACATACACCAAATGGGGAATAGCAACACATAATTTCGCAACTAGGCTGTCGCGTAAATCATTTAAATATATCAGCAATTGCCGAATGATAAAAATCGACTACACGAAGCCGCCATGACACCGGAAATCTCCACTGTTGTAGATATCATTCAATATTTTTGTTATTATTTCTATTCCAAAATCACCCATGGCTTCAATCTCTTCTTTAGTTATATTATCTGGTCCAGGAGCGTTTCCAGCTTTCATATTGCACAAGGCGTCTTCCACTTCTTCTCTGAGTATTTCTGGTCCTTCTAAACAAACAAAAGAATAGGAATGGCAAAAAGTAATTTTAATGCCATGAAAAATATACTAACATAAAAAATATAACAGCAGGGCTAAAACTAAGAATAGTGAAATGTTATTTATATCTTCTCAACATTCATGTATGGTGCAGAAACAAGGACATTATACAAGAAAACAGAACAGAAAATTGAAGCCTTTGAAATGTGGATTTATAGAAGAATAGGTAGAAATGGATGGAAAGAAAAGAAAACAAACGATGTAGTCTTAAAACAACTAAAAATGAAAAGAGAACTAAATACAATTCAAGCAAGACAAATGATGGAGCCGCTACAGCTTAGTGATCACTGAACTGGACTACTAAGGATAAGAGGTCGGGTTTGATACTGAACGACGGCTTCCGAGTTCACCCAGCCTTAAATGGGTACCGGAATTTTTCTGAGAAAGTAAAGCGGTACGAGTTTAATACCGATGACATTTCCCCCAAAATCACATCCCGAAGGTCTGTCAAAATGATGGCCACTAACACCATATTCCCTATACGCCACTTGGCGTGATGGGGCTCTTTACTTTTTTTAAAAAAGACAAATGAGATTTGTTGGGTATGTTAAAGGACACAATAGTCTAAAAAGAATAATCATGGATGGGAAAATACAAGGTAAAAGAGGCAGACCAAGAATAACATGGACGAGTACCATCAAAAGATGGACAAGTCAGTCTATGACAACCTGCACCATTAAAGTAAGAGACAGAGCGAAATGGCGCTATATTGTAGCGTAACAGCACTCAATGATGATAATTTCCGCTCTGAATTAATCACTGCGGTTAAAATTAATGTGGACAAAATATCCACTGAATATGCGATCGCTAATTACACATTGAGTAAGATCATACATCATGTCTACCTCGTCCACAGTAATAACCCGTCAAGGAACGAAGTAAAACATAATTGTATCGAGCAATTGTACTAACCACGCAGCCGAGCTAGAGGGTCTATAGTGAATAAATTACAGTCCCCTACTACAACTCAACAACACTACAACGCCTAATAGCTCCATTCTGCTCCGCCCTCACTCTGAACCGATGAACGTTCTCGTATTATGGTAACTGAACCTCTTGTAAGAGCATATTCCGCTGACTCTTGTCTCGTTACGTAAAACAATATTTTAATGATTGATGGTAACAAAAATCAACATTACCAACATAGCAACTTATTCAAAACAATCATTTATTTTGTTCCTTTAGAAATTCTAATCGCTATTTTTATTCACAAATCAAATAGAGAAGAATATTAAAGCCCCTTGACGGTGCCCCAACAACTGACAAAGTAACATGATAAGCAAAAAAAAAAAAAAAGATTAAAACACTAAACAAAAATGAAATGAGTTTTACTCAACAAAAAAATAAAATATGGAATACGATGGCGATCAAAAACGCATAAAGCTTGAAATTGATATCGAAACGATGAGTACAAAACTTTCTGTGTCAACAGAACATCTGTTACGATACCCGTATAATGTGCAACAGCTTTAGCAGCGAACTACACATTATCGTCTGTAGATATGTTGGAGTGTTCTATGTGACTTAATTTCCACGAGGATATTAACAATGTCGCACAGGCAGGAACATCGCTACAGCAGCGCTAGCACTTCGCCCGATCTTTACTTTATTATCATTCTCAAGTCTCGGAGTCATGTGATACATGTGTTATTTCATCACCCTACGGCGGGGTACATATTACGAGGCAAATCTGTTTTATCTTTAATATCTCATCATCATCATCATCATCATCATCATTGAGTGCCGTCTCCGCATCGAAGGTTTGCTACCATGGACCACCATTCCGCTCTGTCTGGTGCTTTGATGGTGCACGTTGTCATAGCTTGTCTTGTCCATCTTTTGATGTTACTCATCCATGTTAGTCTTGGTCTGCCTCTGTTACCGTGTATTTTATATTCCAAGATTACTTTTATTAGGCTCTTTTTGTCTGTTAACATGCCCCAACAATTTCACTTGTCTTGTTCTAATTGTGTTTAGTAGTTCTCTTAAGCCTTAATATCTGTTGAGCTAATTTCTTTATGTGAGATATCCAGCGTCTGCAGCTGTCAATCCCAGCACGTTTATGGTATCTGGCATTTACGTTCTTCTGGGTCTTCCTCTCTCACGTTTACCTAGAACTAAGCCCTCCTGAATAATATTATCTAGTTCATTATGTTGCTTTACATAACCATAATATGTTATTGCTTCTGGTCTGTATCCTCTTTTGTAACCAGTAGTTACCTTCGACAGTCATAGTTGACTAGATTTTGCAACGCCCATAGGAAATGTTATTTTTTCATTTCTTTCACCTTGTATTCTCTTTCTCTATGAATCTCTTCGCTTCTTGCTTGAGTTGGAGCTTTAGAGTGTTTCCAAACATTGAGGTCTGCAGCTATCTCTTCCCAGGCTGCATAGTTTATGTTCAGAGTCTTCAAGTCTCGTTTACCAACCATTTTTCTAGAATTTCGATTTATTACAAAAATGGCAAGTCAGTTTTTTCCTCGGTCCACGGTATTCTGAGTAATCTTCTACAACATCTGCATTGGAAGGCACTGATGTTTTTTTTTTCAGCAGATCTATCGGACATCCATATGTTTTCACGGGAAAAATAAATGCTCTTAAGAACTAAAATTATGTTGCTGTATCAATTTCTTGCCATATGCTGAGCTGCTGTTTTAATGCATTCATAGTTGAGCCCTTTGTTCTCTCTGACAGTCGTTCTGTTGTTAGCAATGGGCCTATTTATTACAAATGTCTACTCGTTACAATAATGCCTCATTAATATATCATTAGGCATCACTAAGTGGCGTCTCCGAATCGAAGGTTGGCTACCATGGAGCGCCATTTCACTCTGTCTCTTGCTTTGATGCGGCAGGTTGTCATAGGCTGACTTGTCCATCTTTTGATGTAACACGTCCATATTAGTCTTAGTTCGCCTCTGCCTCTTTTACTTTTGCATTTTCCCTTCCAAGATTACTTTTAGTAGGCTGATGTGTCTTTTAACATGGCCCCAAAATCTCATTTGTCTTGTTTTCAATTGTGTTTAGTAGTTCTCTTGTCATTTTTAGTTGTTTTAAGACTTCATCGGTTTCTTCAAGTTTCTTTTTCCATCTTCACTCGTAGTCCCGAACGATATTTAATTTGTGCATATCTCCAACAATTTCCATGTCTACATTTCCATATCTTTAACAATTTCCATGTCTACATTTCCATATCTTTAACAATTTCCATGTCTACATTTCCATATCTTTAACAATTTCCATGTCTACATTTCCATATCTTTAACAATTTCCATGTCTACATTTCCATATCTTTAACAATTTCCATGTCTACATTTCCATATCTTTAACAATTTCCATGTCTACATTTCCATATCTTTAACAATTTCCATGTCTACATTTCCATATCTTTAACAATTTCCATGTCTACATTTCCATATCTTTAACAATTTCCATGTCTACATTTCCATATCTCCAACAATTTCCATGTCTACATTTCCATATCTTTAACAATTTCCATGTCTACATTTCCATATCTTTAACAATTTCCATGTCTACATTTCCATATCTTTAACAATTTCCATGTCTACATTTCCATATCTCCAACAATTTCCATGTCTACATTTCCATATCTCCAACAATTTCCATGTCTATATGTCCATATCTTTAACAATTTCCATGTCTACATTTCCATATCTTTAACAATTTTCATGTCTACATTTCCATATCTTTAACAATTCCCATATCTACATTTATCTTGAACAATTTCCATGTCTACATTTCCATATCTTTAACAATTTACATGTCTACATTTCCATATCTCCAACAATTTCCATGTCTACATTTCCATATATTTAACAATTTACATGTCTACATTTCCATATCTCCAACAATTTCCATGTCTACATTTCCATATATTTAACAATTTACATGTCTACATTTCCATATCTCCAACAATTTCCATGTCTACATTTCCATATCTCCAACAATTCCCATGTCTACATTTATCTTCAACAACTTACATGTCTACATTTCCATATTTTTAACAATTAACATGTCTACATTTATCTTCAAACAATTTACATGTCCATATTGCCATATCTTTAACAATTTCCATGTCTACATTTATCTTCAACAATTCCCATGTCTACATTTATCTCCAACAATTTCCATGTCTACATATATCTTCAACAATTTCCATGTCTACATTTATCTTCAACAATTTCCATGTCTACATTCATCTTCAATAATTTACATGTCTACATTGCCATATCTTTCACAATTTCCATGTCTACATTTATCTTCAACAATTTCCATGTCTACATTTCCATATCTTCAACATATCCCATATCTACATTTATCTTGAACAATTTCCATGTCTACATTTCCATATCTTTAACAATTTCCATGTCTACATTTCCATATCTTCAACAATTTCCATATCTACATTTATCTTCAACAATTTCCATGTCTACATTTCCATATCTTTAACAATTTCCATGTCTACATTTCCATATTTTCAACAATTTCCATGTCTACATTTCCATATTTTCAACAATTTCCATGTCTGAATATTACCAACCACATTGAATCTGTGTCTGCCTTATCCACTTTTACTTTGTATTTTAAATTCTGAAACTACTTTCAGAACGTCGTTAACTATCCAAGATATCATTGTTTTCTTTCTCTTGAACTACCAACTGTATGATAACACTGACGACTATGTGTACAAGAAAGGCATTCATGATACAGGTCGGTATTTCTGCCAGCGTTGTACTATCATTGCTAAAAATAGACATCAAACAGCCAAGGAGAGAATAAGATCTCTAGAACTGAAATGAAATGTCTTCGAAGATTATTTAAAGTGCTAATAAAAACAGAATTAGAAATGGAGACCACTGCTCTTGAATTACACCCAGAGACAACAAATTAAACGTATGGTCGGAGACCAAATGTCTTCGTTGGATCTCAAATATAAGCTGGAAGGAAAACATTTCAAATAAATAAATAATAAACGAATCTAAATAAGAATACGTGATGAGCTTTATAAGAAGAAGGCGTTAGAAATAGACCTGTCATGTGCTGAGAATGAATGAAGAAAGACAACTCCGTCAGGCATTCATGTAGACACCATCTAGTAAAACAGAAAAACAATGTACAGCAAGTGAATCACTATGTAGAGCAATCAATGGGAAGGCTTAACCATGGGACCAAGAATGAAATAAGAACTAGCAGCAAAATCTTTAGTTGTGGAGAACTATGACTTCCGCCCTATATGTAGTTTTCGACCCGAGAGGATAATGAATGACTGAAAGAATGGGGACCAAAGTGCCGTTAAGCAACAGAGCTGAAAGCTGTCAGTGAATCATAGCTGACTGCTTGCCCCTGGATCAGCGAACCAGAACTATCCAGATCCTACTCCACATCTTCACGGTGCCCCCGGAAACAGATTAACCAGTCAAGTCTGGCGAAGTGGGCAGGGATCGAGAGGGAAAGCAACCCAGTATTAAAAAGTACTGTGTCGGATTATTGGGCCGAAAGACGCGAATATTGTAGTTCCACTGCAAAACATAGCACCATGCAACCGCGCCCACTCAATGTCTATTTGAGTTTGAGTTTGCAATGTACATATAAAATGCAATTGTGTTTGCAATATATGTACGTATGCAATGGGTAGAGTCATTGCAGAAGTAAAAAGTACGTAAGGTCACTTTTGTCTATGTCTAAGGACACGCGGGATTACGGGGAAATGAAAGAGCGGATAGGTTGGCTAGCTGCACTATCGTTGAGGACTGTCAACCAATTGACCGGGCGGACATCATCAATGCCCTCCGGGAAGTGGAAAGGGCACAGGACTTCGACAACCATGAGTCCACGTCACTCCTTCGGATGAAAGAGATGAGAGTTAAGATGGGCAAAACCAGAAACGAGAAACTTAGTGGGTGTGTAAGAAGATTAATCAACCAACACAGAACTGGTGTCGTCAGTCGCTGGACACTGCAGGACTTGCTGAGGAGGGGATCTGAGTACCTAAGGACATGTAAGGAGTGCAATGATGATGACGCGCAAAAAACTCAATAACTCAATGTCTATTTAAGGATGAATGACGAAATGGTCAAATTCTTCAGCCTTTGGTTGAAAGCATGTAAGTAAAGGTCTGGACATGTCACGTGGTCACCAGGAAATAGCATCCCACAACGAGCATTAACAACCAGAAGCAATAACAAAGGAGGCAGCGGAAGACGTTCCAAGAGATGGACAATCGTAATATCTGACATCAGGCAAAAATTCAAGGACCACGTGAGAGACGAAACAAAGAGTACATTCAAGGTGATTCAATTTTTTTCCCTGATCACTGAAAGGAAAACGAGATGGAGAACAAGAATACCGGTTATATCATTAAGGAACAATACTTGACGTAGCGGCTATATCATTAAGGAACAATACTTGACATAACAGTTATATCATTAAGGAACAATACTTGACGTAACGGCTATATCATTAAGGAACAATACTTGACATAACAGTTATATCATTAAGGAACAATACTTGACATAACAGTTATATCATTAAGGAACAATACTTGACGTAACGGCTATATCATTAAGGAACAATACTTTACATAACAGTTATATCATTAAGGAACAATACTTGACGTAACGGCTATATCATTAAGGAACAATACTTGACATAACGGTTGCATCATTAAGGAACAATACTTGACGTAACGGCTATATCATTAAGGAACAATACTTGACATAACAGTTATATCATTAAGGAACAATACTTGACGTAACGGCTATATCATTAAGGAACAATACTTGACATAACAGTTATATTATTAAGGAACAATACTTGACATAACAGTTATATCATTAAGGAACAATACTTGACGTAACGGCTATATCATTAAGGAACAATACTTGACATAACAGTTATATCATTAAGGAACAATACTTGACATAACAGTTATATCATTAAGGAACAATACTTGACGTAACGGCTATATCATTAAGGAACAATACTTTACATAACAGTTATATCATTAAGGAACAATACTTGACGTAACGGCTATATCATTAAGGAACAATACTTGACATAACAGTTATATCATTAAGGAACAATACTTGACGTAACGGCTATATCATTAAGGAACAATACTTGACATAACAGTTATATCATTAAGGAACAATACTTGACATAACAGTTATATCATTAAGGAACAATACTTGACGTAACGGCTATATCATTAAGGAACAATACTTTACATAACAGTTATATCATTAAGGAACAATACTTGACGTAACGGCTATATCATTAAGGAACAATACTTGACATAACGGTTGCATCATTAAGGAACAATACTTGACGTAACGGCTATATCATTAAGGAACAATACTTGACATAACAGTTATATCATTAAGGAACAATACTTGACGTAACGGCTATATCATTAAGGAACAATACTTGACATAACGGTTGCATCATTAAGGAACAATACTTGACGTAACGGCTATATCATTAAGGAACAATACTTGACATAACAGTTATATCATTAAGGAACAATACTTGACATAACAGTTATATCATTAAGGAACAATACTTGACATAACAGTTATATCATTAAGGAACAATACTTGACATAACAGTTATGTCATTAAGGAACAATACTTGACGTAACGGCTATATCATTAAGGAACAATACTTGACATAACAGTTATATCATTAAGGAACAATACTTGACATAACAGTTATATCATTAAGGAACAATACTTGACGTAACGGCTATATCATTAAGGAACAATACTTGACATAACGGTTGCATCATTAAGGAACAATACTTGACGTAACGGCTATATCATTAAGGAACAATACTTGACGTAACGGCTATATCATTAAGGAACAATACTTGACATAACAGTTATATCATTAAGGAACAATACTTGACGTAACTGCTATATCATTAAGGAACAATACTTGACATAACGGTTGCATCATTAAGGAACAATACTTGACGTAACGGCTATATCATTAAGGAACAATACTTGACGTAACGGCTATATCATTAAGGAACAATACTTCACATAACAGTTATATCATTAAGGAACAATACTTGACGTAACGGCTATATCATTAAGGAACAATACTTGACATAACGGTTGCATCATTAAGGAACAATACTTGACGTAACGGCTATATCATTAAGGAACAATACTTTACATAACAGTTATATCATTAAGGAACAATACTTGACGTAACAGTTATATCATTAAGGAACAATACTTGACATAACGGCTATATCATTAAGGAACAATACTTGACATAACAGTTATATCATTAAGGAACAATACTTGACATAACGGTTGTATCATTAAGGAACAATACTTGACATAACGGCTATATCATTAAGGATCGATACATGGCATAATAGCTATATAATTAAGGAACAATACTTGACATAACGACTAAGCAAGGAACAATACTTGGATGATGACTGTATTGTTAATGAACAGTGCTTGACATGTAATCTAATTATACCTGAGTGGTAATCCATTTTATGAGTGTAGTAAAGTAGAGCCAACAAGAAACATGTCATAACGATAAGTGACTTGAGGTGCCATCTCCCCATGGGCAGATGTTGTGATCTAATCTTCAATGCTTGTCTTGGGCTCTATGTGAGAAAACAAAACCGACGTTGGTGATTATCATTTTGAGAATGGAAAACTCACAGTTTTATATTTTGTTTCCGTGGCTTGATTTTTCTTCTTCATCATCATGTGCCATACCGGTTGGCGAATGCGATCATGTCCTTCCACAATCTTCTACCCACCGTGAATCGTATCAATTATGTTGACTATTCTCCATGTCATAATACCAAACTATTTAGTATTTTCTCTCTTTGTCGTCAGCGATCTCTTTACCTGTATTTTGCCAGCTGTAACCAAGTATTTCAACTTTCCATTTCTCATGATGTGCCCGAAAAATGTTGATTGTTTCTTTTTGATGCATTTAGGAGCTCGCTTTTTGTGTTGGGCTCTGGTAATTTCTTCGTTGGTCTTTTTTTTAGTTCTCCATGGGACTTTCAACATCATTCTGAGAAATCCCATCTCTGTTGCTTCTAATCGTCTTTTCATTTGTTTGTTTACTGTCCATGATTCGCTTCCATATGTCAGAATTGGCTCATATAGCAAGCATGAACTCTCTTTTTCACTTCTATTGACATAGACTTGTTGCATAAGATGTTTTTCATTTTCTGAAATGCTATTTCGGCCTGAGCTATTCTGTTTTTTTTATTTCTGCGGTGCATCTTCCATCCGATGTTATTATTGTGCCCAAGTATTTGACGCGTTGTACTTGTTTCAGATTTGTCCTGTTTATTTGTATGCTGCATGATGATGATGATTGTTTCTTTAATATGACCATTAATTCTGTTTTCTTAATATTCAAACTGAGACCTTTCTTGTTGCTTTCTTTTACTATCATTTCTTGTAGTTCATTCTCTATCCCTCCTATTAAGACTGTGTCATCCGCATATCGCAAATCGTTTATGTTGTAACCGTTGACTTTAATTCCTTTTATGTCTACTATTGATCTTCATTAAATAAAAGGAAAGAGAGATCGCGGGCGACAAAGAGAGAAAATACTGGATAGCTTGGTGTCATGGCATGGAAAACAGTCAACAACAGAACTGATACGATGCACTGTAGATAGAAGATTGTGTAAGGACATGATCGCCTACGCCAACCGGTATGGTACATGATGATGATGATTGATCTTGATTCTCCACTCGTAGCTAACACATTCAAAATACTGTTATAAATGATTCACTTCTCTAGCACACCAATAGAACTGAGGCTCTCTCCCCACTCAGGATCACAGTCACTGACTGCGCTGTTAACAGTGACTCCGATCAGCTGAAAGGTGTGTCATACACAAACAACCGTATGAACACAAACCATGTTTAACAATGTTTCTCACATCTTTGGATCACAGAATCATAGTCATTGCTTTCCTGGTACCAATTAAAATCAATATTTAATAGTTGTTGTTTGTTCCTGATATTTTGGTTGTTTAGTTGCACATTTCATAAGAAGAAACAACTGTGTTTTTGATCTTATGTAGTACTGGCTTGTGAAGCAGATGTCAATTAGAGCACTTTGATAGTCTCTTGCGATAGACATATAACAAGTTTTAGGATGTTTATGTTCGTAACCTCTGTTATGGTTAAACTAAAATGTTTATGAAAGATACTTCTGTTATGTTTAAACTAAAATGTTTATGTTCGTAACTTCTGTTATGGTTAAACTAAAATGTTTATGTTCGTAACTTCTGTTATGGTTAAACTAAAATGTTTATGTTATGGTTAAACTAAAATGTTTATGCCCGTAACTTCTATTGTGGTTAAACTAAAATGTTTATGTTCGTAACTTCTGTTATGGTTAAACTAAAATGTTAATGAAAGATACTTCTGTTATGGTTAAACTAAAATGTTTATGTTCGTAACCTCTGTTATGGTTAAACTAAAATGTTTATGCCCGTAACTTCTATTGTGGTTAAACTAAAATGTTAATGAACGATACTTCTGTTACGGTTAAACTGAAATGTTTATGTTCGTAACTTTTGTTACGATTAAACTAAAATGTAAATACAACTAGAGCATTCTTACTTTCGTCTGTATCACGTAGTGGAACTACTTCCGTCTATTTTACTTTAAAAATAAGAGGCGTGGATGCAGGGATAGATAAACCATTCAGAAAAATAAGAGGCGTGGATGCAGGGATAGATAAACCATTCAGAAAAATAAGAGGCGTGGATGCAGGGATAGATAAACCATTCAGAAAAATAAGAGGCGTGGATGCAGGGATAGATAAACTATTCAGAAAAATAAGAGGCGTGGATGCAGGGATAGATAAACCATTCAGAAAAATAAGCATGTGTGTGCTTAGGGCATCAAGCGAAAGGACCACCACAAAGGGGTCCACACATTAAATAAAAACAATACATACAGTTATATAGTAGAATAATAACAAGACCACTCAGCGAGTGCAGACCTCCGCTAAGGGCCATGAAGCCAAAGGAAATAAAAAAAATACTCCCCACATAAATAAAAGCAAGGGAAACTTTGTAATGCAATCTGTGAAATGTGTTTACTTTCTGTACAGCATCAGTGAAAAGTCTGTGACGGTGGATGGGGCGGATGAATCAGAAATGATCAACGGCCCAGAAAGTGAAAACAGCAAAGTGTGTGGTACACATGAGGCATATTCAGAACACGAAAGACGAATATGGCAGACCACTGTGAAAGAGATTGGAACCTCATGACGTAACACTCCAAATAAAGCCATGGCCAAGACTAACATGGACGAGTAGCACCAAAAGATGGACAAGTCAATCTATGACAACCTGCACCATCAAAGCAAAAAAACAGAGTGGAATAGCAATCCATGGTAGCTTACCTTCGTTGCGGAGACAGCACTCGATGATGATGATGACAACATCAGTGGAGGTAAAGATAAACACATAATTCAAATTAATTACATATATCTATATATGGCGGGAGAGGCGCGTCACCAACATCTTGTATGTGCGTAGGGCTTCTAGAGGTCTTAACATGGCCCTGGGGGGATGCATGGCAATGACGCTATCTTCGTGTATAATAACTGTTTCTTTTTTTTTTTTTTTAACATTGAACGAAATTGTCACTTGGCTATACCTTCTTGACTGTCACTTGTTGATTGTCCCTTGTTGGCTGTCACTTTTTGATTCGCACTTGTTGACTGTCACTTGCTGGCTATACCTATTTGCCTCTCACATTTAACAAGTGACAGTCAACAAGTGACAGTCAACAAGAGACAGTCAACACGTGACAGCCAAAAAGTTACAGTCAACAAGTGAGAGTCAACAAGTGAGAGTCAACAAGTGACAGCCTACAAGTGACAGTTGACTGTCACTTGCTGGCTATACCTTTTTGACTCTCACTTGTTGACCGTAATTTTTTGACTGTCACTTGTTGACTGTCACTTGTTGACTGTCACTTGCTGGCTATACCTTTTTGACTCTCACTTGTTGACCGTAATTTTTTGACTGTCACTTGTTGACCGTAACTTTTTGACTGTCACTTGTCAACTGTAACATGTTGACTGTAACTTATTGACTGTCATTTGTTGACTGCCACTTGTCGACTGTCCCTTATTGACTGTAACTTGTCGACTGTCACTTGTTGATTGTAACATGTTGACTTTCACTAAAGGTAAAGTAGCCCAATAGCAATTACCGTCGACTAATGAAGTATTAATGACTTCATTTTGTACTAAGTCCAGGTTTCGTGATGTGGGATGGCTAGCTCCCCTTTTCGTTATCTTTCCTTCCTAGAATATCTCCGGTACACATTTACATTATTTGGGTGGACTCCGAGAGTGTCTAAGATGGGACAAAAAATGCCTGGATGGATTCCGAGATCGTCTAAGATGAGACAAAATTATGTCTGGGTTGGCCTTGAGTGTCTAAGATGAGACAAAAATATGTCTGGGTGGACTCCGAGTGTCTAAGGTGGGACAAAAATGTGTCTGGGTGGACTCCCAGTGTCTAAGTTGGGACAAAAATATGTCTGGGTGGACTCCGAGTGTCTAAGGTGGGACATAAAATGTGTCTGGGTGGACTAACAGTGTCTAAGTTGGGACAAAAATATGTCTGGGTGGACTCCGAATTTTTAAGATGGGACAAAATATATCTGGGTGGACTCGGAGTGTCTAAGATGGGACAAAAGTGTGTCTGGATGGACTCCGAGAGTGTCTAAGATGGGACAAAATATACCTAGGTGGATTCCGAGAGCGGCTAGGATGAGACAAAAGTATGTCTGGGTTGGCTCTGAGTGTCTAAGATGAGACAAAAATATGTCTGGGTGGACTCCGAGTGTCTAAGGTGGGACAAAAATGTGTCTGGGTGGACTCCCAGTGTCAAAGTTGGGACAAAAATATGTCTGGGTGGACTCCGAATGTTTAAGATGAGACAACATATGTCTGGGTGGACTCCGAGAGTGTCTAAGATGGGACAAAATATACCTGGGTGGATTCCGAGAGCGGCTAAGATGAGACAAAAGTATGTCTGGGTTGGCTCTGAGTGTCTAAGATAAGACAAAAATATGTCTGGGTGGACTCCGAGTGTCTAAGTTGGGACAAAAAAATGTCTGGGTGGACTCCGAATGTTTAAGATGGGACAAAATATGTCTAGGTGGACTCGGAGTGTCTAAGATGGGACAAAAATGTGTTTGGATGGACTCCGAGTCTCTAAGTTGGAACAAAAATATGTCTGGATGGACTCCGAGTCTCTAAGTTGGGACAAAATATGTGTCTGGGTGGACTCCGAGTGTCTATGATGGGACAAAAATGTGTATGGGTGGACTCCGTGTCTCTAAGTTGGGAAATAAATGTGTCTGGGTGTACTCCGAGTGTCTAAGATTGGACAAAAATGTGTCTGGGTGAACTTCGAGTGTCTAAGATGGGACAAAAATGTGTCTGGGTGGACTCCCAGGGTGTCTAAGATGGGACAAAAATGTGTCTTGGTGGACTCCGAGTGTCTAAAATGTGACAAAAATTGTCTGGGTAGACTCCCAGGGTGTCTATGATGGGACAAAAATGTGTCTGAGTGGACTCCCAGAGTGTCTAAGATGGGACAAAAATGTGTCTGGGTGAACTCCGAGAGTGTCTAATTTGGGACAAAAATGTGTCTGGGTGGACTCCGAGTGTCTAAAATTTGACAAAAATTGTCTAGGTGGACTCCGAGTGTCTAAAATTTGACAAAAATTGTCTGGGTGGACTCCGAGTATCTATGATGGGACAAAAATGTGTCTGGGTGGACTCCCAGGGTGTCTAAGATGGGACAAAAATGTGTCTTGGTGGACTCCGAGTGTCTAAAATTTGACAACAATTGTCTGGGTGGACTCCCAGGGTGTCTATGATGGGACAAAAATGTGTCTGAGTGGACTCCCAGAGTGTCTAAGATGGGACAGAATGTGTCTGGGTAAACTCCGAGAGTGTCTAAGATTGGACAAAAATGTGTCTGGGTGGACTCCGAGAGTGTCTAAGATGGGACAAAATGTGTCTGGATAAACTCCGAGAGTATCTAAGATGGGACAAAATATACCTGGGTGGATTCCGAGTGTTTAAGATGGGACAAAAATATGCCTGGATGGACTCCGAGTTTCTAAGTTGGGACAAAAATGTGTTTGGGTGGACTCCGAGTCTCTAAGTTGGAACAAAAATGTGTCTGGGTGGACTCCGAGTCTCTAAGTTGGGACAAAATATGTGTCTGGGTGGACTCCGAGTGTCTATGATGGGACAAAAATGTGTCTGGGTGGACACCGAGTCTCGAAGTTGGGAAAAAAATGTGTCTGGGTGTACTCCGAGTGTCTAAGATGGGACAAAAATGTGTCTGGGTGAACTTCGAGTGTCTAAGATGGGACAAAAATGTGTCTTGGTGGACTCCGAGTGTCTAAAATTTGACAAAAATTGCCTAGGTGGACTCCCAGGGTGTCTATGATGGGACAAAAATGTGTCTGAGTGGACTCCCAGAGTGTCTAAAGATGGGACAAAAATGTGTCTGGGTAAACTCCGAGAGTGTCTAAGATGGGACAAAAATGTGTCTGGGTGAATTCCGAGAGTGTCTAAGATGGGACAAAATGTGTCTAGGTAAACTCCGAGAGTGTCTAAGATGGGACAAAAATGTGTCTGGTTGGACTCCGAGAGTGTCTAAGATGGGACTAAAATGTGTCTGGGTGGACTCCGAGAGTGTCTAAGATGGGACAAAATGTGTCTGGATAAACTCCGAGAGTGTCTAAGATGGGACAAAAATGTGTCTGGGTGGACTCCGAGAGTGTCTAAGATGGGACAAAATGTGTCTGGGTAAACTCCGAGAGTGTCTAAGATGGGACAAAATATACCTGGGTGGATTCCGAGTGTCTAAGGTGGGACAAAAATGTGTCTGGTTGGACTCCCAGTGTCTAAGTTGGGACAAAAATATGTCTGGGTGGACTCCGAATGTTTAAGATGGGGCAAAATATGTCTGGGTGGACTCGGAGTGTCTAAGATGGGACAAAAATGTGTCTGGGTGGACTCCGAGTGTTTAAGATGGGATAAAAATATGCCTGGATGGACTCCGAGTCTCTAAGTTGGGACAAAAATGTGTCTGGGTGGACTCCGAGTCTCTAAGTTGGAACAAAAATGTGTCTGGGTGGACTCCGAGTGTCTAAGTTGGGACAAAATATGTGTCTGGGTGGACTCTGAGTGTCTATGATGGGACAAAAATGTGTCTGGGTGGACACCGAGTCTCGAAGTTGGGAAAAAAATGTGTCTGGGTGTACTCCGAGTGTCTAAGATGGGACAAAAATGTGTCTGGGTGAACTTCGAGTGTCTAAGATGGGACAAAAATGTGTCTTGGTGGACTCCGAGTGTCTAAAATTTGACAAAAATTGCCTAGGTGGACTCCCAGGGTGTCTATGATGGGACAAAAATGTGTCTGAGTGGACTCCCAGAGTGTCTAAAGATGGGACAAAAATGTGTCTGGGTAAACTCCGAGAGTGTCTAAGATGGGACAAAAATGTGTCTGGGTGAATTCCGAGAGTGTCTAAGATGGGACAAAATGTGTCTAGGTAAACTCCGAGAGTGTCTAAGATGGGACAAAAATGTGTCTGGTTGGACTCCGAGAGTGTCTAAGATGGGACTAAAATGTGTCTGGGTGGACTCCGAGAGTGTCTAAGATGGGACAAAATGTGTCTGGATAAACTCCGAGAGTGTCTAAGATGGGACAAAAATGTGTCTGGGTGGACTCCGAGAGTGTCTAAGATGGGACAAAATGTGTCTGGGTAAACTCCGAGAGTGTCTAAGATGGGACAAAATATACCTGGGTGGATTCCGAGTGTCTAAGGTGGGACAAAAATGTGTCTGGTTGGACTCCCAGTGTCTAAGTTGGGACAAAAATATGTCTGGGTGGACTCCGAATGTTTAAGATGGGGCAAAATATGTCTGGGTGGACTCGGAGTGTCTAAGATGGGACAAAAATGTGTCTGGGTGGACTCCGAGTGTTTAAGATGGGATAAAAATATGCCTGGATGGACTCCGAGTCTCTAAGTTGGGACAAAAATGTGTCTGGGTGGACTCCGAGTCTCTAAGTTGGAACAAAAATGTGTCTGGGTGGACTCCGAGTGTCTAAGTTGGGACGAAATATGTGTCTGGGTGGACTCCGAGTGTCTATGATGGGACAAAAATGTGTCTGGGTGGACACCGAGTCTCGAAGTTGGGAAAAAAATGTGTCTGGGTGTACTCCGAGTGTCTAAGATGGGACAAAAATGTGTCTGGGTGAACTTCGAGTGTCTAAGATGGGACAAAAATGTGTCTTGGTGGACTCCGAGTGTCTAAAATTTGACAAAAATTGCCTAGGTGGACTCCCAGGGTGTCTATGATGGGACAAAAATGTGTCTGAGTGGACTCCCAGAGTGTCTAAAGATGGGACAAAAATGTGTCTGGGTAAACTCCGAGAGTGTCTAAGATGGGACAAAAATGTGTCTGGGTGAATTCCGAGAGTGTCTAAGATGGGACAAAATGTGTCTAGGTAAACTCCGAGAGTGTCTAAGATGGGACAAAAATGTGTCTGGTTGGACTCCGAGAGTGTCTAAGATGGGACTAAAATGTGTCTGGGTGGACTCCGAGAGTGTCTAAGATGGGACAAAATGTGTCTGGATAAACTCCGAGAGTGTCTAAGATGGGACAAAAATGTGTCTGGGTGGACTCCGAGAGTGTCTAAGATGGGACAAAATGTGTCTGGGTAAACTCCGAGAGTGTCTAAGATGGGATGAAAATGTTTCTGAGTGGACTCCGAGAGCGTCTAAGATGGGACAAAATGAGTCTTGGTAAACTCCGAGAGTGTCCTAACATAATTACTTTGGACTTCCATACGTTTCCCAGTGCAACAAAAGCTCCTCTTGCTTTTGATATCCTTATTTTGGTATATTTTTTTTTCCTCCCTCTTTATCTATATTACTACCCAGATATGTGTAAGATTGTACGTCTAGCAGAGGCATTTCTCCTAATTTTATTTGGTGATTTTTAACTGCATTAATTCTCATAATAATAGCGAAGGGGTAGCTGTAATGCTATCAAAGAATGCACAGAAGACACTAATAGAATGGGAGGCAGTGGGACCAAGACTGGTGAGAGCAACATTTAGAACAATCAAAAACAAAATAAAATTACACATTATACAATGCTATGCACCAACCAACGATAAAGATGACTCAGTTAAAGATGATTTTTATAAACAGCTACAATGCCAGATGGATGCAAGACGAGCCAAGGATATTATAATCTTGATGGGAGACCTAAATGCTAAGGTAGGATCAGACAACAGAGGCTTCGAAGAGATTATGGGAAAACATGGACTTGGAGATATAAACGAGAATGGAGAGATATTTGTGAATTTCTGCGCCCTTAATCAAATGAGCCTAGGAGGAACAATATTCCAACATAAAAGAATACACAAAGCTACATGGGTGTCACCAGATCATAGAACGGAAAATCAAATTGATCACATATGTATTAATAATAAGTTTAAGTCATCCTTACAGGATGTAAAAGTATATAGAGGGGCAGATATAGCTTCTGATCATCATCTTCTGTTAGCCAAACTTAAAATTAAATTAAAAAGGTATACTACAACGAATAAGGGCAGAAAGTATTTCAATGTAGGGTTTCTTAAAGAACAAGGAATTAAAGATAAATTTACAGTCACAATATCAAACAAATACCAAGTCCTCCAACAACTAGAAAATACAATAAATATAGAAGATCATTGGAAACAGGTAAAAAATATATGGAAAGAGACATGCGAAGAAACACTGGGGAAAAGAGAACGCCAGAATAAGGCATGGATGACAGCAGAGACCCTGGATAAAATTAAAGAAAGAAAGAACAAGAAAGCAGACATAAATAAAAGCAAAACAAGAAGTAATAAAGCCAAGACACAGGAAGCTTACACAGAGGTGAACAAAGAAGTGAGAAGATGCATTAAAAGGGATAAGAGGAAATATATAGATGAATTAGCTAAAGAGGCAGAAGAAGCAGCAAATAAAGGGGATATGAAAGAACTGTACAACAGCACAAAGAAATTAGGTGGAAAATACAAACAGATCAACGCCTTTATCAAAGATAAGAAAGGAAATCTGCTTAGTAATATAAGGGAACAAATGGAGAGATGGAAAGAGCACTTTGAAGAACTTTTGAACAGACCCGGCTCAAATAATCCTCCAGATATACTACCAGCAGAAGAAGAATTATACGTTAACTGCGGAAAACCAAGCAAAGAAGAAATAATGAAAGCCATCAAACTATTAAAAGATGGTAAAGCCACAGGACCAGATGAAATTCCTTCGGAAGCCATCAAAGCAGATATTATCACCTCTACCAAGATGTTACATAATCTATTGGATAAAATTTGGGAGAGGGAAGAAATACCTAAAGACTGGAGAGAAGGTTATATGATCAAACTACCAAAGAAAGGAAGTTTACAGGAGTGCACTAATTATAGGGGAATTATGCTACTATCAGTGCCAGGAAAAATATTAGGCAGAATCATTCTGGAGAGACTAAAAGAGGCTATAGAGAAACACTTGAGAGATGAACAAGCAGGTTTTAGGAAGAACAGATCATGTGCTGATCAAATAACTACTTTACGTATAATAGTTGAACAAAGTTTAGAACTAAAATCCCCACTTTATATTGGATTCATAGATTACGAAAAGGCATTTGATAGTTTAGACAGAAGAATGCTTTGGAAGTTGCTGAGTCATTATGGAATCCCCATAAAGTTTATTAACCTGATAAAAACAATGTATGAAGGAACAAAATGTAGTGTGGTGCATGAAGGACAGCTTACAGAAGCATTTGAAATAAGAACAGGAGTAAGGCAAGGATGCCTTCTGTCTCCATTTCTCTTTCTACTGGCCATAGATTGGATTATGAAAATAACTCAAAACAACAGAAATGGGATCCAGTGGTCACTGACCAAACAACTTGATGATTTGGACTTTGCTGATGACATAGCTCTCCTATCACACAGCCACCAACAGATGCAAGATAAAATAAGTATATTAGATGAGAGATCACAACAGCTAGGACTAAAGATTAATAAAGATAAGACCAACATTATGAGAATTAATGCAGTTGGCAATAACCAAATAAAACTAGGAGAAATACCTCTACTAGACGTACAATCTTATATATATCTGGGCAGTAATATAGACAAAGAGGGAGGAACAGAAAACGATACCAAAATAAGGATATCA
This sequence comes from Megaustenia siamemsis, assembly GCA_032433765.1. Taxonomy (NCBI): domain Eukaryota; kingdom Metazoa; phylum Mollusca; class Gastropoda; order Stylommatophora; family Ariophantidae; genus Megaustenia; species Megaustenia siamemsis. The sequence goes on from JAVIAB010000092.1 coordinate 9,026,076, forward strand.
AAAGCAAGAGGAGCTTTCATTGCACTGGGAAACATATGGAAATCCAAAGAAATTAGGCTAAATACAAAAATACAAATTTTCAACTCCAATGTTAAGTCGGTTCTATTATATGGCTGTGAAACATGGAGAATAACAAAATTGACAATCACGAAGGTACAGACTTTCATTAATGGATGCTTGCGCAGAATAAAGGGATGGAAATGGCAGGACAAAGTCACTAACGTGGAATTATGGAAATGTACCGGTCAAATACCAGTGGATAAAGAAATACAGCGAAGACGATGGCGATGGATAGGACACACACTACGGAAACCAACTGAGAGTATTACACAACAGGCCCTTTTTTGGAATCCCCAGGGGAAAAGACAAAGAGGAAGACCAAGGAATTCTTGGAGAAGACAGATTGAAGCAGAGATGAAGATGATGGGGAAGACATGGAATGATCTTAAAAGAATTGCAAAAAACAGAACGACTTGGAAAGTGTTTGTTGAAGACCTATGCTCCACTGGGAGCTAAAAGGTAGAAGAAGAATTCTCATAATGTTGGTCTTATCTCTATTAATTTTCAGTTCTACCTGTTGTGATCTTTCATCAAGTATGTTCATTTTATCCTGCATCTGTTGGTGGCTGTGTGATAGGAGAGCTATGTCATCAGCAAAGTCTAAATCATCAAGTTGCTTGGTCAGTGACCACTGGATTCCATTTCATTTGTTTTGAGTTATTTTCAAAATCCAATCTATGGCCAGTAGAAAGAGAAGTGGAGACAGAAGGCATCCCTGCCTTACTCCTGTTCTTATTTCAAATGTTTCTGTAATCTGTCCTTCATGCACCACACTACATTTCATTCCTCATACATTTTTTAAAATCAGGTTAATAAACTTTATGGGGATTCCGTAATGACTCAGCAATTTCCAAAGCATTCCTTTGTCTAAACTATCAAATGCCTTTTCGTAATCTATGAATCCAATATAAAGTGGGGATTTTAGTTCTAAACTTTGTTCAACATTATGCGTAGAGTAGTTATTTGATCAGCACATGATCTGTTATTCTTAAAACCTGCTTGTTCATCTCTCAAATGTTTCTCTATGGCCTCTTTTTATCTCTCCAGAATTATTCTGCTTAATATTTTACAGTCTTTAGGTATTTCTTCCCTCTCTCAAATTTTATCCAATAGATTATGTAACATCTTGGTAGAGGTGTTAATATCTGCTTTGATGGCTTCCGAAGGAATTTCATCTGGTCCTGTGGCTTTACCATTTTTTAAAAGCTTGAAGGCTTTCATGATTTCTTCTTTGCTTGGTTTTCCGCAGTTTACGTGTAACTCTTCTTCTGGTAGTATATCTGGAGGATTATTTGAGCATGGTCTTAAAAAAATTCTTCAAAGTGCTCTTTCCATCTCTCAATTTGTTCCCTTATATTACTAAGCAGATTTCCTTTCTTATATTTAATAAAGGCATTGATCTGTTTGTATTTTCCACTTAATTTCTTTGTGCTCTTGTATAGTTCTTTCATATTCCCTTTATTTGCTTCTTCTTCTGCCTCTTTAGCTAGCTCATCTATATATTTTCTCTTATCCCTTTTAATTCATCTTCTCACTTCTTTGTTCATCTCTGTGTACGCTTCCTGTGTCTTGGCTTTATTATTTCACGTTTTGCTTTTATTTATGTCTGCTTTCTTGTTCTTTCTTTCTTTAATTTTATCCAGGGTCTCTGCTGTCATCCATGCCTTATTCTGGCGTTCTCTTTTCCCCAACGTTTCTTCGCATGTCTCTTTCCATATATTTTTTACCTGTTTCCAATGATCTTCTATATTTATTGTATTTTCTAGTTGTTGGAGGACTTGGTATTTGTTTGATATTGTGACTGCGAATTTATCTTTAATTCCTTGTTCTTTAAGAAACCCTACATTGAAATACTTTATACCCTTATTCGTTGTATTATACCTTTTTAATTTAATTTTAAGTTTGGCTAACAGAAGATGATGATCAGAAGCTACATCTGCCCCTCTATATACTTTTACATTCTGCAAGGATGACTTAAACTTATAGATCATTAACTCTAAGATGGAACAAAAATGTAGCTTTTGTTGACTCCGAGAGTGTCTAAGATGGGACAAAAATGTGGCTTTTGTTGACTCCGAGAGTGTCTAAGATGGGACAAAAATGTGGCTTTTGTTGACTCCGAGAGTGTCTAAGATGGGACAAAAATGTGGCTTTTGTTGACTCCGAGAGTGTCTAAGATGGGACAAAAATGTGGCTGGGTTGACTCCAAGAGTGTCTAAGATGGGACAAAAATATGTCTGGATGGACTCCGAGAGTGTCTAAGTTGGGACAAAAATATGTCTGGGTGGACTCCGAGAGTGTCTAAGATGGGACAAAAATATGTTTGGGTGGACTCCGAGAGTGTCTAAGATGGGACAAAAATATGTTTGGGTGGACTCCGAGAGTGTCTAAGATGGGACAAAAATATGTCTGGGTGGACTCCGAGAGTGTCTAAGATGGGACGAAAATATGCCTGGGTGGACTCCGAGAGTGTCTAAGATGGGATAAAATTGTGTCTGGGTAAACTCCGAGAACGTCTAAATGGGACAAAAATGTGTCTCAACTATAATTTAAACCCCCAACGTACGATGAGGGCCAGCAACTGTGAAAATAAAAAAAATAACTATGAATACAAGCAAAGAACACAATAAATAAAGTATATAACTATAGTAAATCGGCTGATTCAGCAAAGCGATAGTAGGATAAACAAGCTATGGAGATGAAATGTTATCCATCATAAAGTTGTGGGCATATCTTACTTAAATCGTATCACAAATGAAACAAGTTCGCAAAAAGAAACAGCAAGCAACCGTAGAACATGGTGATCGCTTGCCTATTGTGAAGAAATGGTTTGATCACGTATCTTCACCATCTGGCCTGATGAAGACCATTCTGTAAGGAACTGTTAATGGAAAGAAAAGAAGATGTAGGAGAGAAAGAGATGGGACGATAACGTCACTGTCCATTTTGGACAGTCCTCGGCATTGCAGAATCCCGAAACATGACTGAAGGTAGAGAGAAACGGAGAAGGTTGACGAAGTCTGTTAGTGGTGCCCCAACGACCCTAGTGGTTTATTTGATGAAGAATTAAACAAATGTCAATTTGTATACATGTAAAGTAGGTTACATTATGAAATAGCGATATGTTATTGAATGAGAGGTCTACGGATACCATTTTGAGAACCAGCAGATGAATTACCTTGGAAAAACCGGTTGGTCTATTCATCATGCGTGTAACTGGAGGTTCATGCATTTTCTACTGAAAATCAAACATACGAAATTCAAAGCACACCTGTTCTTTTCTCTACTTGCTGCGTGTCTTATTTCACGCTTCAAAGCAACAAACGGCCACCTATTCGAGCAGTCATTATCATCTGCAACATACACAACTATTATGTTTTCAGTTTATTGATGAATCCGAACTGGCTTTTATCTTGACAGCACTTACAAATTAAGCATTTAAATAAAGATTGTTAAAGTTGATCGATTTAGTCAACTTAAATCCTATTTTTTTTAAATACCTTGGAAAAGTAGCAAATTATATTAGACTATGTTTCTACACGAGTTCGACAAGTTCTCCTAACTTCCTCATCTCCAATATCATACGCGCGCACACATACACCAACATATACACACACCTAAATAGAGCAGATATAAATAAAACTCGAAGCCACCATTCAGCCACAAAGCCACTTTTGGCAGAATACATTATAAAGGAAAACACTAATGGTTGCAGCGTGTAAGAAAATCTGATGAGGAATGAAAGTACTAAACTCCAGAGTTGAAGGCCAGCGTGTGGCTTGAGTTAAGGGAGAGGACTGTACTTGTGCTCCCTGTTAATGCCTCTTCCAGTTAAGCGAACCAAGTACTCACTATTTGTTTTAGCTACATGATTACAGTAAAGAAAGGAATAGAAAGAAATAATTCTGCTACGCCCTGTTACTTGTGAGATGTGGTTGTGTCCCTAATGTGTAACTAAAGCTTACCACCCATATTTTTAACGTAACACAACTACAACGTGTACAGTAACATAGCTATCTCACATGGTAAACTATCGTGGACAAAACTTAACTCAATAACTCTACCCAAGACAATACACTTTTGTTAGCGAAAACATTACCCCGCGATATGTGTTTGATCAATGTCCAAATATATCACTCTTAGCGAAGTTATTTCTCTCAAAAGCCATGTCAAGGATATCAAATTCTAGCAATTCACGAATAAACAACTACTAGATATAATCAAAATAACAACATACTTTTAGCTCTAAAACAACCTCAAATTTGTATCAACATTCTATATAGCTGAAATAACAAACAAGTGCAAATAAACAACGCAGTCACATCGCAACACAAAACATTTTACGGTAAAACTGCGAGATATAAATATAAAGTCCAGTATCATATGTGGCTTATGCAAAATCCCGAAATTTTCATTTCAAAAGTGTAAAAACCTACAGGCTAACGAACAAATAACAGCACAAAGCAAGCAGGTGTGTGCAGTATTTCGTGCCATGCCACTAGTATGTACTTTATGAAGAGACGTGCGCACACTTGTTCAATATGATCTTTTATACGCCAGTCAATAATGGCGGTTTACAGCGCCTTGCAACACATGTTGTCGACCCGGACAACTAGTATGTAATCTATGTATTCTACAAGTGCAAGGCGACAACATATATCATGTGTGTTAATGCAACTTACCTGGTAAAGCGTGTGCACCCAGGTGAAGAAGGCGCATGAAACCATCACCTAGAAATATTCTGTCTCTTACCTGAATGGAGATTTTAAAATAAAGATTAGGAAAGTGACACATCTATTTAAACCATAAGTCTTCTTCTTCTTCCTCTTCTTCCTCCTCTTCTTCCTCCTCTTCTTCCTCCTCTTCTTCCTCCTCTTCTTCCTCCTCTTCTTCTTCCTCTTCTTCTTCCTCTTCTTCCTCTTCTTCTTCCTCTTCTTCCTCTTCTTCCTCTTCTTCTTCCTCTTCTTCCTCTTCTTCTTCCTCTTCTTCCTCTTCTTCTTCCTCTTCTTCCTCTTCTTCTTCCTCTTCTTCCTCTTCTTCCTCTTCTTCTTCTCCTTCTTCTCCTTCTTCTTCTTTTTCACTTCCTCCCGCGCCCATTCAGGTGTCGAGGGAGATAGAAAATTCTAGTTCGCATCGTTCTAGCAGCTTCAATCATTGCTAATTTTTGTTGTTGCGCTTCTTTGATGTTGAATGTCCTTCTTCCTCTGGGTGTGCCATTTGCTCTTTCCCCTTCACCTCTTTAAAGTATACTTTGTGTGGTAAGGAATCGTGGCGTTCCTTCAAACCAGTTTATTTGTTCCTTCTGTGTGTAGCTTAAGAATGGTTCAATACATACTCTTTTTTCTCTTATGACATCATTTATAATTCTGTCTCTTTTGGTCATTCAAAACAGCTTTAATCAGAATTTACATGACGTCAGTTCCGGCAGAGTTTGAGACAATCTTCTTCTTCTGCAATCATGGCTTATTCAGACTAGGACTCCAGACTCTCTTATGAAGGCAGCTGTCTAAGTGATTTGGTTGCCCCGTATAGTTTCTCTTCCAGGAAGTGGGTGTGGGCCACATTGTCCTCCTCAGGCCTATGAACTGGAGGCAATCCTGTAGAACGTGTTTTGTTGTCATGTTATACAGGGTACAGTGGCATAGGCTGGTAGTTCCTATTTTAAGTTTGGTGAACATGTGGTTTCTAATTCTGTTGTGGCCAGCGCGTAGGCGAAGTATGATGACTTGATCCCTCCTTGATAGTTGGAGGTATCCGTCCCTCTCGTTATGCTTTGGGTGTTCTTTCCATTTTTCATGACACTGACCTTTGATGATGGATTTGGTTTCATCGTAGCTGACCAGATAGTTCTCTTGTGGTAATCTCTCTCCCTCCTTAGTTAGTTTGTCTGTACATTCGTTTCTTTGTACATTACTGTGTGATGGCATTCATTGGATGACCACTCTTGATGTAGTTAGTGCATAATTGGTCTAGGGTTGTTCTTAGGTCTTTTAGCTCGCTGTTTCTGTGGGTTTTTTTAGAGCTGTTAGGACTGACAGTGCATCAGTCAGTATCACCAATTTCTTGTGCACGATATTTTTGTTTTGAATAACCAATTTTGTAGCATCTCTGAGGGCTTCAGTTTCTGCATTATAGTTGTTTGAGAATTTCCCAGTAGCTATTGATTTGGCAATCTCTTTCTGGTTATTTAATCTCAAAAACACACCTCCTCCTCCATTTCTGGTGGCGTTTGTAGCAGATCAATCCGTGTATATCTGAGACCAGGAGTTCTGTGGGTAGTTGTCGTTTATGTGTTTTCTCTTTGTGTCTGTTTTGGGTGACTTTTTTCATAATTCCTATTATGTCTTCCTTAAGTTCTGGTATTTTATATTTCCCGTGGTGAGTCATACAGGATGGACCCATTAGTTTTGGCTTTGTTTGGGACAGTACTGGATCGCTAGTTGTCAATTCTTTGGAGATTGCCACGTAGTTGCTCCTCTTTAGTCCTTTTTATAGCTGATTATTCTTTGGTGCGTGGGGTGAGCCTTTTGTATTTCTCCGTTTGTTGCATTACTTTAGTTCTCCGTTTGTTGCATTACTTTAGTTTTCCGTTTGTTGCATTACTTTAGTTCTCCGTTTGTTGCATTACTTTAGTTCTCCGTTTGTTGCATTACTTTAGTTCTCCGTTTGTTGCATTACTTTAGTTCTCCGTTTGTTGCATTACTTTAGTTCTCCGTCTATTTTCCAAAGGTTGTAGGCCTGTTACTGCTTCTAGAGTCTCGATAGGTGTAGCTTTCATAGCACCAGTGATGATACGGTAGCTTCGTTTTGTGTTCTGTTAATTTGGCTAAGCTGTGATTTGGAAGCTGTAGCCCAGGCTGTGACTCCATTCTTTAGGACTGGTCTTACTCTTCTAGTGTATAGTCATTTCAAGATATTGCTGTCTGCTCCCCCAGTCCGTTCCTGCAAATCTCTTCATATTGTATGTTCGCTTTCTGGTTCTTTTGTTTGCTTTGTCTATCTGATTTATCCGTGTCATACTGTGATCCACGGTGACGCCAAAAAATGTTGCGTTTTGTTCAATAGGAAGTATGTTGTTTTGTATCTTCAAATTTGCACAGTGTGTGTTAGGCTGAAAATTGTGTGTGTAGTTTTTAAAAAAATGAATTGGTAGCAGCAAGGTGTTCGTCCATCTTTTAAGTCTTCCTAGGGCATCTTGCATTCTGGAGCTAGCCAGTGACATAGATTCTTCACGCGCCCATATTGCCAGGTCGTTTGTGTACATCGCTGAGTGTATTCTGGGTAGAATGTCCTCTACGATGTCATTTATGAAGATTAATAAAAAATAAAATAATAAACTGGCTGGGGATAGTATTCCGCCTTGTGGGACATTCTTGTTCGCTTTTGCTTTCTTACCTTGTTTAGACTATATTAGTAACCCGTTCACAATGTTGAGAAAGCTCTCTTTGAAGGTTCAGTAAATAGAATGTTGACTTGTATCAGTCTCCAGAGACAATGTTCAGACGTGGACTTTGTTTAAGTTTCTTCTGTTTCCTTCATGCACACACATTTTATTTTACCAGGCTGTCTCTAGCATTTATTTTTATAAAAATTTCCTTTAGATTGAACGAACTCCTTCAAAATAATTTCCATTTTATTGTGTTCGGGTCTAATTCTTTCAAAATAATTTCCATTTAATTGTGTTCGGGTCTAATTCTTTCAAAATAATTTACATTTAATTGTGTTCGGGTCTAATTCTTTCAAAATAATTTACATTTAATTGTGTTCGGGTCTAATTCTTTCAAAATAATTTCCATTTTATTGTGTTCAGGTCTAATTCTTTCAAAATAATTTACATTTAATTGTGTTCGGGTCTAATTCTTTCAAAATAATTTCCATTTTATTGTGTTCAGGTCTAATTCTTTCAAAATAATTTACATTTTATTGTGTTCGGGTCTAATTCTTTCAAAATAATTTACATTTAATTGTGTTCGGGTTCTAAATCTTTCAAAATAATTTACATTTAATTGTTTAATGTACACTCCTAAAAGGTATGGTGACAGCTTTGCAAAAAAAAAATAACACAACAAAATACTGACGTTTCGGCCTACATGCGGCCCTCTTCAGAGAACGAGAACAACAAAATCCGACAACGGAATAAAGATAAACTCTACTACATCTAGAACGAACGAAACAAGTAACACAATGAGAGATAAAAAGAGGGATAAGAAATGAAATTCTAAAATAAAAGTGAGATGAACTACATATTAAGAAAATACAAATTTATAATGTATAACAATTAGTAAGCAAAAAATATTTAAAAATTAAAATACAACTTAGACTCATTCCAGAAGCTCACACTATGTGGATGATGGCAAGTCAAATGCCATATAAACGGTCAGTGAGAAATGCCAGATAAACGGTCTCTAAGAGATGGCAGCTAAACGGTCTATAAGAGATGCCAGATAAACTGTCTATAAGAGATGCCAGATAAACTGTCTATAAGAGATGCCAGATAAACTGTCTATAAGAGATGCCAGATAAACTGTCTATAAGAGATGCCAGATAAACTGTCTATAAGAGATGCCAGATAAACTGTCTATAAGAGATGCCAGATAAACTGTCTATAAGAGATGCCAGATAAACTGTCTATAAGAGATGCCAGATAAACAGTCTATAAGAGATGCCAGATAAACGGTCTATAAGAGATGCCAGATAAACTGTCTATAAGAGATGCCAGATAAACTGTCTATAAGAGATGCCAGATAAACGGTCTCTAAGAGATGCCAGATAAACTGTCTACAAGAGATGCCAGATAAACAGTCTATAAGAGATGCCAGATAAACGGTATATAAGAGATGCCAGATAAACTGTCTATAAGAGATGCCAGATAAACGGTCTCTAAGAGATGCCAGATAAACTGTCTATAAGAGATGCCAGATAAACGGTCTCTAAGAGATGCCAGATAAACTGTCTGTAAGAGATGCCAGATAAACTGTCTCTAAGAGATGCCAGATAAACAGTCTATAAGAGATGCCAGACAAACGGTCTCTAAGAGATTCCAGATAAACTGTCTATAAGAGATGCCAGATAAGCTGTCTATAAGAGATGCCAGATAAACTGTCTATAAGAGATGCCAGATAAACTGTCTATAAGAGATGCCAGATAAACTGTCTATAAGAGATGACAGATAAACTGTCTATAAGAGATGTCAGATAAACGGTCTATAAGAGATACCAGATAAACGGTCTATGAGAGATGCCAGATAAACGGTCTATAAGAGATGTCAGATAAACGGTCTATACGAGATGACAGATAAACTGTCTATAAGAGATGACAGATAAACTGTCTATAAGAGATGACAGATAAACTGTCTATAAGAGATGCCAGATAAGCGGTCTATAAGAGATGCCAGATAAATGGTCTAATAGAGATGCCAGATAAACTGTCTATAAGAGATGCCAGATAAACGGTCTAATAGAGATGCCAGATAAACAGTCACTGAGAGATATCATTTCACCTCCCAAGGGGACCTCGTCTGTTTATACTATTAACTTGTTTAGCTCCATTGTTTGTATCTACCTGTCTTTCTGTCTGTCTGTCTGCCTGCCTGTCTGTATATCTATCTATTTGTCTATCTGTCTGCCTGCCTGTCTGTATATCTATCTATCTATTTGTCTATCTGTCTGCCTGCCTGTCTGTATATCTATCTATTTGTCTATCTATTTGTCTATCTGTCTGCCTGCCTGTCTGTATATCTATCTATTTGTCTATCTATTTGTCTATCTGTCTGCCTGCCTGTCTGTATATCTATCTATTTGTCTATCTATTTGTCTATCTGTCTGCCTGCCTGTCTGTATATCTATCTATTTGTCTATCTATTTGTCTATCTATTTGTCTATCTATTTGTCTTCTATTTGTCTATCTATTTGTCTATCTATTTGTCTATCTGTCTGCCTGCCTGTCTGTATATCTATCTATTTGTCTATCTATTTGTCTATCTGTCTGCCTGCCTGTCTGTATATCTATCTATTTGTCTATCTTTTTGTCTATCTGTCTGCCTGCCTGTCTGTATATCTATCTATTTGTCTATCTATTTGTCTATCTATTTGTCTATATATTTGTCTATCTATTTGTCTATCTATTTGTCTATCTATTTGTCTATCTATTTGTCTATCTATTTGTCTATCTATTTGTCTATCTATTTATCTATCTATTTGTCTATCTATTTGTCTATCTATTTGTCTATCTATTTGTCTATCTGTCTGCCTGCCTGTCTGTATGTCTATCTATTTGTCTATCTATTTGTCTATCTGTTGGTCTAATAACAATCATGATTTTTCTGAAGCATCCTATCCCACATGTTATACTTTTACTCTCTCAGGTCTTAGATAATGACAATCTTAGACAAACAAAAAGGTACAAAAAATATACTATCTTCATTTAATTATTTTGCTCCTAGCGAGCTACGCCGATATTTTGACATATCCGACCACAATGTTGTCATCAACGCCTTTAAACAGCAGTAGAGGCAACCAGAAGAGCAAAGGATGGACTGAACTGGGGTATCTGAGTCATCACATTTGTCTTTCATAAGCTTATGGTGAGTTTAAACAGATCGAATGATACAGGAAATCGATCTAACAGAGCTTGTAGTTCACTTTCCGTGTGAGTTGCCAGGGTGGCATCATCTGTGTATACAATTTCCCTAATTAGTGTTATGCAAGCGGCATGGGGCATCTAAACGATGGTTATGGAAGTCACAGGCCTCAAAATGCGGAAGATAATGCAGTGCATCGTCCCCAACAAATTCCCGCCCCGAATTTCTTTACTCTCGACACTGCAAGCAAGAAAAGGCACTATTTTTACATTCATGAAAGTAGTCGAAATAAATGTTGTTTAAAAGTGATATGGTCTGCTTCACTTGTAGGATAGGAGAAGCGATACACACACTACGAATTGCACATCAAGAACATAATATGAGATTATTACTTTTATATTCATCTCTCTCTCTCTCTCTCTCTCTCTCTCTCTCTCTATATATATATATATATATATATATATATATATATATATATATATATATATATATATATATATATATTTGCGTTATTTACATTGATGACATATCTGTTGTGTTGTGTTGTGTTGTGTTGTTAGCTAATGTTCGTTGACTCTGACTCCATCACTCAGCTTAACGCTGCTGAAAGATGTCAGTTTTATGACTTTTGATGAAAATTAAAATTGATTAATTTATCATCACATCATAGCACATGACGCGTGAAATCGTTGTGCTGTTTATTTAAATGTTTTGTTCAGCTGTTTATTTATTTGTTTTGTCCAGCTGTTTATTTAAATGTTTTGTTCAGCTGTTTATTTAAATGTTTTGTTCGGCTGTTTTTTTTATGTTAGTTGGGATTTTTATTTATGACTTCTCTCTGCGGTAACCACCCCTGGTCTCAGCAGCGAGACCCGGCTTGAAACGTCAATTACTCATCGACGGAAAAAAATATGTACCTCAGAAGACGAAGTTACCTGCCTGGATGGCGAGGGACCCATGTGCACACTGCCGACAGGGCAAAATGGATTAACCCATAAAATTCAGTTCCTAGTCTCTAGGGACTTCGTGAGAAGTGAAAGTTGGCGAACGCAAAAAAATAAAAAAATAATTTAAAAAACTATTTGTTCCGCTGTTTATTTAACTGTTTTGTTCACCTGTTATTTAAATGATTTGTTGGGCTGTTTATTTTAATGTTGTGTTCGGCTGTTTACAATATACAGCATTTCATTCCTCGATAATGCAACTTTATACAGTTTACCATAAGCTTCTCCCTACATAAATTATTATAAAAATGCGCGGTTGCAAAAGATGTGGCAGATAGCTTCACTTCTTAATGTTCAATTAATACCAATGAATCAACGATAAATATTTCATAACTGTCAATAAGTAAAGGTTTAGACTAGCAAAGAGATACATTTTTATATGTTATCCACGCAGCCATGTCAGGCTGCTACTCAAGATAGAGTAATATCATTGGATGCTGATGCCGCTGTCAGTCTAGTTCATCTTTAGGCTAATACCCATGTAAGGGTGACTCGCTACCTAGGTTAATGCCCAAGACATCATTACTAGGCTAGTATCCATAACCTGCCGGTTTATGGTCCCCACACCACGATGGCAGGCAGAGGATCTCATGTATAGAGACAATGGCTGCAATCTCCCACTAGTACAGTCACTGCCAAGAAGAAAAGGAATGGCAAACTACCTTCTTATATTTCCTGGAATAATCATAACAAACCACAACTTTATGGTGACAGCCCATCGTCATCATGCTACTACTGTATGCAAGACCAACAATAAAGAGACACTAGCAATAGGAACTTGGAACATTAGATCAGCATTCCAGATTGGGAAACTAGAAAACATCAGTCAAGAAATGAAGAGAATGAAATTGAACATCTTGGGGCTATGTGAAATGAGATGGACAGGGGCAGGATTAATACAACGCGACAGTGGAAATGTAATTTACTCTGGGGGAACCACACACGAAAGAGGAGTTGGCATCATGTTAGATAGAGAAAGAAGCAAAACAGTGAAAGGATTTTGGCCAGTATCAGACAGAATTCTGCTAGTAAAATTGAGAGGTAGACCAATGGATATCAGCATAATTCAAGTTTATGCACCAACAATTAATAGCGAAGAAGAAGACATTGACACTTTTTATGAAGAGCTAGAGATGACCATGGAACAGTGTAAATCCCAAGAATTAACTATTATATTAGGGGATTTCAATGCAATGGTAGGAACAGCTAAAGTGCAAAATGTGACTGGGTGGCATGGCCTTGGAGAGACGAATGGTAGAGAGGATAGATTGATAGCTTGGGCAAAGACACATGAAATGATTATAGGTAACACCTGGTTCAAACAACACCCTAGGCGACTATGGACATGGCAAAGCCCAGACAAAAAAGTACACAATCAAATTGATTTTATACTGGTACAGAGCAGTTTCAGAAGAACAGGAGCCCTGTTAAAACAAGGCCAGGAGCATATTGCAACAGTGACCATGTACCAGTAGTTGGAAAGATAAGAATAAAACTGCGGAAGGCACAGAAATCAACAAGAAATATAAAATTAGAACTAGATATGCTAAGAATAGGTAAACAGATGAGTGATAAGTACAGCACGATAGTACAAAATAGATATAATGCTATTGAGAAAATACAGGACATCCAGGAACAGTGGGAAATGCTCAAACAATCGATTCAACAAACAACAAAAGAAGTAATACTAGTGACTAAAAGAATCAACAAAAAGAAATGGATGACAGAAGAAATATTACAACAAATGGACGAAAGAAGAAAACATAAGAAAGAAGAATGGACATACAAAATATTGCACAAAGAGACCCAAAACAAATGCAGAGAAGCAAAGGAAGGATGGTTAAAACAGAAATGTGAAGAAATGGAAAAACAACAAAAGAAAGACTCAAAATTTATGCACAATCAGATAAATGATTTACAGGAAGAAAAGAAGTCAAAGTTTCAGGATGTGTGAAATCAAAGGAAGGAAGTATAATAATGGGACTGGAGAAGACAATGGAAAGATGGACAGAATATATCAGTCAACTCTATGATGATGAAAGACCAGAATTAAACAATTCAAATGAAGACACAGGACCACCAATAATGCAGAGTGAAGCGGAGGACGCAATTCAACACATCAAAAGAGGCAAAGCTCCAGGTCCCGACAATATAACAATCGAAGAGATAAATGCATTAGGAGAGCTGGGAGTACAAGTCATAACAAAACTACTCAATGACATATATAACACTGGACACATACCTAAAGATCTACTAAAATCTATCTTTGTAGCCATACCGAAGAAGTCAGGCGCCACTGATTGTGAAGACCATCGCACTATTAGTCTCATGAGCCATATGACTAAAATATTGCTAAGAATCATCATGAGACGTGTAAGGAACAAAATAAAACCAGAAATAAGTGAGGAACAATGTGGATTTGTGGAATGACAGGGCACCAATAATGCAATATTCATATTAAGAACATTGATAGAAAGATCTATAGAGGTAAAGAAAGATCTATATATGTGCTTTATAGACTACACAAAGGCATTTGACAAAGTAAAGCATGTGGAAATAATCAATATGCTGGAGAAATTAAACATTGATGGCAAGGATCTGCGAATCATAAAAAAAACATGTACTGGCAACAAATACAGCTATACGAATTAACAACCAAACAGGACAATTCCAATATATAAAACAAGGAGTCAGACAAGGCTGTGTTCTGTCGCCGGATTTGTTTTCACTTTACAGCGAACATATTATGAGATCAATAGTAGACAAAAAAGGAATTGAAGTAAACGGTCACAACATAAATAATTTGTGATATGCGGATGACACAGTCTTAATAGCAGAGACAGAGAACGAACTACAAGAAATGATAGACATAATAGTAAAAGAAAGCAACAAGAAAGGTCTCAGTCTGAATAGTAAGAAAACAGAAGTAATGGTCATATCGAAGATACAATCATCACCATCATGCAGCATAAAAATAAACAAGACAAATCTGAAACAAGTACAACGTTTGAAATACTTGGGCACAGTGATAACATGAGATAGAAGATGCACCACAGAAATAAAAAGCAGAATAGCTCAGGCCAAAATAGCATTTCATAAAATGAAAAATATCTTATGCAACAAATCTATGTCAATAGAAATGAGAAAGAGAGTTCATCGATGCTATATAGAACCAATTCTGACTTATGGAAGCTAATCATGGACAATAAACAAACAAATGAAAAGACTATTAGAGGCCACAAAGATGGGATTTCTCAGAAGAATGTTGAAAGTTCCCTGGACAGCTAAAAAGACCAATGAGAAAGTTATCAAAGAGGCCAACACAAAAAGGGAGCTCTTAAAAAACATCAGAAAAAAGCAATCAACATTTTTGGGCACATCATGAGAAGAGGAAAGTTGGAATACTTGGTTACAGCTGGCAAAATAAAAGGAAAGAGAAATCGCGGACGACAAAGAGAGAAAATACTGGATAGCTTGGTGTCATGGCATGGAAAACATTCAAAAACAGAACTCATACGATGCACTGTGGATAGAAAATTGTGGAAGGACATGATCGCCAACGCCAACCGGTACGGTACATGATGATGATGAGTATCCATATAAGGCGACATACCTGATAAGCTAATGGATTTGTAAAGCTGTATTTCTGCTATAGGCTACCAGTCCTGTAAAGCTGTATTTCTGCTATAGGATACCAGTCCTGTAAAGCTGTATTTCTGCTATAGGCTACCAGTCCTGTAAAGCTGTATTTCTGCTATAGGCTACCAGTCCTGTAAAGCTGATATCTTGTTAACCTGTGCGACTATTAGACCATGTTCCAATAAGGCTGTATCTTTGCTACATTGATACTTGTGATAAGTTGTACTATTTTCGGCTGCCTTACCCTGTTGGCCGTTACTCTATCGAGACTGGAGTATCAGTGAAGCTGCTACTAACTTTGGGCTCCTACTAGGTTCGTGTCTTTCTTATGTTGCTCCTCTGTTGTCCTAAAGCCCATTAATAACTTTGTACTTTTGTTAAACAAGAGCCTTGATCACAGACTT
Organism: Megaustenia siamemsis; assembly: GCA_032433765.1. Lineage (NCBI taxonomy): Eukaryota > Metazoa > Mollusca > Gastropoda > Stylommatophora > Ariophantidae > Megaustenia > Megaustenia siamemsis. The sequence goes on from JAVIAB010000092.1 coordinate 9,041,762, forward strand.
TGTTATCTATTGAGTATCCTGGCCGCTTAATGACGAACGATTGTATAAAAAATAGTAAATATAAATGGTCTAATAAAATCACATTACGAATAAAACAATGGAACAATATAAAACTCGCATTAAACATACCTTTTCTTATAGTGATAAGTTCTTGCATTCAAGTGTGGCACTGAAATATAGAAGTAGAAAACACCGTGCAGAAATATGTGGATGTGCCACAGTACACCACTATACGTGACGTTTAATAGCTGTGCACAATCTAGCCGGATATCAGTCATCCCCATCCGTGCACGTGCAAGACCCAGAATGCATTGTTATTATAATAAATTAATAGACAAGTCGCTCAGTCTCTATCCTCATTTTACTTTCTTGTTCTCTCACTCACAGCAGTGTGAACGAGTACAATCGCTTATACAGGATGCATTTTCATACTTGCACAAACTTTCGAGCCTTATGAACTGATGTTTGCGAGAACTACTTTTATACATAACGAAACTGCACCGAACATAATTGCACACAGTTGGCCATTACTCACCAAATTACAGAAGCAATTTGCGAACCCTGAGTGTTAATCGAATAATGCGGGCAGACTTTCACAAAGGTTTACTAGTTCTGTGCTGCTCCTGTTCTTTCAATTGTGAAATTATGGACGTTCAGATGTGATGTTTTATTAAGTGGATAGAGGGGATGATGATTTAAGAGGCTGGAAATCTTGAAAAATACACCTGACATGGCAGCAAATCAAACAATGTTCAGTTCTCTTAAATCATTAAACAGGTGTTTCTTGCATTGGGAGCTTCAACCAGGCTACGGGTTTATATTGTAAAGAAACTTATATATATACATGACAGCTGTTTGCTAATATTTAAAAGCGGCATTTTAGCTCTGATGATAGTGTACTACTAGCAGAAAATCCTGAAGATCTACAATAATTACTTAATGAAATAAACATGGCAAGCAAAAATTATGAATTAGATTTGAATATCAAAAAGACTAAAACTATGATCATAAACAAAAATAATGGTCAAAATCTACAAGCGGATATCAAAATACGGAATAGACCTTGAGACAGTTCACAGCTACAACTACCTTGGACATACTATATAACTAGTGATGGAAAATGTAAAATTGAAATAAACAAAAGAATTGGAATTGAAAAAAGTAATTTTAATGTCATGAAAAATATACTAACATCAAAACAAATAAACACAGGGCTGAAACAAATAATAGCAAAATGTTATATCTTCTTAACATTATTGTACGGTGCAGAAACATGGACATTAGACAAGTAAACAGAACAGAGAATAGAATCCTTTGAAATATGGATTTATAGAAGAATAGGAAGTAAAGAAAAAAACAAACGATGAAGTTTTAAAACAACTAAAAATGAAAAGAGAATTTCTAAATACAATCCAACCAAGGCAAATGATATTTTTGGGCCATGTTAAAAGACACAACAGCCTACTAAAAATAATCTTGGAAGAGAAATACAAGGTAAAAGAGGCAGAGGCAGACCAAGACTAACATTGACGAGTAAAATCAAAAGATGGATAAGCCAGCCTATGACAACCTGTACTATCAAAGCAAGAGACAGAGCGGGATGGCGCTCCATGGTAGCCAACCTTCGACGCGGAGACGGCACTCAATGATAATGATGGTTTTAGCTTTCATCTTGGAAGCATCGTTGATGAAGATGCACGTAGCCTTGTGTATTCACTCTTACAATGTAGCTACTGTATAGAAGTAGTTTCAGTGAGACCCGATCCCTCTTGAACATCGACAATAAACAGGTCTATTATCAAAATATAGGATTAGATAACTGCACTAGCGCACGCTAATTATCCCATGGCAGTTAAAGTACAAAGTCTCGGACCATAAATATGGCCGCTGCCCCGGGGCAACATTGTCAGCAGAAACCTACACATACCATAGGCGTGTTCGTGCAAGTTGGCCGGGATTCTCCTTGGAATTTCTCAAGATTCTCGGGCGGGGGGGGGGGGGGGATTTCGGAGCACCTATGGGTTAGTCCAGTGTGCAGTGATGATTATCCTAACAACAGCAACAACACCTGTGGTAAAATTTAGGAAATACAATCATAAGCAGACGGATACAATGGCACTTCTGACAGAATTAAATTGTGGAGAAGGAACAATTCGTCGCTACACGAAATGCGATATGGGCGTGAATGATTCACATTTTACCAGGTTTAAGGTTACAACAAGTGGAATGTTCGAACGTTTTACTCACTTTTCATATCTTCTCAGCTCTGGCAATCAGGCTCACAACCACATAGAGTATGCGTATGTGTGCTCATGTATGGTACATACGTAAGGTGTGGTACTGCATTGGATCTTCTTCATAATCCTCTGAACTCCGGTCGGAGCATAGGGCACTCACAAAATATCTACACCCAATCCGGTCTTGAGCAGGCATGGACAGCTTTCGCCAGGATCTGTCAGCCTATGTTATTTGATCATGTATGGTTCGACACCATGTCCCAAATTGTCTGCCTCTTCTTCGTTTGCCAGGTGGTGTCCATGTTACTGCTAGGTGCAGATGCCTGCTTGGTTCCGTTCGATCTAGAGTGTCCAAATATATACCATTGTACAATTTCATCATCATGTTGTACCGTACCGGGGACAAATGTTGGCTACAAATTGCTGCCACTTTACTCTGTATCTTGCCCTACATTACATTATACAATTTAGATGATTATTATTTTGGATGTAACCAGTTCAAACGAATTCTTGCCCTCCGCTATTTCTCTTAACTTACAGTTGGCCTATGTGTAAGAATATTTTGGCCAAACAGAAGTCAACAAAATCAAGAGTTTGTCAAGGGATGCAACCAAGGAAACATGCATACACAATTATGGCGAGAATCCGCTGGGGCTGATGCGTCGCGCGCTCATTTAAGGTCAAGGACCAACTTTAAGAGCTGCCATAAAGTGAGCTGAGGGAAATTCGAGATGGAAGGAAGGACAGACTAAGGACAATGTGACGGAGAAATATGATGGTTGAGATAAATAGTGTGTGGCTGACTGAGGGTACCTTGCAAAGGTTAGCCACAAGAGAGGCACAATAAAAAAAAAATATGTGTTGCTGCCAGACAATGTGTTCCAAAGGTGTGCTTTGACGATGTGTGGCTAAGTTAAGAAGAAGATAATGATTTGTATTTCTTTGGTACCGTCCAGTGTTCCTCTCTCCATCAGTTAGATCAAATTATCTGTGATCCTGCTATAAGTTAAAAAACAATATCTAATCTCTATAGTTTACGAGTATCTATTTCAAGCAATAGATACACGTTATAGTGAAAGAAAGCAAAAATAAAGGACTCAGCCTTAATAGTAGAAAGACAGAGGTAATGGTAACAACAAAGAAAAAGACATCATCTCAGTGCAAAATAAACACAAGTGGAAAAATATTAAAACAGGTAAATGAATTTAAATATTTGGGAACTTTGTTAACCTCAGACGGAAGATGTACAAAAGAGGTGAGATGCAGAATGGCTCAGGCAAAAGCAGCTTTCCAAAAAATGATGAAGATACTATGCAATCCATCTTTGACAATAGAAACAAGAAAAAGAGTTCTTAAATGTTTTGTAGAGCAAGTCTTAACAAATGGATGTGAATCATGGACAATAGGACAACAGACAAGAAAATCACTGGAGTCTGTAGAAATGTAGTTTTACAGAAGAATGTTGAGAATACCATGGACAGTTGAGAAGAGTAATGAAAACGTCCTGAAAGAGGTCAAAGCAAAAAGAGAGCTAATTTCCAATAATAGGAAGAAACAATCATCATTTTTTGGCCATGTAATGAGAAGAGAACAACTGGAATATATTGTAACAACTGGAAAAATTGAGGGACGAAGAGATAGAGGAAAGCAAAGAGAAAAATTTCCAGACAGCTTAAGAGAATGGCTTGGCAGAAGGTCAACAACAGAAATGATAAATAACTGTCGAGATCGAAAATTGTGGAGAGACATGATCACCTACGCCAGTAGACCCGGTACTTGATGATGATGTTGTGATGACTTTTTCTTTGTTGCTACCATTACTTCTGTCTTTTTGCTATTAAGGCTAAGTCCTTTATTTTTGCTTTCTTCTACCTTTTTAGCTCCCAGTGAATCATAGGTCTTCAACAAACACTTTCCAAGTCATTCTGTTTTTTGCCATTCTTTTAAGATCATTGCATGTCTTCCCCATCATCTTCATCTCTTGTTCTATCTGTCTTCTCTCAGAATTCCTTGGTCTTCCTCTTTGTCTTTTCTTCTGGAGATTCCAAAAAAGGGCCTGTTGTGTAATACTCTCAGTTGGCTTCCGTAGTGTGTGACCTATCCAGCGCCATCGTCTTCACTGTATCTCTTTATCCACTGGTATTTGACTGGTACATTTCCATAATTCTATGTTAGTGATTTTGTCCTGCCATTTCCATCCTTTTATTCTGCGTAAGCATTCATTAATGAAAGTCTGTATCTTCGTGATTGTCAATTTTGTTGTTCTCCATGTTTCACAACCATATAATAGGACCGCCTTAACATATGAGTTGAAAATTTGTATTTTTGTATTTAGCCTAATTTCTTTGGATTTCGATATGTTTCCCAGTGCAATGAAAGCTCCTCTTGCTTTTGATATCCTTATTTTGGTATCATTTCCTGTTCCTCCCTCTTTATCTATATTACTGCCCAGATATATGTAAGATTGTACATCTAATAGAGGTATTTCTCCTAGTTTTATTTGGTTATTGCCAGCATTATTTTTGCTTTCTCTCACTATAATATCTAACATTTCTTTATCCCACTTTCCGCTATTGGTGATCTACCTTACTCGGGTGATTTCTCTCAACTCAGATGGTCTTAACCATTTTACATCGCTAACTCCACTCAAGATTACGTGTCGTCACACATTCCTATTCTATTTATCGACACATCCTCTCAATCCTCAATGATTCTACACCCAATAAGTCCGTTCACGTTCGCTACACTTGGGGTACAGCCGAGAATGTCAGGGTTTGATGAGAAAGCGCAAGTCCGTCTTCAAAAACACATTCCATGTTGCAGTTATCTACGTCACATTCCTAAACAAATGTAAACATACACTTAAAGAGACACATTATCACCCACGCTTACTGGCACGGAACTTGATGATGATGTAATTGAAGATTACACGATTGTTGATTAAGAACTGCTTCTCCACCTCCGAGAATTGGGAGTCACGTTTGGTACAATTATGGCCATGTGGTTGACAAACTGTGGCAGTAGCCTCCGTCAGACATAGTTGACTGTGGATTTTTCAGCGCCTCAAGAAATTGTGTTTTCTTTTCTCTCCCCGCGTTCTTTTCTCTCCCCGTGTATTCTCTTTTTCTAGAAATCTGTCTGCTTCTTGTTTCAGTTGGAGCTTTAAAGCGTATTTCAAAATATTACTGTCTGCGGCTATGTCTTCCCAGGCTGCAGGGTTTATGTTCAGAGTCTTCAGGTCACACTTACACACGTCTATAAACCGGAATTTTGAGCGCCTCCTAGATTTTTTGTCTTCTCATAGTTTTTCCATAGAGTATATCTTTTGGTATGCAGCCATCTTTCACACGGTGTACGTGGCCAAGCTAGCGTTACCTACGTTGTTTGAACAGGATGTAGATGTTCGGAAACTGTAGGATTGCGTATATTATGCATGTTACACGAACTATCATCATCTATATTTACATCTGTTGGGAGGGAGAAAGCCCCAAGGAGTCTGCTTAAAAGTTTGAAATTGTAAGTAGTTGTGTAATTGTGTTTACATCATTATTATTTGTTAAGTCTTTTCTCAGGTCGATATGAATTTGATTCTGTTTGTTGACGTACAAAGTGTGTTGTTTATTTTGTTTTGTTTTAGTCGTCATAAAAGAGAGACATTTTAGGGGTATACTCATTTAAGTGTTTATATTTTATTGCCGATCAATGATCCACTTTGATGCCCCTATACATGTCCCAATCTATGTCAATAAAAACAGAGAAAGAGAGTTCATCAGTGCTATATAGAACCAATTTTGACCTATGGAAGCGAATCGTGGACAGTAGACAAACAAATGAAAAGACGATTAGAAGCCACAGAGATGGGATTTCTCAGAAGAATGTTGAAAATTCCCTGGACAGCTAAAAAGACCAATGAGGAAATTCTCAAAGAGGCCAACACAAAAAGGGAGCTCTTAAAAAAACATCAGAAAGAAGCAATGAACATTTTTCGGGCACATCAGGAGAAGAGGAAAGTTGGAATACTTGGTTACAACTGGCAAAATAAAAGGAAAGAGAGATCGCGGACGACAAAGAGAGAAAATACTGGATAGCTTGGTGTCATGGCATGGAAAACAGTCATCAACAGAACTGATACGATGCACTGTAGATAGAAGATTGTGGAAGGACATGATCACCTACGCTAACCGGTATGGCACATGATGACGATACATGTCCCTATACATGTCCCTATAGATGTCCAAGCCATATATTTCCCACTTGATAGCCCTATAGATGTCCCTATAGATGTTCAAGCCATATATTTCCCACTTGATGTACCTAGCATGAGCCATATGACGAAAATATGACTAAGAATCATCACAAGACGTGTAAGAAACAAAATAAAACCAGAAATAAGTGAGGAACAATGTGGATTTGTGGAATGACAGGGCACCAATAATGCAATATTCATATTAAGAACATTGATAGAAATATCTATAGAGGTAAAGAAAGATCTATATATGTGCTTTATAGACTACACAAAGGCATTTGACAAAGTGAAGCATGTGGAAATAATCAATATGCTGGAGAAATTAAACATTGATGGCAAGGATCTGCGAATCATAACAAACATGTACTGGCAACAAACAGCAGCCTTACGAATTAACAACCAAACAGAACAATTTCAACTTATAAAACAAGGAGTCAGACTAGGCTGTGTTCTGTCGCCGGATTTGTTTTCACTTTACAGCGAACATATGAGATCAATAGTAGACAAAAAAGGAATTGAAGTCAACGGTCACAACATAAATAATTTACGATATGCGGATGATACAGTCTTAAAATAGCAGAGACAGAGAACGAACTACAAGAAATGATAGACATAATAGTAAAAGAAAGCAATAAGAAAGGTCTCAGTCTGAATAGCAAGAAAACTGAAGTAATGGTTATATCGAAGAAACAATCATCACCATCATGCAGCATAAAAATAAACAAGACAAATCTGAAACAAGTGCAACGTTTGAAATACTTGGGCACAGTGATAACATCAGATGGAAGATGCAATACATAAATAAAAAGCAGAATAGCTCAGGCCAAAATAGCATTTCATAAAATGAAAAATATCTTATGCAACAAATCTATGTCAATAGAAATGAGAAAGAGAGTTCATCGGTGCTATATAGAACCAATTCTGACCTATGGAAGCGAATCATGGACAGTAGACAAACAAACGAAAAGACGATTAGAGGCCACAGAGATGGGATTTCTCAGAAGAATGTTTAAAGTTCCCTAGACAGCTAAAAAAGACTAATGAGGAAGTTCTCAAAGAGGTCAACACAATAAGGGAGCTCTTAAAAAACATCAGAAAGAAACAATTAACATTTTTCGGGCACATCATGGGAAGAGGAAAGTTGGAATACTTGGTTACAACTGGCAAAATGAAAGGAAAGAGAGATCGCGAACGACAAAGAGAGAAAATACTGGATAGCTTGGTGTCATGGCATGGAAAGCAGTCAACAACAGAAGTGATACGATGTACTGTAGATAGAAGATTGTGGAAAGACATGATCGCCTATGCCAACCGGTATGGTACATGATGATGATGTCCCTAGAGATGTCCCTATAGATATCTCTATAGATGTTCAAGCCATATATTTCCCACGTGATGTCCCTTGAGATGTCCCTATAGATGTCCCTAGAGATGTCCCTATTGATGTTCAAGCCATATATTTCCCACATGATGTCCCTAGAGATGTCCCTATAGATGTCCCTAGAGATGTCCCTATAGATGTTCAAGCCATATATTTCCCACGTGATGTCCCTAGAGATGTCCCTATAGATGTCCCTAGAGATGTCCCTATTGATGTTCAAGCCATATATTTCCCACGTGATGTCCCTAGAGATGTCCCTATAGATGTCCCTAGAGATGTCCCTATAGATGTTCAAGCCATATATTTCCCACATGATGTCCCTAGAGATGTTCAAGCCATACATTTCTCACTGTTCACAACGTGAACTAATGTGCAAGACAAATATCTTCACCCGTAAGGTTAAAGTACCACTTATGACCGTTTCCCGAGAATTAAATAGTTCTATGTTAATGCTGACCTGCCTGCGCCATTTTTTCTGTCTCACCCTTAACACTGACTTTTACGTCTCTATAGTTAGTAAGGTAGCGCCATTTTGTTAACATTAATTCTAACAACGTTTACAATAATACAGCGTAGTCTATTCGAAGAACAATTGTATTGCTCCGAGCAGTTAGATCAATATCTCAGATACACAGATTGAACAAACTATTTTAATTAACAAATTCTTCAGTGAAAACGTTCAAAAAAATTAAAGAAAATTTGCAGAGTATCAAATATCACTACCCTCCACGTCATCATCAAAGTATACCAAATTGAACAGCTACACGTACGTTCACACAAAAAGACACATGGTGCGCACTGTTCACAATTTATATCAACTTCCGCCTAAATTGTGTATATCACTATCATCATCCATGTGCCATACCGGTTGGCGTAGGCGATCATGTCCTTCCACAATCTTCTATCAACAGTGCATCGTATCAGTTCTGTTGTTGACTGCTTTCCATGCCATGACACCAAGCTATCCAGTATTTTCTCTCTTTGTCGTTCGCGAACTCTCTTTCCTTTCATTTTGCCAGTTGTAACCAAGTATTCCAACTTTCCACTTCTCATGATGTGCCCAAAAATGTTGATTGCTTCTTTCTGATGTTTTTCAATGATTTTTTTTTTTTAATTGGCCTCTTTGAGAATTTCTTCATTGGTCTTTTTAGCTGTCCAGGGAATTTTCAACATTCTTCTGAGAAATCCCATCTCTGTGGCCTCTAATCATGTTCTCATTTAATTGTCTACTGTCCAAGATTCGCTTCCATAGGTCAGAATTGGTTCTATATAGTACCGTTGTAGTATAGAAACCGGTACACCCTAGCCGTTACTACTAGAGTTAAATGCTGCGTCTTTTGTCTATATAGAAAGTATACACGCAGCTGCGTTTTTCCTATATAAAAACTATACACGCAGAAGACGAATCGACCAACACAGCGAGACCTCGGTGAACATAGGTGACCCCGGGATGCACACTTCCTCATGATATGTGTGTGCTTGTAAATAAATAGTATGTTGTGATGATTTGAAAAGGGAGGAAAGTGGGTGCTATCTCTTGCTTGTTCAACAGTATTAGTGGTTCGCTCTCTCACTCTCTCTCTCTCTCTCCCTCTCTCTCTCTCTGTCACTCTATCTCTGTCTCTGTCTCTGTCACTTTCTCTCGCTCTCTTTCTCTCTCTCTCGCTCTCTTTCTCTCTCTCTCTCTCTCTCTCTCTCTCTCTGACAAGTGAATTAACTAAGACAAGTAAAATAAACAAATGCTTTCTATATAATTTTCACAATAAAGATTTTATTAATTCATCAGAGAACAGATATTTTATACTTGTACAGTATAATTTAACCTCTCTCTCTCTCTCGCTCTCTTCCGTTCTCCTAACCCCCTCCTAGTCTTCTCTCCTACCATGTCACCCTCCCGCCTCACTTTCCCTCTTTGACCACACAAACTCGAACGTGATGACTAATCAGCCGATCGGGAAGCCATGAATGTGAAATAAATAAAAACTAGTGGCGGGAATGCTCTCCGCCATCTGCAAAACTTCTAAGAGTCTACAAAACTTGTCAAATCTCCAAGATTACTGATTAAACGGGGTAACTTGAGAACAGCCGAATTATTGACGGATGCATGGAAGATGCGTAAATCTCCACCCTCTCTGTGACGGAGGATAAAGTGTTGACCATAGTTAATTTATTTTAAAACGAATTGTCTGACTATTAAACACATCCATTAGAACAACAGACCAGTCTGTGGTGAATGGACGATCAGGCGAGTGTAAGAAAGTATATGTGGAAACTGTCTTATTGATACTAGCATGGGTGTTTATAACTGACCAGTTTTGTTGATATACAACCCGCACATCTTCAGGTAGTGTTGCTAAAGGGTCATCTGGCTTGTGCTTTTTACTCTCAGGCGATTGTTCCTCATCTAACTCGCTCTTGGTTGATGGTGAAGGGGCCAACTGTGATCATATAGAAGGAGCCACTGGTGAACTGGGTGTCGAAGTAGGTACCGATGGTGATTCAGAAGCTGTCACCGGGGAAGCTGGAATGGTAGACGGTACCGACGATGAATCTAGCGATGTAGACGATACCAATGGCGAAGTTGATCACTATGCTGAATGTTTAAGTCTCCTATGGCTGGCTAAAGAACTTCGACTCGTATATGAACGTTGACAAATGGGACAAGCATGGCGTATAAGGCGATGTGCGGCCCGTATATGCTGAACCATAGTTTGGCGCTGTTTAAACTGCTTTGAACATAATGGACACTAATGTTCACCAGAAGATGTTTCGTTATGTGAAATCATATGTAGAAGATCAAATAACCCTTTATCAACAATACTTAACATACCTAGTTTAAATACATTAATAATATTGAATATCAATCACATCAGGACTAAAAATATATACTTTCTAACCAATCAATAAGATAAACATATGAAAAACGAAGGAATAATACACTGAACAAGACTTAACATACATACTTTTTACACATTACCTTTAATACAATTGAATAGCCTTTTATTGATAAACCTACCACGTCGTACGAGATAAGAGAAAAACAGGTTAAAATATATTCAACTTACAGCGTAAAATATACCCACGACACAGGCCGCTAGACTCAACAGTACTATGAAAATAAGCTTCCTTGAATCAAACGCTCTTATATCACGAAGTCTCACACGCAGCTGGTTAATATATAATCTGGTAAATAAAAGTTGGACGACACAATTCCACCCTCGACTAACATCTAGGTTAACCAATCAGAGAAGAGGATTTCTATCGAACACCCGCCAACGAAATGACTAACCTCTGGATTAACCAATCAAAGAAGAGGATTATTGTTATCGTGATAACTGACCTCATTTCCCACTTGAAGTGGTGTCGAGCCTGACTCATTACTGGGTTACTTTAACTCTAGTCGGTCCCTGATAAAATCTGCCCTTCGGGTCATCGGTGGGGGGAGATAACCGGGTGGTAGGTTACTTGAACGCGATTTGACCCCTGATCCAATACCAGACGAGTTCCATGACATCGATATAACTTTATGAAGGTTACAATACCAATGTTTACAACCTCAACGAATGAGAGGTAACATTAAAAGTGATTATTGCAAGTCAGAAAACTTACCGCAAAACTCCAAAGTCGCAGCCCATATGTAATAGACTTGCACACGATCACTTAACTGTTGATAATTATATTCAGTTTATTGATCATCAAACATTATTCATCAATATTGTTCATCAACTTACGAACATGTATGTCTACTTACGACATGTAGAATATGTGAAACACTTCAAAATGGAAACACATATAACACAATTCTTGGACACTTGTAAAAACAACTTGCACAGCACTAATGTTCATTAACTTCTACTGATAACTTCTCCACTGTCTTAATAATCTATCACTGACTTATGACTGTGACTTGAAGGTTCCTACTGACTTTGCTAACTCAATAAAAACTTGTTAACTAAACTTCTAACTGTTCTGACTCTAACTAGCTAACTGCCATTAGCAATTCGGCCGAAACCGTTCTAACTGACTTAGTCTACATTCTAACTTCTCTTCTGCTCCTCTGTCTTAACTTAAAATTCTAGTTGTGCAGGACTTTAAGTACTCAACAACTCTCAACGTCCTGAGGCTCAGCAGCCAATCAGCTGCTGCCAAGTGCCCCTTGCGACCCTTATGATCACATGAGTTGGTCACTCTACGTTTTCGTGTCCCATCTGTGACTCAACACCTGAACTTTCCGCCAGATTGATGACAACAACCTGTTTCTCCGAAATCTCTATGACCTATTTCAAATAATATTACCTCATGACACTGACCTCTCCTGGTAGCTATTTACCTGGCAGAGTAACACCATGAGTTCAGTGCTTGGTATCCGTGTGATAATGGTCACTTACAATACAACTTGTTGTTGTGAATTGGACAACCCAAGTGGACATCTTGGAGATATGTTAGTAACGCCACGATGTCACTGCATGCTACCTGTGTGTTAGTCACTCTCACAACAACTGGGCGAGTGGAGATTCATGGAAAATCCCTTCAACTATTATGTCCAGGCCAAGTCATGACCCTCTCTAACTAGTTCGGTGGGTGACATTGTTATGCCTGAGGACCCTATCCCCACAGACACTGCGTCATCTTCTAATTTCCACTTCTGTTGCATGGAAAATTCCATGTAACTAAACTTTCATCCTGTCGTCCAATCATTCTACCTCTCTCCTTCGGTGGGTGTCCACTACCCACTCTCTACAACTTGTGACTAACTTGTATTTCTGGAAATACTGGTTAGCAACTCAGTTAACTGCTCCCATGCTTACATTAGCTTACTCTGTTACACATAGTTATAAACTTGGACTCAAAAGCCTAAACAGCTACTCCCATAGTCATAATAGTTAGACACAACGAGCAGAAAGTTCTATTCAAGGTCCAAAAAAGTTAAGCCAAATCATACTATTTTAGCCCCAAAACACAAATATTTAGGCTCACAATCAAAAAGTGGAACTCGGACCCTAAAAATCTTCAAATAGTTCGACCTCAAAACCCTAAAATCTACTCCCATACCCATACTATTTAGACACAACGAACAGATAGTTATATTCAAAGCCTAAAAAGTTAGGCTAAATTGTAAAAATCTTACCCCCAAAATACAAAAATTTAGGCTCACAGCCAAAAAGTCGATCTCAAAAGCCCTAAAAATTTACTCCCATACTCATAATTTAGACACAGCATCCATAAAGTTATATTCAAGACCAAAAAAAGTGGCCTACCCTAATTTTTATTTCAGCCATCCCCGTGGCAAGATTTTTTTTTTTTAAAATCACTTTTATGCATTTTAACCCCTGACAATTTTTTAGGGATACAGCTATGAAACTGTTTTTAAAATTATATTTAACCTCTAGGCTTACCCCAAATTTTATTTTAGACATCCATGTAGCAAACATTTACTTAAAAAGCACTTTTATGAATTTTACCCCCCTGACAATTTTTTAATGGATACGACTATGAAATCACTAAAAATAGTGAATTCGCACTCTAGGTTTACATAAAACGTTATTTTAGACATCATCATACCAATATTTCGAATAAAAATAACATTTATGAATTTTGCCCCCTGACCTTTTTTTGAAGCCTATGAAACTGTTACAAAAATAAAATTTAACCTCTAGGTTTCCCTAAAACTTTATTTTTAGCACACCCATATATCAAATTCCCATTAAAAAAAAAAAAAAAAAGCTAGTAGTATAGAAAACCGGTACACGCTAGCTGAACGCCGAACAAAAAAAAAATGTACAGCCACATTATCAAATATTCAGACACTAGTTATATAGATACCCGAACAAAACAAATGTATAGCCACATTATAAACATGCTCAGACAGTAGTTACATAGACAATTTATAAAATGTGGCTGTACTAACGGCTAGCGTGTACCGGTTTTCTACACTACTAGCTTTTTGTTGTTTTTTTATGTGAATTTGATATATGGGTGTGTTATAAATAAAGTTTTAGGTAAGCCTAGAGGTTACATTTCATTTTTTTTACAGTTTCATAGGCGTATCCCTCAAAAATGGTCAGAGGGGTAAAATTAATAAAAGTCATTTTTATTCAAAATCTTGCTATGGGGATGTCTAAAATAAAGTTTGAGGTAAGCCTAAAGGTTACATTTTATTTTTGTAACAGTTTCATAGGCGTATCCCTCAAAAATGGTTAGGGGGGGGGGGGTTAAATTAATAAAAGTCATTTTTAATAAAAATCTTGCTACGGAGAGGTCTAAAATAAAGTTTGGGGTAAGCCTAAAGGTAAAATTTGATTTTTTTAACAGTTTCGTAGGCGTATCCCTCAAAAAATGGTCAGGATGTAAAATTCATAAAAGTGCTTTTTATTCAAAATCTTGCTATGGGGATGCCTAAAACAAAGTTTGAAGTAAGCCTAGCGTGTAAATGTATTATTTTTAGTGATTTCATAGGCGTAGTCATAAAAAATGGTCAGGGAGTAAATTTCATAACAGTAGTTTTAAGTAAATTTCTGCTATGATGATGTTTAATATGTAGTTTGTAGGTCTAGAGTGTCAATTTACTATTTTTAGTGGTTTCATAGTCGTATCCATTAAAAAAAATGGCTGGGGGTAAAATTCCTAAAAGTGATTTTTTAAATTTAAAAAATTGCTATGCAGATGTCTAAAATAAAGTTTTAGGTAAGCCTAGAGGTTAAAAATATTTTTAACACTTTCATAGGCGTATCCCTCAGGTCAGGGGTAAAATTCATAACAGTGCTTTATATTCACAATCTTGGTATGAGGATGTCCAATATGAAGATTGAGGTAGGTCTAGAGTGTAAATTTTCTATTTTAGTGGTTTCATAGTCGTATCCGTAAAGTATCCTCTCAGTGACTGTTTATCTGGCATCTCGCAGTGACTGTTTATCTGGCATCTCTCAGTGACAGTTTATCTGGCATCTCTTATAGACCGTTTATCTGGCATCTCTTATAGACCGTTTATCTGGCTTCTCTTATAGACCGTTTATCTGGCATCTTATAGACAGTTTATCTGTCATCTCTTATAGACAGTTTATCTGGCATCTCTTATAGACCGTTTATCTGGCATCTCTTATAGACCGTTTATCTGGCATCTCTTATAGACCGTTTATCTGGCATAGGAAGCAGGGAGAAGACCTAGAGAACGCACTGGTATCGACCGATTTAGTGTGCTTGAATGATGGAAGGGCAACAAGAATGGCCACTCGAACAGGGGACTCTGATAGTGTCATAGACCTGGCACTGGTGTCTTCCACCTTCGCACCGGTTTGCAGGTGGAATGCACTGGGGTTCCACGGAAGTGATCACTATCCATGTGTCCTCCTAATTGAGAAAAGCAGAAATAAGAGCCAGAGAAGAAAGCTCCACACATTCAACTACGAGAAAACAGACCAGGACGTCATTAGCAAAATCAGACATAGGAAACAGAGCGCCCCTCGTAGGAGGCAGGAGAGATGGACGCAGCCACCCTGGTGGAATGTAGATGTCGAGGAAGCTTGGCGGAGCAAGAGACAAACGGTCAAGACATGGCAGAAAGCCAGAAGGTATGGTAGAACACAACCTGAGCTCTTGAAGCGTCTGAAAGTAGAGGTCGACCAAGCAAACTATTGTCACACTCGACAGGAAAAGTAGGGAACAGAACCCGGTCGTGGTTAATGCTGAGGTCAACGGTCTCATCTGCGATAATACCGATGAGAAAGATGCAGTCATCTATACAGACGGATCTGTAAGACGACACGAAAGAAGTGCATGGGCATTTACAGCACGCTCAGCAGGCAGAATAGCCAAGGAAGACAGTGGTGCATACGCCATGACCACGAGTAGCATGACAATGGAGGTGATGGCAGTGACCAAGGCATTCAAATGGTTAGAGTCACAAGACTACATCCACGCATGTATACTGAGTGATTCGATGAGCATGATAAAAAAAGTGGAGGCGGGCTTTGTACGCATGCAATGGGTAGAGTCGTTGCAGAAATCCAAAATACGTAAGGTCACCTTTGTCTATGTCCCTGGACATGCGGGAGTACGGGGAAATGAGAGAGTGGACAGGTTGGCTAGCTGCGCTGTCGTTGAGGACGGGCAACCGATGGATCGGGCGGACATCATCAATGCCCTTCGAGATGTTGGAAGAGCACAGGACTTCGACAAAGACAGATCCACGTCACTTCTTCGGATGATGGAAATGGGAGTTAAGATGGGCACAGCCAGAAATGAGAAACTTGGTGGCCGTGTAAGAAGACTTATCAACCAACATAGAACTGGAGTCGTCAGTCGCTGGACACTGAGGGAATTGCTGAGGAGGGGATCTGAGCACCTATGGACATGTTCGGAGTGCAATGATGATGACCCGCAAATAACTCAATAACTCAATAACTCAATATCTGGCATCTCTTATTGACAGTTTATCTGGCATCTCTTATAGACCGTTTATCTGGCATCTCTTATAAACAGTTTATCTGGCATCTCTTATAGACAGTTTATCTGGCATCTCTTATAGACCGTTTATCTAGCATCTCTTATAGACCGTTAATCTGGCATCTCTTATAGACCGTCGCCACTGGCGTCTCTTATAGACAGTTTATCTATCATCTCTTACAGACAGTTCATCTGGCATCTCTTATAGACAGTTTATCTGGCATCTCTTATAGACAGTTTATCTGGCATCTCTTATAGACAGTTTATCTGGCATCTCTTATAGACAGTTTATCTGGCATCTCTTATAGACAGTTTATCTGGCATCTCTTATAGACAGTTTATCTGGCATCTCTTATAGACAGTTTATCTTGCATCTCTTATAGACAGTTTATCTAGCATCTCTTATGGACCGTTTATCTAGCATCTCTTATAGACCGTCGCCACTGGCGTCTCTTATAGACAGTTTATCTAGCATCTCTTACAGACAGTTCATCTGGCATCTCTTATAGACAGTTTATCTGGCATCTCTTATAGACAGTTTATCTGGCATCTCTTATAGACCGTTTATCTAAATAATCAACATTTATCTCCTCTTGTGTAAACTACACATTCACATCTAAGAGTGAATCAGTGAAGGTCACAAAATCATATTCTCTCTGTGGTTTTACTAACTACAGGTCATGTGGCTTCTGTTGGATTGGAAATGATAACTTACCACCACTGTGTGTCTATATGTTTGGAATTGGAGTCATCAATGATGGCCTAACATTATCAAGTGCTACGACGATCATCATTTTCGGGAGGACGTGAACTCCCATGGTATATGGGGGATAGGTGGCAGGAACCATTGAAGGTTATGTCTGAAAAGTGTTCCTTTTTGCAGTTTCCTCATATTCCAAGTCCGGCTTGTTGCAGGAGCTACTGAGTTAAGTGTTCTGTGCACACCGTGAGCTGTGTGTCTCATCCGTTTTGATCCTGCTTCGATATCCCGCTTGTTTACGATGAATGAAGATATCGTATGACGGGGAACAGTTGGCTGTGTTCACTTTCTGCGCGGTTTCGCCTTATCTCTTTTGTGCGTGTGCTGAGACTGCTGCGATGGGGACTGCAGTTACCTTTCTTTGTTTGGGAGATGAGTTAGTAATTCGGATGATTCCACTGGCACGGGCGGTTGAGCAATTATGGATTTTAATTCGTTTACTGTGATACCGAGGCCTTCCATAACCAATAACCAATAACCGTTTATCTGGCATCTCTTATAGACCGTTTATCTGGCATCTCTTATAGACCGTTTATCTGGCATCTCTTATAGACCGTCGCTACTGGCATCTCTTATAGACCGTTTATCTGGCATCTCTTATAGAAAAATACTCTGTGTACAACGGAATGAACTCAAGACTAATATTGAAATAAGAGAAATGGCCATGTAACCGAAAATCTGATCTATTATTAAGGAAAGAAGATGGACATACGTCGAACACGTGTTGAGAAGGGGCAACAAGAGAATTCAAAAGCAGGTTCTTCTATGAGAAACACCAGGATACAGAAAAGAGGAAGACCTAAAGAGACACTAAAAAGTACACCTATAAGAGAAGCAAAGTTGGCAGGCATAGACTCCTTATTTAAGATCGAACAGAAAACAGCAAGTGCCGGGAATGTCAAGATAGTCATTACTACCCGCCACATCAATCAGTAAAAGGACACCCTGCCCCCATCACATCGTGACATTAAATAAATTCAGTTTTATTCAAACAAGTTTTAAGTATTTCACTACTACAGAAAAAGGCTAGAAAAAATATTTCGAAAAAAATGCTTACTGGCAATAGCTGTATTGGACTGCAAAGTAAAAAACGCAATGTAACCCGTGACACGGATGGAGATATATCATGTTATATTTATTTTAATTCGTTTGAAGTGATACCGGAGCCTTCGACTAACTATAATCATAACGGATGAAGAATTAGATAATGAGTCTTTTTCTTTCAGTGCATTAACTTCTCTCTGAGCAGCGGTAATTAGCACTTCAACTATCCATAGCATTCGAAACAATCTTCTGTAAACCACATCTGAATAATCTGCAATGATCGACGTTATTGTTAAATCTAGTCTTCCTACATGAAACATGTTCTACAGACGCAAAATACGAGCTTTCTTATCTTCATTAAAATAAGATGTTGACTGCAGAGAAGCTAACAAGCGGGACCTGTTTTACAAACTAGCTCCACACGACAGACTAATGACACTTGCATATTGCTTTTAAAAACAAGTCACGATATAAAGACACCGTTGTATATACCAGTTTGTGAGTCCTTGATATTACAGACATGTACTTGATCATATAAAACAAACAGTACAATACAAAATTAACTCAAATCTAACTTTCAATATTCTTTGGTCGTAATAGCTATTCTACTAAAATGCCATTCATACACAAGCTACTTAAATTAGAAATGCAAGAATTTTGTGTTTGGTGTCACAAATTGAAACCACTTCTATAATGAGTTAGTTTTATGAATGAGTGGAGTGTACAAAACATCCTTTCATCCTCACCCATCAATTCTGCAATATTTCCAAAACCATAACTAAAACGCCACTTTGAGATTTTTTTTTAAAGCAAACAGTAGCTTACTGGTTCAGTCCATTCCTTATGTGGTAGTTACTTGTGATGATTAGTTTGCGTTTGTTAATACTATTGTGTGTTGAAGTCTTGGGCACGATAGTTCTCATTTAGATAACTATTGTGTGTTGAAGTCGTGGGTAATGATGGTTCTCATTTAGATAACTATTGTGTGTTGTAGTCTTGGGCAATGATGGTTCTCATTTAGATAACTATTGTGTGTTGTAGTCTTGGGCAATGATAGTTCTCATTTAGATAACTATTGTGTGTTGATGTCTTTGGGCAATGATGGTTCTCATTTAGATAACTATTGTGTGTTGAAGTCGTGGGTAATGATGGTTCTCATTTAGATAACTATTGTGTGTTGTAGTCTTGGGCAATGATGGTTCTCATTTAGATAACTATTGTGTGTTGTAGTCTTGGGTAATGATGGTTCTCATTTAGATAACTATTGTGTATTGAAGTCTTGGGTAATGATGGTTCTCATTTAGATAACTATTGTGTGTTGTAGTCTTGGGCAATGATGGTTCTCATTTAGATAACTATTGTGTATTGAAGTCTTGGGTAATGATGGTTCTCATTTAGATAACTATTTTGTGTTGTAGTCTTGGGTAATGATGGTTCTCATTTAGATAACTATTGTGTGTTGAAGTCTTGGGCAATGATGGTTCTCATTTAGATAACTATTGTGTGTTGGAGTCTTGGGTCGGATTGGTTCTCATTTAGATAACTATTGTGTGTTGAAGTCTTGGGCACGATGGTTCTCATTTAGATAACTGTTGTGTGTTGAAGTCTTGGGCACGATGGTTCTCATTTAGATAAATATTGTGTGTTGAAGTCTTGGGTAATGATGGTTCTCATTTAGATAACTATTGTGTGTTGTAGTCTTGGGTAATGATGGTTCTCATTTAGAAAACTATTGTGTGTTGTAGTCTTGGGTAATGATGGTTCTCATTTAGATAACTATTGTGTGTTGTAGTCTTGGGTAATGATGGTTCTCATTTAGATAACTATTGTGTGTTGTAGTCTTGGGTAATGATGGTTCTCATTTAGATAACTATTGTGTGTTGAAGTCTTGGGCACGATGGTTCTCATTTAGATAACTATTGTGTGTTGTAGTCTTGGGTAATGATGGTTCTCATTTAGATAACTATTGTGTGTTGAAGTCTTGGGCACGATGGTTCTCATTTAGATAAATATTGTGTGTTGAAGTCTTGGGTAATGAAGGTTCTCATTTAGAAAACTATTGTATATTTATATCTACAACAGTGGATATATACCAGACGACATGATCAAATCAATATTCATAGCCCTACCAAAGAAATCGGGTGCGATAGAATGCGATGATCATCGCACAATAAGCCTTATGAGTCACATGACTAAGATATTACTAAGAATCATCATGCGAAGAGTGCGAAACAAAATCAGTCCAGAAATTAGCGATGAACAGTGTGGTATTGTTAGAGATAAAGGAACAATCAATGCCATTTATATCATAAGATCTTTAGTAGAAAGAGCCATAGAGGTGAAAACAGATCTATACCTATGTTTCATAGATTACACCAAGGCATTTGACAAAGTAAAGCACCAAGAAATAATCAACATTTTAGAAAGCATAAACGTAGATAGCAAAGATATAAGAATAATAAAGAACATGTACTGGCAACAAACAGCGGCCATAAGAACTGGAAACCAATTAGGAATGTTTCAACAAATAAAATAGGGTGTTAGACAAGGTTGTGTGCTGTCACCAGATTTGTTTAATATTTAGAATGATATTATTTTAAGATCCATAAGGGACATGCCTGGAATAACAATTGGAGGTCATAATATAAATAATCTAAGGTATGCTTATGATACAGTCTTAATCGCTAAGAGTGAAAATGAGTTACAAGAAATGTTGGACATTATAGTGAAAGAAAGCAAAAATAAAGGACTCAGCTTTAATAGCAAAAAGACAGAGGTAATGGTAACAACAAAGAAAAAGACATCACCTCAGTGCAAAATAAACACAAGTGGAAAAATATTAAAACAGGTAAATGAATTTAAATATTTGGGAACTTTGAACCTCAGACGTAAGATGTACAAAAGAGCTGAGATGCAGAATGGATCAGGCAAAAGCAGCTTTCCAAAAAATGAGGACAATACTATGCAATCCATTTTTGACAATAGAAACAACAAAAAGAGTTCTTAAATGTTACGTAGAGCCAGTCTTAACATATGGATACGAATCATGGGCAATGGGACAACAGACAAGAAAATCACTGGAGTCTGTAGAAATGTGGTTTTACAGAAGAATGTTGAGAGTACCATGGACAGCTAAGAAGAGTAATGAAGATGTTGTGAGAGAGGTCAAAGCTAAAAGAGAGCTTATTTCCAATATTAGGAAGAAATAATCATCATTTTTTTGGTCATGTAATGAGAAGAGAACAACTGGAATATATTGTAACAACCGGAAAAAATTGAGGGACGAAGAGATAGAGGGAAGCAAAGAGAAAAAATAACAGACAGCTTAAGGGAAAGGCTCGGCAGAAGAACAACAACAGCAAAAATAAAAAAAACTGCCGAGATCAAAAGTTGTGGAGAGACATGATCACCTACGCCAGCAGTCCCGGTACATGATGATGATGTGTATTGAAGTCTTGGGCATGATGGTTCTTATTTAGATAACTATTGTGTGTTGAAGTCTTGGGCACGATGGTTCTCATTTTGATAACTATTGTGTGTTAGTTTTGGGCAATGATGGTTCTCATTTAGATAGATAACTATTGTGTGTTGAAGTCTTGGGCACGATGGTTCTCATTTAGATAACTATTGTGTGTTGAAGTCTTGGGCATGATGGTTCTTATTTAGATAGATAACTATTGTGTGTTGAAGTCTTGGGCAATGATGGTTCTCATTTAGATAACTATTGTGTGTTGAAGTCTTGGGCAATGATGGTTCTCATTTAGATAACTATTGTGTGTTGAAGTCTTGGGCAATGATGGTTCTCATTTAGATAACTATTGTGTGTTGAAGTCTTGGGCATGATGGTTCTTATTTAGATTACTATTGTGTGTTGAAGTCTTGGGCAATGATGGTTCTTATTTAGATAACTATTGTGTGTTGAAGTCTTGGGCATGATGGTTCTTATTTAGATAACTATTGTGTGTTGAAGTCTTGGGCATGATGGTTCTCATTTAGATAACTATTGTGTGTTGAAGTCTTGGGCATGATGGTTCTCATTTAGATAACTATTGTGTGTTGAAGTCTTGGGCAATGATGGTTCTCATTTAGATAACTATTGTGTGTTGAAGTCTTGGGCATGATGGTTCTTATTTAGATTACTATTGTGTGTTGAAGTCTTGGGCAATGATGGTTCTTATTTAGATAACTATTGTGTGTTGAAGTCTTGGGCATGATGGTTCTTATTTAGATAACTATTGTGTGTTGAAGTCTTGGGCATGATGGTTCTCATTTAGATAACTATTGTGTGTTGAAGTCTTGGGCATGATGGTTCTCATTTAGATAACTATTGTGTGTTGAAGTCTTGGGCACGATGGTTCTCATTTAGATAACTATTGTGTGTTGAAGTCTTGGGCATGATGGTTCTCATTTAGATAACTATTGTGTGTTGAAGTCTTGGGCATGATGGTTCTCATTTAGATAACTATTGTGTGTTGAAGTCTTGGGCACGATGGTTCTCATTTAGATAACTATTGTGTGTTGAAGTCTTGGGCACGATGGTTCTCATTTAGATAACTATTGTGTGTTGAAGTCTTGGGCACGATGGTTCTCATTTAGATAACTATTGTGTGTTGAAGTCTTGGGCACGATGGTTCTCATTTAGATAACTATTGTGTGTTGAAGTCTTGGGCAATGATGGTAGCCATGGTTCCCATCTTGGTGGGTGTATGTGATAGCCATGGTTCCCATCTTGGTGGGTGTATGTGATAGCCATGGTTCCCATCTTGGTGGGTGTATGTGATAGCCATGGCTCAATTCTCGGTGTATATCCGTGCTAGTCGTAGCTCATATCTTATTGGGAGTCTGTGATAGCCTTGGCTGATATCATGGTGGGTGTATGTGCTGGCCATGTCTCATATCTTGGTGTGTGTCTGGGCTGGCCATGATTCATATCTTGGTGTGTGTATGTCCTAGTCATGGTTCATATCTTAGTGTATACCCGTGCTAGCCATAGCTCATATCTTAGTGGGTGTATGTGCTAGGCAAGGTTCATATCTTAATGTGTTTCAGTGTTAGTCATGGTTCATATCTTGGTGTGTTTCCTTGAAGCCATGGCTCATATCTTAATGTGTTTCTGTGCTAGCCATGGCTCATATCTTAGCTTGTGTGTGTGTGCTAGCCATGGCTCATATCTTGGTGTGTGTCATGCTAGTCATATCTCATATCTTGGTGTGTGTCCGTGTTAATCATGTCTCATATCTTTGTGTATGTCTGTGTTTAGTCATATCTCATATCTTAGCGTGTATCTGTGTTAGTCATGTGTCATATCTTTGTGCGTGTATGTCTGTGTTAGTCATATCTCATATCATTGTTTGCATGTCTATGTTAGTCATATCTCATATCTTTGTGTGCATGTCTATGTTAATCACATCTCATACCTTTGTGTGTGCATGTATATGTTAGTCATGTCTCATATCTTTGTGTATATGTCCATGCTAGTCACATCTCCTATCTTATTTTAGAGTGTGTCTGTGTTAGTCACATCTCATATCTTAGTGTGCGTGTGTGTCTGTGTTAGTCATATCTCATATCTTGTTGTGTGTCAGTGTTAGTCATGCCTTATGTCGTTGTGTGCATGTCAGTGTTAGTCACATCTCATATCTTAATGTGTGCATGTCTGTGTTAGTCACCTCTAGTGATTCGGGCAGATGGTGCTCGTAAACCTGGGAGGGCCGACCATCTAAGGGCAGAATCCCCCTACAGAAAAGACAATCTGCTGCCTTGCAGGAAGATTGGGGACAATCAAAGGCTAAGGAAGGCAAACCTGAATAAAATGCTGGCTGAAATCTGATGCACTGGGCCACTGGCGCAGAACACAATGCAACGTTTTAACAGGTATTCAATCAGAGTGGATCTTACAGACTCTAATTATGATGTTCTGTCTGTGGGGTCGATCAATTCACTTAAACAGACAGCTGTCTTATTGTGAGAGTGTGGAATCCTACTCTGATTGAGTCTTGATCGAAGAGAATTACTTAAATAAATATTTAGGGTTGGGTTAGACTTATAACTTTACACTCACCTTTCTCATTTCTCTCAAAATTAGGGATGTATAAAGTGCAATGTTACTCAAGGGGACGTTAATCTTCCGAAATCTACTTTATATAATTAAATTAGGACTTTAGGACTTTACCAAAATCAAATGAATAAAAAAGACGTTACTTGAGATCACTGGGCGGTTTGCCTTGGTAGCATTCTTTTGCTTCTTTGGTCCACATTTTGTATTCAGGGTTTATGGTACCTCTGTTTCAGGTATGGTTATATTCACTTACGACCTCATTTGCGTTGTTTTGATAATATAAACAGCAACAAAAAACAACAATCGTTTCCAATTTCTTCACAAATATATTTATCTAGTCTCTAGTAGCCTTTCTTCTCCATCAATATCCTCTTCCCCAATTAACTCCCTCTTTCTTTCTATTGACTCGATTACGTCCCTTGCACTAGAACTTGTCTATGTCGCCGTCACTCCTATGCAAGTTCCTTACATTTATTACAAGAAAAAAAAGTCCCCTATTTAAGATTATTTGAATGATAATTAAAAAAAAAAAACATGAGCCAGTGTCCGTTTATTGCTGGGTTATTGAAAAAGAGCAAGATTATTTATTTTACCCCTTCACTTGGTCTCAGCAGATGGATAACAGTATGTAGATAGATAATAGTATGTAGATGAATAACAGTGTGTAGATGGATAACAGTGTGTAGATGGATAACAGTATGTAGATAGATAACAGTATGTAGATAGATAACAGTATGTAGATAGATAACAGTATGTAGATAGATAACAGTATGCAGATAGATAACAGTATGTAGATAGATAACAGTATGCACATAGATAACAGTATGTAGATAGATAACAGTATGTAGATAGATAACAGCATCCATAATAATAGTGCTTGTTGTACACACATTTAAATGTCAGCTAAGACGCTTATCTAAACAGTTCCCCACATGACTACTTTAGCGACTGTGACCACATCTGTTGATGTTCTTAGAGCATATTCATTATTTTATTCCTCATCTAGACCTTAAGTGGAGGAAATTAAATATGTGAAGTCTAGTGACAACATGTGAAGTCTAGTGACAACATGAGAAGTCTAGTGACAACATGTGAAGTCTAGTGATAACATGTGAAGTTTAGTGATAACATGTGAAGTCTCGTGACAACATGTGAAGTCTAGTGACAACATGTGAAGTCCAGTGACAACATGTGAAGTTTAGTGACAACATGTGAAGTCTAGTGACAACATGTGAAGTCTAGTGATAACATGTGAAGTTTAGTGATAACATGTGAAGTCTAGTGACAACATGTGAAGTCTAGTGACAACATGTGAAGTCTAGTGACAACATGTGAAGTTTAGTGATAACATGTGAAGTTTAGTGATAACATGTGAAGTCTCGTGACAACATGTGAAGTCTCATGACATCATTTGAAGTTTAGTGACAACATGTGAAGTCTAATGACAACATGTGAAGTCTAGTGACAACATGTGAAGTCTAGTGACAACATGTGAAGTTTAGTGATAACATGTGAAGTCTCGTGACAACATGTGAAGTCTAGTGACAACATGTGAAGTCTAGTGACAACATGTGAAGTTTAGTGATAACATGTGAAGTCTCGTGACAACATGTGAAGTCTAGTGACAACATGTGAAGTTTAGTGATAACATGTGAAGTCTCGTGACAACATGTGAAGTCTAGTGACACCATGTGAAGTCTCGTGACAACATGTGAAGTCTCGTGACAACATGTGAAGTCTAGTGACACCATGTGAAGTCTATCTACATACGATAACTCACAAGCAGCAGCAATAGAACTCAAGGTGCAACGAAACTTGTCAAATCACCGGATAGATGTCACCTTTCGCTATCTGACAGGGAAATAACTCTAGAGGATAAACTGGCACTAAAATACAATCTGCATTCCAAAGCTGTGCTGCCAATGCCAGACCTGGACACTATACGAACAATAAGAAAAAATAACCACAACCGAGACTAAATGTATAAACCCGTGACAGGAAACAGCCTGAGAGATAAGGTCAGAATTAAAGAACTGAGACTGAGAAATAAGCTAGAAATAACCCCCAGCCATAGAATACAGAAAGGAGGCCGTGATAGCTCAATGGTTAGTGAACTATTCTACAAAGGACAAAAGATCGGGTTCGATCCTGGTCGACGGCTTCCAGGTTCACCCAGCCTCAAATTGGTACCGGATTTTTTTTCTGGGAAAGTAAAGCGACCTGGGCGTAATATCGACCACACTACTCCAAAAATCATGTACCGAAGGTCCATACAAATTAAGGTCACTAACACCATAATTCCTATACGTCACTTGGCGTGACAGGGCACTTCAATAAACTTCAACACAAAGAGCCTTCAATAAACTTCAACAGAAAGAGCCTTCAATAAACTTCAACACAAAGAGCCTTCAATAAACTTCAACACAAAGAGCCTTCAATAAACTTCAACACAAAGAGCCTTCAATAAACTTCAACAGAAAGAGCCTTCAATAAACTTCAACACAAAGAGCCTTCAATAAACTTCAACACAAAGAGCCTTCAATAAACTTCAACACAAAGAGCCTTCAATAAACTTCAACACAAAGAGCCTTCAATAAACTTCAACACAAAGAGCCTTCAATAAACTTCAACACAAAGAGCCTTCAATAAACATTGCGGGAAGATCAAACTCAAGGACCGAACACGAAAAAGATGGATTGACGGAATATTAGAAACACTAGGAAACCTAACAGCAGCGGAAGTCAACAGAAGAGCAAAAGAAATAACTTTGCTAACTATATCTCCTCTCCACTGGACACATACCTGAAAATCTACTAAAATCTATCTTTGTAGCCATACCGAAGAAGTCAGGTGCCACTGATTGTGAGAATCATAGCACTATTAGTCTCACGAGCTACATGACGAAAGTATTACTAAGAACCATCATGAGACGTGTAAGGAACAAAATAAAATCAGACATAAGTGAGAAACAATGTGGATTTGTGGAAGGAAAGGGCGCAAATAATGCAAGATACATCTTAAGAACATTGATAGAAAGAGCTATAGAGGTAGAGAAAGATCTATATATGTGCTTTATAGACTACACGAAAGCATTTGACAAAGTAAAGCATGTGGAAATAATCAATATGCTGGAGAAATTAAACATTGATGGCAAGGATCTGCGAATCATAAAAAAACATGTACTGACAACAAACAGCAGCTATACGAATTAACAACCAAACAGGACAATTCCAACTTATAAAACAAGGAGTCAGACAAGGCTGTGTTCTGTCGCCGGATTTGTTTTCACTTTGCAGCGACCATATTATGAGATCAATAGTAGACAAAAAAGGAATTGAAGTAAATGGTCACAACATAAATATTTTGCGATATGCAGATGACACAGTCTTAATAGCAGAGACAGAGAATGAGCTGCAAGAAATGATAGACATAATAGTAAAAGAAAGCAACAAAAAAGGTCTCAGTCTGAATAGTAAGAAAACAGAAGTAATGGTTATATCGAAGAAACAATCATCACCATCATGCAGGATAAACAACACAAATCAGAAACAAGTGTAAACGCATCAATTACTCGGGCACAATAATAACATCAGATGGAAGATGCACCACAGAAATAAAAAGCAAAATAGCCCAGGCCAAATAGCATTTCAGAAAATGGCAAATATCTTATGCAACAAATCTATGTCAATATAAGTGAGAAAGAGAGTTCATCGGTGCTATATAGAACCAATTCTGATCTATGGAAGCGAATCATGGACAGTAGACAAACAAATGAAAAGACGATTAGAGGCTACAGAGATGGGATTTCTCAGAAGAATGTTGAAAGTTCCCTAGACAGCTAAAAAGACTAATGAAGAAATTCTCAAAGAGGCCAACACAAAAAGGGGACTCCTATGACACATCAGAAAGAAGTAATCAGCATTTTTTGGGCACATCATGAGAAGTAGAAAGTTGGAATACTTGGTTACAACTGGCAAAATAAAAGGAAAGAGAGATCGCGGACGACAAAGAGAGAAAATACTGGATAGCTTGGTGTCATGGCATGGAAAACAGTCAACAACAGAACTGATACGATGCACTGTAGATAGAAGATTGTGGAAGGACATGATCGCCTACGCCATCCGGTATGAGCTTGAAGTTTCCAAAAACCAGAAAATACAATAAATATTGAAAAAGGATAGATGGAAGTAAAAATGCGAAGAAACTCTGGGAAAAAGAAAATGCCAGAATAAAGCATGCATGAAGCAGATAACCTGGAGAAAATTAAAGAAAGGACAAGAAAGCGAACAAAAATAAAAGTAAAAAGAAAAGTACTAGAGCCAAGGCACAGGAAACTAACACATATATGAACAAAGAATGATGAGCGAACAGGAGTAAATATTAAGGATAATGGAGAAGGACCAGAAAAATACTCAAAGAAGAAA
Organism: Megaustenia siamemsis; assembly: GCA_032433765.1. Classification (NCBI taxonomy): domain Eukaryota; kingdom Metazoa; phylum Mollusca; class Gastropoda; order Stylommatophora; family Ariophantidae; genus Megaustenia; species Megaustenia siamemsis. Next base: position 9,070,354 of record JAVIAB010000092.1, read on the forward strand.
TGGAAGACGCCTTGCGCAATATGAAAGCAGGAAAATCTCCTAGACCAGATAATATAACTAAAGAAGAGATTGAAGTCATGGGTGATTTTGGAATAGAAATAAAAACAAAAATATTGAATGATATCTACAACAGCGGATATATACCAGATGACATGCTGAAATCAATATTCATAGCCCTACCAAATAAATTTGGTGCTATTGAATGCGATGATCATCGCACAATAAGCCTTATGAGTCACATGACTAAGTTATTACTAAGAATCATCATGCGAAGAGTCAAAATAAAATCAATCCAGAAATTAGTGATGAACAGTGTGGATTTGTTAGAGATAAAGGAGCAAGCAATGCCATAAACATCATAAGATATTTAGTAGAAAGAGCCAAAGAGGTGAAAACAGATGTATACGTATGTTTCATGGATTATACTAAAGCATTTGACAAAGTAAAGCATCAAGAAATAATCACAATTTTAGAAAGCATAAATGTAGACAACAAAGATCTAAGAATAAAAAAGCATGCCTGGAATAACTATTGGAGATCATAATATAAATAATCTAAGGTATGTTGATGATGCAGTCCTAATCGCTAAGTGTGAAAATGAGTTATACGAAATGTTAGACATTATAGTGAAAGAAAGCAAAAATAAAGGACTCAGCCTTAATAGCAAAAAGACAGAAGTAATGGTAACAACAAAGAAAAAGACATCACCGCAATGCAAAATAAAGACAAGTGGAACAATATTAAAACAGATAAATGAATTTAAATATTTGGGAACTTTGTTAACCTCAGACAGAAGATGTACAAAAGAGGTGAAATGCAGAATGGCTCAGGCAAAAGCAGCTTTCCAAAAAATGACGAAGATACCATGAAATCAATTTTTGACAATAGAAACAAGAAAAAAGAGTTCTTAAATGTTATGTAGAGCCAGTCTAAACATATGGATGTGAATCATGGACAATAGGACAACAGGCAAGAAAATTACGGAGGCTGTAGAAATGTGGTTTTACAGAAGAATATTTAGAATACCATGGACAGCTAAGAAAAGTAATGAAAACATTCTGAAAGAGGTCATAACATAACATCTTCATCCCTACCTCGTATCACCTTATTACGTCACAACACTTGCTTCAAAGACGCTAATTACAGCCTCATTAGTCGCGTTTTGAGGCCGCTAGAACTGTACAGGTCGCCGCTCTTACACTACTCACCTTTGATTTCATTCTTGATCTTTAGTTATGTGTCTTTGTCCAGCTGGTGCATGTGTTACGTGCTAAGGCTGGTATTTTGTTTCATTGGATAATACAATATAAAACAACATTATATTGACTTATACCTATTTTAATTATCCTTATTGTATCCCTATTCATTCCTTTGTTCTGTTGTGTTCTTATCTTTGTCTCTTTCTTATAATGGAATCTTTTAATCGAAACTTTCATTATTTAGTCTTATCTTGCACTCCCAAAATGCAAGGTAATTTATTATAAATTATATGTATTTTAATATTCCCTTTCACCCTAAGATTCAAACTGATTATTAAATTATGCATTATGATTTGATGCGTACGATTTGGGGGCATGTTAAAGGACACAGCGGAGTACTTAAGGTAATATTGGAAGGGAAAATACTAGGCAACAGAGGCAGACCAAGATTAATATGGACGAGTAACATCAAAATATGAACAAGTCAGCCTATGACAACCTACACTATCAAAGCAAGAGACAAAGCGGAATGACGCTCCATGGTAGCCCACCTTCGATGCGGAGACGGCATGCAATGATGATGACATGATGATTGCTTGCTGACCTCTGACTAATAGCCTCAAGCCCAGGACCTGTTAACTTCGTTGTCTGTGTTGTCACTGTTTTCTGAAGAAGCCCCCCTATAGACAGAAACGTAAACTATTTTTTATTGTCCTTTTTGTGCAGCTGTCACATACTTTGTATAAATGTATGTTACACCTACAGTGAGATAACCATCGCCAAAGTTACACTCCAGCATCGAATAATTTAAAGGGAAGAGGTATGTATATAACAGGGTCAGGGCAAAGAAATTAAAATAAATGAATACAGATGTGCAGCTTCAATAAAGCTAAATGTGAAGGAGAAATTAAAAAAAAGATCTACACACGTGGAAATTTACGCATACAGTCTACATACACAGAAATGTCCACACCGAGGTCCGTGTGCATACAGCCTACATACATAGAAATGTACACCGAGGTCCGTATGCATACAGCCTATATACATAGAAATGTCCACACCGAGGTCCGTGTGCATACAGCCTACATACATAGAAATGTCCACACCGAGGTCCGTGTGCATACAGCCTACATACATAGAAATGTCCACACCGAGGTCCGTGTGCATACAGCCTACATACACAGAAATGTCCACACCGAGGTCCGTGTGCATACAGCCTACATACACAGAAATGTCCACACCGAGGTCCGTATGCATACAGCCTACATACACAGAAATGTCCACACCGAGGTCCGTGTGCATACAGCCTACATACACAGAAATGTCCACACCGAGGTCCGTGGGCATACACAAAGAAGAAAGAATAGACCAGAAGAATAACGGGTACTCGAAAGAAGGAAAGAGTGAAAGGAGGAAAGTGTCACATGACTTATATTGGCGAGTCTCGGACACGTTTAGCGGAAAAACTTTGCCAACATCGTCGGGATGTTCAACAGAATACTGGCACTCCAGAGGCATCCCATTTCCTCAGACCACAGGATCAAAAACAAAATCCATTTCACTGGTATTGTCCTTTGCCACTCCGGCGATAGGAGCCTGTTTGCCTTGGAGAATCGCCTTATAATCAAATTGGGTTCGTTGACACCACGAGGGATGAATGTATCACACTCGTACACATAGTTGCTGCACCTTCCATATTGCATATTCTACTCTTTTGTCCATGTCTGAGCACATTAACATTAGTATAGGCACATGACATGCTATTCACAGCTCTCCTCTACTTAACCACACTACGATACTCCGGTAGTCTCCTATATCTTTTGTCTGGGTTGCTTACTTTTGTGCAAGGCGTTACCCTTTCCACCTGCACTACACGGTACCTGTGACATGTTATTAGTGAACCCCACTCTAACATCTCACTCTTTCCTTCTTTCGAGTACCCGTTATTCTTCTGGTCTATTCTTTCTCCATTGTGTATGTACACGGACCTCGGTGTGGACACTTCTGGGTATGTTGGCTGTATGCACACGGACCTCGGTGTGGACACTTCTGGGTATGTTGGCTGTATGTGCACATTTCCACATGTGTTACCGCACGTATGGGTGTACCCGTAAAAATAATGCATGTGTGTATATATATATATATATATATATATATATATATATATATATATATATATATATATATATGTATAGGCATGTAGATATGTATCGAAATTGCCGGTGGCGTTGTTATCGAGGTAACCTAGACAATGTTCCCCCCCCCATTTTTTAGAAACCTTTAACCTGTTTATCACCTGTTCATTGGCTGGTCAAATACACCGCGTATCCTTGGCCGTTCATTTTCCTTCTGACCACGATACAGGGAAGACATTTTTATTTCTGTTTCTCGTGTTAGCTCAAAATTATTTTTGTTTTGGATGCTTCATTATTAGTTAGTTATGTAGGACTAGTTTTATTTAATGACATGGGTGACTGGTTGGTCTCGAGGCAAGACGCCGGCCTCGAGACAGAGAGGTTGTGGGTTCAAATCCCGGATTTTTATTTGTGATTTCTCTCTGCGGCAACCACTCCTGGTCTCAGCAGCGAGGGTCGGCTTGAAACGTCAATTACTCAAGGACGGAAAAATATGAGTACCTCCGAAGTCGGAGTTATCTGCCTGTGCGGCGAGGGACCCCTGTAAACACGGCTGCCAGAGAAAAGTGGATTAACACGCAAAATTCAGTTCCTAGTCTCTAGGGACTTCGTCAGAGGTAAAAGCTGGCGAAAGTAAAAGAAAAGCACTGACATATCTGTGTGTGTGTTGTTTGTTTCTGCTACAGACCTATTGAGCCGAAACGTCATTCAAATTAGTGGCATCCGTATTTTGTAAAGCTTTAATCATACAATTTTTTCCATCTCTCATCTTTTCTCCAATCCCATTTCTCCTCTGTTTATAACACTCGGGAAAAAAGCACAAATAGTCAACAACAGAAAAAAAAACAAAGAACAATAGACAATAAAGAACAAGTTTTTTTGGGAAAAAAAAACAAAGAACAATAGACTGTCAGAAACAGGTTCGAACCTGAACTTTTCCGCACAGCACTTTGACACAAGAACCAAGTTGGAATACTTGGTTACAACGGGCAAAATAAAAGGAAAGAGAGATCGTGGGCGACAAAGAGAGAAAATACTGGATAGCTTGGTGTCATGGCATGGAAAACTGTCAACAACAGAACTGATACGATGCACTGTAGATAGAAGATTGTGGAGGGACATGATCACCAACGCCAATTATGATGATAATTGGCGATGTCTTACAAGCAGGTGTACTCGTGACTATAGCATAGGGTTACGAACTTAACTCGGGAATAAATTGTGTATCTGTATTTTCATATTAAAACAAGTATCTCTCATAGGGCTAAATATTTACACTCCATCACGTGTTCCCCGACCTGTGACCTATGAACTATCATCATCATCGTCTTCATCATCATCATGTAACTTACCGGTTGGCGTAAGCGATCATGTCCTTCCACAATCGTCTATCCACAGTGCATCATATCAATTCTGTTGTTGTTTCCATGACATGACACCGATCTATTTAATATCTTATCTCTTTGTGGTCTCCGGTCTCTTTCCCTGTATATTGCCAGTTGTAACCAAATATTCTAACTTTCCTCTTCTCATGATATGCCCGAAAAATGTTGATTGTTTCTTTCTGATGCTTTTTAGGAGTTCCCATTTTGTGTTGGCCTCTGAGAATTTACTCGTCGGTCTTTTTAGCTGCCCAGGGAACTTTCAACATTCTTCTGAGAAATACCATCTCTAGGGCCAGTAATCGTCTTCGCATTTGTTTGTCAAGTGCCCATTTTCGCTTCCATAGCTCAGAATTTGCTCTATATAGCACCGATGAAGTCTCTTTCTCACTTCTATTGACATAAACCTGTCGCATAAGATATTTTTCATTTTCTGAAGTGCTATTTTGACCTAAGCTATTCTGCTTTTTATTTCTGTGGTGCATATTCCATCTGATGTAATTATTGTGCCCAAGTATTTGGCGCGTTGCACTTGTTTCAGATTTGTCTCGTTTATTTTTATGCTGCATGCTGGTGATGATATTTGTTTTCGATATGATCATTACTTCTGTTTTCTTAATAATCAGACTCAAACCTTTCTTGTTGCTTCCTTTTACTATTATGTCTGTCATTTTTTGAAGCTCAATCTCTGTCTCTGCTATTAAGACTGTACCATTCGCATATCGCAAATTGTTCATGTTGTGACGATTGACTTCAATTCCTTTGATATGTACGTACGAAAAAAAATTATCTACGTACTATTGATCTCATATATTCACTGTACCGGGACAGAACACAGCCTTGTCTGACTCTTTGCTGTTGTGACCTTGGATTCGTTTGAACTACATTTATTAACCAATCGGAGCTGGTGCTCTGCTGCAGATGTCCTGGCCTATCAGAGCAAGTGTATCGGCGCTCACTTCAGTTTGGATCTTCTTGCGTACCTTTACTAAGTTCTGCTGTTAAACAGGTGATCTCAACCATTTTTTACTTTGGTAATTTACGAATTTAGTGTTCAAAATTATTTCTGCTAAACGAGCGATGCCCTCTCACTGACCGTACATACTTGAATTATCAACTGTTTCTAGTTTGTGTGCATTTAATTTAATTCTTTTCAACAATTTTTAGGTTTAGTTTAGGGTTAGGTTAACTGGTTTAGGTCTAGTTTAGTGTTAGGTGTACTGGTTTAGGTTTAGTTTGAGGTTAAGTTGATTGGTTGAGGTTTAATTTAGGGTCAGGTTAACTGGTTTAGGTTTAGTTTGAGGTTAAGTTGATTGGTTGAGGTTTAGTTTAGGGTTAGGTTTACTGGTTTAGTTGTAGTTCAGTGTTAGGTTTATTGGTTTAGTTTTAGTTTGGGGTTAAGTTTACAGGTTTAGGTATAGTTTAGGGTTAGGTGTACTGGTTTAGTGTTAGGTTTAGTGGTTGAGAGTTAGGTTTACTGGTTTTTATAAAGCTGTAGGCTATTCTAAACCAAACCTAACTCAGGGGTCTTCTAATGACAGTTTAAAGAGCGGTAAGTATAAATTGAAAATCAATAAATTGCAAGGGCACGTTACTCCGAGCAGAACTAAATTGGGACACTAAATTCATAGATTACCATTACTGTTTACTTTTTCATTGCTGTTATGTTTTGTTAATTTGCTTTACGTTGTCTAATTTATCTTCTGGTGTGAAGCCATGGTTTGTGGCTGAGAGTGGCTAGTGCTTCCAGTAAAGATTATTAAATATTAAATTTCGTCCAGAATTTTCGGGTACAGGTAGATAAAAACTACCTTTGAAATCATGTATTATAATTGTAACTTATGTTAGTTTGCCATTCCGTTATATAGTTTCAGACATGTTTGAAAAAATTTAAATACTCGTTCCATTTATAGTTAGAAGAGGAAAAGGAGGAAGAGCAAGTGGCAGATCAGAGTAAGATGGACAGACAACATCAAAGATTAGAAACGGCACAACAGCATCAATTGACGATGTATGAAGCTGCCAAGAGGGCGAGAACCAGGACTCTGTATCTCCCTCGATACCCGAACAGTACAAGAGGATGTGAATAAAAGAAGTTCTATTTATGATATAACAGATTTAATCAACTTATACTACATGCCTGCTCACTACCAGACTACCATATTCCAAGTCCGGCTTGTTGCCGGAGATACTGAGTTTAGTGCTCTGTCCGCATCGTGAGCTGTGCGTTTCATCCATTTTGATTGTATTTCGATATTCCGATTGCTTACGGTGAATGATGATATCATATGACGGGGAACAGATGGCTGTATTCACTTTCTGTGCGGTTTTGCCTTATGTCTTTTGGCGTGTGCTGAGAATGCTGTGATGAGGACTGTAGCTACCTTTCTCTGTTTTGGAGATGCGATATTAAATCAGATTATTCCACTTGCACGGGTGGTTAAGCAATTATGGATTTTAATTCGTTTGAAGTGATACCGGGTTTCCATAACCTTGACACTACCAGACACTCACATCTACAGTCTACAGGAACTTTTCATAACTACCGAAGAATGAATTGTCTTCAGTAGGGTCTTCTCTGGATCTCAGTTTGTGGGTCTTCTCTGGATCTCAGTTTGTGGGTCTTCTCTGGATCTCAGTTTGTGGCAAACTCATGACAGGTCATTTTAAATGTTATCAAGATGGCAGAACAAATTCGCTTCATTGAAGTCAAGGCCGTCTAAGTTTAAAGAATAATGATCAGTTTCTTCAAGTTGTTGGCCTTCAGAAGGCGGTCTCACTACCGTAATTCCATAATTGGGTTATCTTGTGAATGAACAACCCAGGAACTCAGATATTGAACAGCATATTTTAAAGAAAATTCACAAGAAACACTGAGAAGTTCTGTTGTGGAGTTGGATCCATTTTCTTCTAAAGATGCCAGAAGTTGTTTAACTGTTGATGGAATGAACTTCTTTACTACAGTCCAATCTTTTAATTAAACTTGACAACAATATGGAGGACTCTACTGAAGTCCTGGCCTCCAATGTTTATTATCACATCGTGCACAAGTGGCAAAGTTTCAGGAGCAAACGTCATCCACAGTAAAGGGTCAAGATCATAAAACCACTTCTTGAACGTCACTGGACACTTGTCTTCAGAAAGAAAGAATGACTTCAGCTACATTTCACAGATTCTTCTGATTGCTGGTAGCAAGGACAGTCACCTAACATTGTTGTAGCTCACTATCTTTTTATATTCCTGTCCAACAAAGTCATATGATTCCTTAAGTGTTTCCATGCTGACGGCAAAAATAGGCAAATACCTTTACAGATATATACCTCCAATATCGCGGGGGGGGGGGGGGGGGGGGTTTAAATTAATGGCTAAAAGTACATAATCAGTGTCAATCACGTAAGTTGTACATCCTAAATCATGGACTTTCCTTTGCAACTGTTCCCTCACTATTTTTTTCACTGTTCTTTTCAAACCATGAAAGTTTGTGTTGCAGCAACTAATGATGTGGCTTCAGAGCATGTTGAAGACCAAGAGATAGATGCTTGACACACTAGTATCACAGAAATCTCGTGGTCACAGGATACTCACGTTCTCTACCCGATATAACAAAGTTGACTGAAAATAACAATCATGTGTTCGTTCATATGTATGGGGTTAGGCAAGAATAAGATAAATGAAGGAACATGATGATGTTAGAGTTGATACTACAACACTGCAGACTCATATGAGTTGCTTGTAGTGGGTGAAACAAGCTCCAATGTGCAAGCTCTGATGACTCCATGATGACTTAGTCAGCCATGATATTTGACGCACTCAACAGTCTCAGAGTCTTACTTGGCCTGATGACAACAGATGTATTCTACGATAATTTGTATTTCTCATACCAGCGGTTAAGCCAAGCATTCAAACTTCTGCAGTTGTGATGGGCAGTAAATTCCTCAGTCTTCATTCTCCTACCAGTAATCATTGCAGAGCAAGCTCCGTTTTGCTGCTGATTGATCTCATGATTTATAAATTGTTTCCTTCATGATTCTCAAACATATCAACTCTTCATTGCACGTCTTTTCCTTCCCGGCTGAAGACAGTGGATACTCTGATAGGATCAAAAAGAACAATACGTACTAAGCTGTCACCATCACATTTTTCTTACTTCCATCCTTATCGTCAGCTTTACAGTAGCTCCACATTTGTAAGCTTTACACATTTATTATGAGAGTTTTACATCTATTTGGAGGTTTTCTTTGATTGTCATTCCAAATGTTTAGTTTGTCCTTCTGTTGTTCCTAAGAGTGGCTATTTGCTGTTTTTGTCATGCATTTGTTATAAAATGACAGTGAATTCATAAACAAATTTGCTGCCACAAACAAATGTGAATAAATGTATAAACTTTCATAATCAGTTGCATTAGAACGTTAGAGTGCATCTGTTTATAAATAATAAGAGAAAGTGTGGGTCATCAAGCTTATTACCTAGATGCTTGTGTAAGAGCATGCTCTAATTATTTTTGTACTGTTTCTACAATAGACGAGACCTTGGTCAGGCCATCCTTTACGTGATAAGTGGACGACACAGACTAAACGACGTTTCGGCCCAATAGGCCTTCAGCAGGAACAAACAAGAAAAACACACACACAAAACTAAAAACGAAACATTCAAAACAAAGGATGATAATAATGGCAGTCTAGTAAAAGGACTAACCTAAGATATAAATACTAAAGTAAACACTTAGGACGAAATACAAACATTAAGTAGCAGTTACTAGTACTAGTAGGGGGTTAAGGCAAAGAAATGCAAATGAATGCATAAAAATGCGAAGCTGCAGTAAAGCTGAATATGAGGAAAAATTTAAAAAATACAAAAAAATGGTATGTTAGAAGCTTTACGTGATAAGTGGACGACACAGACTAAACGACGTTTCGGCCCAATAGGCCTTCAGCAGGAACAAACGAGAAAAACACACACACAAAACTAAAAACAAAACATTCAAAACAAAGGATGATAATAATGGCAGTCTAGTAGTAAGTCTAGTTGTGTGTGTGTGTCATGGGAAGATGGACACACAACAATGGCAGAATCTTTTGACGTTCGAGGAGGTGAACGTCAGTTTCTGCAGAGACTTTAATGCTACAGGCAACCAGTGGGGTAACGTCATAACCAACAAACAGGGAGAAGACATAGTTAACGCACTGGTGTCGGTCGATTTAGTGTGCTTGAATGATGGAAGGGCAACCAGAATGGCCACTCGAACAGGGGACTCTGATAGTGTTATAGACCTGGCACTGGTGTCTTCCGCCTTCGCTTCGGTTTGCATGTGGAGTGTACTGGAATCCCACGGAAGTGATCACTATCCATGTGTCATCCTAAATTAGAAAGGCAAGCTCCACACATTCCACTATGATAACACAGTCCAGGACGTCATTAGCAATATCAGACATAGGAAACAGGGCGCCCCTCGCAGGACGCAGCCGCCCTGGTGGAACATAGAAGTCGAGGAAGCTTGGCGGAACAAGAGACAAACGGCCAAGACATGGCAGAAAGCCAGAAAGAATGGAATAACACAACATTAGCTCTTGAAGCGTTTAAAAGAAGAGGCTGACCAAAAAATGAGGTTTAAACTATGAATGGGTAATAATAAAAACGGATGATATCTGTAAAAAAAGTGCGCTCAGATAAATCGCTAGCCACATTCTGTGACAGAGCATTAAACAACAGAGCATGAATGGCACAACATGACACAGAGGCACACCAGTCTTTCAGAGCACAGGCCAGATATGGCATAAATCTGATGAGAGCAAAGGGAATGCCCTGCTTGCCCGCTACATTGAGCAGACTGACCAAAAAGATAAGGCAGTAAGAATGAGGATACGGGGAGTCACTCTCAGAATTGTTTGAGGATGTAGTGCTGGGTGATCTCACAATCACAGTAGATGCCATTCGCACAACACTTAAAATGTCATATAACACTGCTCCTGGTCCTGATGTTGTTCGGTACGATGACATAGGCGATTTAGCTGACAACGACTTGAAAAAACTGGCCAAAGATTTTAACTCTTTCCTTACGGTTCTGTGCGTCACTCTCAATTTGATTAGTGTGAACAGTTATGAAACCATATTCCTTTTACATGTCTTGTATCATATTGCTATTGGCGAAATCTAATTCCTTGTTTAGTTATATAAAAATTCATATATAATATGTTATATGTTAGATGAATATAAACATGAAGATTGAGTCTTAAAACTATGAAACGTTTTGTCTCTGAAATCTCTTTCGTTGCATTGATAAAAATCTTCCGTACGGAAAGAGTTAATGCCAGCATTCGGAGTGGCCAGATTAAGGAGGGGTGGCTACAAAGCTACTTGCTACCGCTACCGAAGCCAAACAAGGACCATTCTCAGATCAGTGCCTACAGAATCATCACAATGCAGAACACTGCGGGCAAGCTTTTGGAGAAAATAGTTGCCCGTTTACTCACCTGTCACCTTGAACAGATACGCGCATTCCCTTTCACACTCGGAGGTTATAGATATAACAAAGGGACATGGCTCAATGCGGCAGTCTTCACCTATAACGTCTTCGAAGGCTTCCACAGACGAGAGGAGACATGTGCTGCTGCTATAGATCTGGAGGGTGCATACAACATAGTACTGTTTGAATATCTCATGCAAATGCTCCTCAAACTGGCGGTCCACCTCTTCCTCATTAGATGGATCGCTGCTGCACTGTTTCAGAGGAAGGCGTTACTCAGATGTAGAAGTTGGTCATCCGAACCAGCATCCATTTGTACTGGGTTGCTACAGGGCTCACCATTGTCACCAGTTCTATTTAACGTGTACACAATAACGATCATGGAACAACAGCTGGATGGGAAAGGAAGAAACTATGACTTTTGCTAATGATATTCTGGTATATCGACAGGGAATAGACAGACGGGAAGTCGCCTCTACACTGCAAAACGAACTCGTTCCTATTCCTTTCCGGTGTGGAGTATCAGGTGCATTGGTTAATCCTAATAGAGCATGAGTTGCATGGTTCTCACTTAGCAATCATATCGTAAACACGGAAACACTCTGTGGTACGAATGGGAGCTGATGAGGTGACCAAGGACAGGTTGATGACGTATCTCGGAGTTAAGTTTGATCGCAGCCTGTTTTTTTTTTTTTTTTTTTTTTTTTTTTGGGGGGGGGGGGGGGGGGACTACGTCGACCATGTGATAACAAAATCTCGCAAAGGATTACAATCGACACGAAATGTAGGGAACAAAACTCAGTCGTGGTCAATGCGAATGTCAACGGTCTCATTTGGAATAACACCGATGAGAATGATGCAGTCATCTATATAGACGGATCTGTAATACAACACCAAATGAGTGCATGGGCATTTGCAGCACGCTCGGCAGGCAGAATAGTCAAGGAAGACAGTGGTGCATACGTTATGACCACGATTAGTATGACGATGGAGATGATGGTAGTGACCAGGGCAATCATTTGGTTAGAGTCACAAGACTACATCCCTCCTGCATACTGAGAGATTCGATGAGCATGATAAAAAAGTAGAGGGTTAAGGCATAAAAATGCGAAGCTGCAGTAAAGCTGAATGTGAGGAAAAATAAAAACATAAAAAAATGGTATGTAAGAAGCTTTACGTGATAAGTGGACGACACAGACTAAACAACGTTTCGGCCCAATAGGCCTTCATCAGGAACAAACAAACAAAAACACACACAAAACTAATAACGAAACAACCAAAACAAAAACAATCGAAATGTGTTAAAGAAAACAAAATTAACTATCCTGTCAAAACAAAAGGAAATAGCAACCAAGTGCGGCTGTCGTGAACGTAGAAAAACGTGCAGAAATGTGCGCAAATGCACACAGAACCAGAGGAGTTCACACAGGGGTCAGTGTGCAAACACAAAGGAGAAAGAATCGAATAGTAGACTAACAGGTGTTCAAAAGGCGGTAAGAGTGAGATGTCTGAGAGTGGGGTACAATAAAAACAAATGAGGGGTAAGGAGCACAGAAAAAAAAAGGTATAGAGGAGAACACCGAAGTGTTTCATAAGGGACTAGAGGAGAAGAACTATAAGCATAAACAAGTAGAGACCGGTTTTGTACGCATGCAATGGGTACACTTTGCAGAAGTCTAAAACACGGAAAGTCACCTTTGTCTACCTCCCAGGGCATGCGGGAGTACGGGAAAATGAAAGAGTGGACAGGTTGGCTATCTGCGCTGTCATTGAAGACGGTCAACCAGTGGATTGGGCGGATATCATCAATGCCCTCCGAAATGTGGGAAGGGCAAAGGACTTCGACACCAATGAGTCCACGTCACTCCTTCGAATGAAAGAGATGGGAGTTAGGACGGGCACGGCCAGAAACGAGAAACTTAGTGGGTGTGTAAGAAGACTTATCAACCAACACAGAAATAGAGTCGTCAATCGCTGGACACTGCAGGACTTGCTGAGGAGGGGATCTGAGCACTTATGGGCATGTTCGAAGTGCAATAATGATGACCCGCAAATAACTCAACAACTCAGTAACTCAATAACTCAATAACTCAATAACTCAATTAGTGTGTTTATATTCACAGATTGATTTGCTGCTGTGATCACTACTAGACTCTAGATATCAAATTTGTTCAAGTATTTGTGAAGTTTCTCCTGTAAGCTACAACTCAATGGAGAACATTAAGCCCATTCTCAAGCCAGAAATTAAATATACCAAGGTAAGAACATAGAGATTATGGTTTCTTCTTCCTTCCAGGGCCATTGCACAAAGGGGACGTGGAGTCTCCCGCAAGTTGCCTCGATTCTGGACGGGCTGTTCGATTATAGTGAGTTACTCTATGCCTAGCAACCTTGCTTCTTTTGTTACTTCTTGTCTTATTTCTCGAGGTCGTCCTCTTTTCCTCTGACCTGATGTTTCCCATTTGAGAGCTGCTTAGTGATTCTCTAGTCGTTTCTTCTAAATACAAGCCCAACAGTTGTCCATCTTCTTGTTTTAATAGTAGACGAGATCAATGGTTGTATGGTCATTTCTCTTATTTCAGTATTACTCTTGAATTCATTCAATTTAATGCAAAAGTATCTTTCTTATGCATTTGTCTTCAAATGCGTTTGATTTTTTTTTTCTCGATCTCCTTTGTTATTTTCCTGCATTCACGTGGATAACTGTGAGCGGGTAATAAGTTTGAGTTCAAAATTCAAAGTTGTGTGTGTGTGTGTGTGTGTGTGTTGTGTGTGTGTGTGTGTGGTTGTGTGTGTGTGTGTGTGTGTGTGTGTGTGTGTGTGTGTGTGTGTGTGTGTGTGTGTGTGTGTGTGTGTGTGTGTGTGTGTGTGTGTGTGTGTGTGTGTGTGTGTGTGTGTGTGTGTGTGTGTGTGTGTGTGTGTGTGTGTGTGTGTGTGTGTGTGTGTGTGTGTGTGTGTGTGTGTGTGTGTGTGTGTGTGTGTGTGTGTGTGTGTGTGTGTGTGTGTGTGTGTGTGTGTGTGTGTGTGCTGAGTTTCTTTGATCGCCACATTTTTTTAAAGGTTTTTAAAGTTTGATGTCACCTTTGCTATTCTGATTTTGATCTCTTTTCTAATTTCTCCCTCTTGATCTTTACTGCTGCCAAGGTATAGAAAGTAGATCTTTACTTCGACCAAGGTATATAATGTAGATCTTCACTGCTACCAAGTCATATAAAGTAGATCTACACTGCTACCAAGGTAAATTAAGTAGATCTACACTGTTACCAAGGTATATAAAGTAGATCTACACTGTTACCAAGGTATGTAAAGTGGATCTTCAATGTTACAAAGGCGTATAAAGTAGACTTCACTGTTACCAAGGTATATAAAGTAGACTTCACTGTTACCAAGGTATATGATGATGATGATGATGATGATGCGTTCGTCCGATGATTTGAGGTATTCTAACGGATACGAACCGTAGACTTCCTCCTCGTCATCCGCCCTTAAAAGGACGTTAAGTGGACGTAGTTACGTTGTGTTGCAGTTTGCAGTGTAACACTGTGATATCTGCGCCTTTCGGCCCAACACATCCGATTTCAGCCGACGCTTTTTTGTGTACCGGGTTCGTCTTCCCACTTCGATCCCTGCTCGCTTGGCCAGACTAGACAGGTTAGTCTGTTTCTAGAGGCACCACGAAGAGGTGTAGCAGGGTCTGGATGGTTCTGGTTCACCGATCCTGACGCAAGCCATCAGTTGTGAGTCACTGACGACTTCCAGCTCTGGTGCTGGGGGGGCGCGCCTTCGCCTCCACCAAGGTATATAAAGTAGATCTTAACTGCTACCAAGGCGTATAAAGTCGACTTCACTGTTACCAAGGTATATAAAGCAGATCTACACTGCTGCCAAGGTATATAAAGCAAATCTATATTGTTACCAAGGTATATAAAGTAGACTTCACTGTTACCAAGGTATATAAAGTAGATCTTCACTCCTGCCAAGGCGTATAAAGTAGACTTCACTGTTACCAAGGTATATAAAGTAGATCTACACTACTGCCAAGGTATATAAAGTAGATCTATACTGCTACCAAGGTATATAAAGTAGACTTCACTGTTACCAAGGTATATAAAGTAGATCTTCCCTGCTACCAAGGCGTATAAAGTAGACTTCACTGTTCTCAGGGTATATAAAGTAGATCTATACTGTTACCAAGGTATATAAAGTAGGTCTACACTGTTACCAAGGTATATAAAGTAGATGTATACTGATACAAAGGAATATAAAGTAGATCTATACTGTTACCAAGGTATATAAAGTAGATCTATACTGTTACCAAGGTATATAAAGTAGATGTATACTGGTACAAAGGAATATAAAGTAGATCTATACTGTTACCAAGGTATATAAAGTAGATCTATACTGTTATCAAGGTATATAAAGTAGATGTATACTGAAACAAAGGTATATAAAGTAGATCTATACTGTTACCAAGGTATATACAGTAGATCTATACTGTTATCAAGGTATATAAAGTAGATCTATACTGTTACCAAGGTATATAAAGTAGATGTATACTGATACAAAGGAATATAAAGTAGATCTATACTGCTACCAAGGTATATAAAGTAATCCACTTCCTGCACCTTCTTCCCATCCATGTAAAAGTTGCATGTTGCTAGGCCTACAGCCCCGGTTGTCGTTACTTTGGTCTTCTCTCTGTTAATTTCAAGTCCTTCAAGGGGCAGAAATGGGTACCAGAGTATTAGTCTGGGAAGGTGAGGAATGTCGCCTCGCATCGTTAGTTTCGATACTTGAAGCGACACTATCCAGAAGTCTCCGAACACTTCTGGATAGGCGGCTGGGCACGTATGTGTGAAAACTCTCGTGCTAAGACGCCGGTTCAAGTCTCGTGTTTTACCTTTACTACTGAAGCTGATTGTCTCTTCTTTTTTTTTGCCTGTATGGATGTTAACATTCAGCGCGATGGTAATTTATTCAAAATCTTTGACGTCATCAGTAGAATCAACCAGGGATGCAGGGATCCTTACTCCTACTCTTCTTGACTTTGCTGTGTTTTTATATTATTTATATTTTAAAAATGAATTTAAATATCTGGGAACATTGTTAACCTCAGATGGTAGATGTACAACAGAGGGGAGACGCAGAATGGCTCAAGCAAAAGCAGTCTTTTAAAAAAATGAGGAAGATACTATGCAATCCATTTTTGACAATAGAAACAAAAAAAAAAAGAGTTCTTAAATGTTATGTAGAGCCAGTCTTAATATATGGATGTTAATCATGGACAATAGGACAACATACAAGAAAATCACTGGAGGTTGTAGAAATGTGGTTTTACAGAAGAATATTGAGAATACCATGGACAGATATGAAGAGTAATGAAAACGTTCTGCCAGAGGTCAAAGTAAAAAGAGAGCTGATATCCAATAATAAGAAGAAACATCATCATTTTTGGCCATTTAATGAGAAGGGAACAGCCGGAATACATAACAAAAACTGGAAAAATCGAAGGACGAAGAGATAGAGGGAAGCAAAGAGAAAAGATACTAGACAGCTTAAGAGAATGGCTGGCAGAAGGTTAACAGCAGAAATGATAAATAACTATCGAGATCGAAAGTTGTGGGGAGGCATGATCACCTACTGTAGCCGGCACTTGTTGATGATGATATTAAACAAACTTCTATCTGCTAAAGATGTAGCATTGGTTGCCCATGATGAAATTGTATTGCAGCCAAAGATCGATGGACACCTAAATCATATGATTTATTTCCCGCCATTATTAGTGTTTAGACAACTGTATTTATCCAGCAAGGCACAAGTAGACCTGCCACCTTCACTCTGAATGGCTGCCTCCTTGCATCTGTTGCACAATTCTTCAACATGGGGCAGTAAGACCTGCTACCTTCACTCTGAATGGCTGCCCCCTTGCATCTGTTGCACAATTCTTCAACATGGGGCAGTAAGACCTGCTACCTTCACTCTGAATGGCTGCCCCCTTGCATCTGTTGCACAATTCTTTAACATGGGGCAGTAAGACCTGCTACCTTCACTCTGAATGACTGCCCCCTTGCACAGTTTTTTTTCTAATTTGGATCCACACAACCACCACCATTTCCCTTGATGAAGAAATGAGCACAGACACTGGGAAGGTTGCTACAACATTTGGCAAACTGTTGCAAAGGGATTGGACAAAATTAAGATTAACAGTCAGGACAAAAATCCTCATTTACCAGAAATGTGTGATTAACAACCTGTTATATGGGCCTGAGATTTCCACTACTTTTACAATGCATGAAAGGAGTTTGAACAATTTTAATCTTTGCAAGATATTGAACATTAAATGGCAGGACAGAATAACCAACTCACTTGTCCTGCCATGGGCTAATCTTCCATTGATTCAGACAATATTAGGAACCCAAAGACTGAAGTGGTTGGGTCATGTTATGATAGGTATTAATCGCATCTCCAGGCAGTTACTATATGGAGAGCTTAATTGATAGCAAGAGACCTACAGACTGACTAAACCTTAGGTAAATAGATGTTTGTAGAGCATTCATGAAGTATTTCTTCATCAGCAAAAAAGGCATGAGTGAATCTGCCAACAGATGTATCACATGGAGAGCAGAAATAAAGAGGCCCAACCACATTTGAAAGGGAGTTGGCGAAAAGATCAGACGACAAACACCAAAACATACAAGAAAAGTTGTCCATTATCACATATGAGAGTACAACTACATCTTGCTCCTTCTACGACCGGGCCTATGGATCTAACTTCGGTTATTTTTTATATAGATTCAGTTTAAGAGAAGCTGTTCATTTATATATTTATATATATAACAATAACATCTGACAAAATCTGCTGATATCTATTGATTCCTTGCTACATACCGACTGTCATACCGACTGTCATACCGACTGTCATACCGACTGTCTAGAAAGCAAAGGCCATATATATTGCCTTCAGGGCAAGATATAGAACATTTGATAACTGAATAAGTAAGTAAAGTACCACCGTCACGCCAAGTGGCGTATAGGGAAATATGGTGTTCTATCTATCTATTGACCTTTCGAGCCGTAACCGGCCCATAGGGCGTAGACCAAGATACACCTTCTCCTATATGAATTTTTGTTCTAGCAGTTTTCTTTTAAAGATATTTTATCAAATCTCGCCATCTGTCTCTGTTCTGTGCAAGCAGTTCTATCTCATTGAGGGAGCCGATTCCTGCTGCTCTTGCCTCTCTCATCAATGTTCTTTTCAGTGTCTCCCTGGGTCTTCCTCTTTTTCTTTTACCTGTTGTTTCCCATATGAGGGCTTGCTTTGCTATTCGATTATTATCTCTTCTCATCACATGTCCAACGTATGACCATCGTCTTTTCTTTATTACTGAAGATATTAGTGGTTGATTGGCGATTTCTCTAATTTCCTCGTTTGTTTTGAATTCGTTCCATTCTATACCAAGTATTTTCCTTAGACATTTATTTTCGAATGCGTTCAACTTTGTTTCTATATCTCTTGCTTTTTTCCAGCTTTCACACGCATACGTAAGGGTTGATAGTACATTTGATTTGAATAGCCTAAGTTTTGTGTTTGTGCTAATGAGTTTTGATTTCCACAACTTTTCAAGGCTTCTGAAAGACATTGCTGCTTTAGCCAGTCTGATTCTAATTTCTTTGCTCGTATCCCCTTCTCGATCAATGTGACTTCCAAGATAGATAAAGTGATCGATCTCTTCTACTGGTTTGTTTTCCATGTATATTTTGTCACTTGTTGGAATTAAACTTTTCATGACTTTAGTCTTTTCATGATTGACCTCAAGCCCAATTTTGCTGGCTATTGATGATAGTTCATTTGTGTTTTCCTGCATCGTTTTTATCTGACTGCTGATGAGAACTATGTCATCAGCAAAGTCGAGGTCCTCCAAATGGTCTCCTTGTATCTATTCGATGCCTTTACTACCAGTGCAGCATTTCTTTATTATGAAGTCCATAACAATTCCAAATAACAAGGGCGATAAAATACATCGCTACTACTGCAATACTGCAACTACTGCAATAGCCAATTTTTTAGTTGGCTGCGTGGCAGTGTACCAAGCGTTCGGCTTCTCGTGGCAAGGCGCGGTGCCACTGAGTACGGGTTCGATCCCACTTCGGACCATATATTGTTCTTCGTTTTTTTCTATTGTTGTTTGTCTGTCAATTTTTCCGAGTGCTAACACATACTTCTTTGTTCTATTATTCCGCGATAAAATACATCCTTGTTTAACCCCAGTTTCTATTGGGAAACATTCACTCAGTCCTTCCTCTGTTCGAACTGCACATGTGTAACCATCATACATGTCTTTGATAATATTTATAATTTTTGATGGTAAGCCATATTGCTTCAGAATTTTCCACAAAGAATCTCTATGAATACTATCAAATGCTTTTTTGAAGTCGATGAAGTTAAGTACAAAAGGTTTTTGCTTTTCAATGTGTTCCTCCAATATAAGTCGTAGAGTGAAAATGTGGTCAAGACAGCTTCTCCCTTTTCTAAACCCAGCCTGTTCTTCACGCATTACTGTATCTATTGAACCCTTTATTCTATTTAGGATGATTTTACAGAATAACTTTGAGGCAACTGACAAAAGTGTCACGCCTCTCCAGTTGTTACAATCTCTAAGATTGCCCTTTTTTGGGATCTTAACAATGATTCCTTTTTTCCATTTATGAGGCGTCTTCTCTGTATTCCAAATGATGTTGAACATTTTTTGGAGATGTATTAAATTATGGCTATCAATTGCCTTGAGGATCTCAGCTGTTAACTTATCCTCTCCAGCAGCCTTGTTATTGGTCATTAGCTTTAAGGTGGTTTCTATTTCACTCAAGGTGAAGTCATCTAAATTTACATCTAATTCTGCTGCTGGTGTTTCAGCTTCAAAATCTATTAAACTGTGAGGTAGTGGACGGTTAAGAATTTCTTTGAAGTGTTCCGCCCAACGGGCTTTTATGTCTGCGCTTGTTGTTAGCATTAATCCAGATTTGTCTAGAATTGGTGTTCCACTGGATGTATAGGTGTTTGTCAGCATCTTTTGTACAGTATAGAGAGTTCTGCTGTCTCCTGTAATTGCAGCTGTCTCTGCTTTCTCTGCCAAGTTGTCTATATAAGCTCTTGTATCTCTTCTTGCCGAACTTTTCACTTTGTTGTCTAATTCTTTGTATGTTGCTTTTGCCAGAACCTTTCCAAGATCTGTCTTTACATTAGTCATGGCTCTCTTCGCTTCTCTTCTTTCTTTGATGTATTTCCACGTGGTGTCTGAGATCCAAGCTCGTTTTTCCATTTTCTTCAGTCCAGCACTTGCTTCTGCTGCTGTCATTAGTATTTTGCTCTGTGAGTCCCACATTTCATTGATATCTAAGTCTATTTCACCAAGTGCTGAATAACAATTACTTAGCTCTATGTTAAACTTTTCCTTTATGGCTTCATCTTTCAGTTTATGACTATCAATTTTATGTGTAATTGACCTCTTCTGTTGGTTTCTAAATTTTAATCTTATTTTCCCAATGCACAGGTTGTGGTCACTATTAACATCAGCACCTCTGTATGCTCTTACATCTATTAATGATGATCTGAATTGTTGTTTAATACATAGGTGGTCAATTTGATTTGATGTTCTATCATCAGGAGATATCCATGTTGTTTTGTGAATATTTTTGTGTGGAAATAATGTCCCACCTATAACTAAATTTTCTATTAAACATAATTCTATTAATCTTTCTCCATTCTGACTTGTTGTATTACAGCCTTCTCTCCCCATCACATGTTCCACTCCTGCGTTATCTTGTCCTACTTTGGCGTTGAAGTCTCCCATTACAATTAAAATATGGTGTTAGTAATCCTATATTTTACAGACCTTCAGCACATTATTTTTGGGGTAATGCAGTCAGTATTACGCCCGTGCTGCTTTACTTTCCCAGAAAAAAATCCGGTACCCATTTAAGGCTTGGTGAACCCGGAAGCTGTCGGTTGGGATCGAACCCTACCCCTTGTCCTTTTTGATAACTGAATAGTTTTGTTTTTTGTCAGTACATACTATTTGGAGAACCATATACTATTAAAAATGAAAAATTATGTTTGGCACTTGTAATTCTAGATAATAAATACATATTTAGCTTTCGCTGCTTCATACCTCTATTGTTGACTCATGAAATAGGTTACTTGTGATACAGTCATAAAATACTTTCAGTAATGTACTATTATATTGAATAGTTTTGTTTTAGTATGCAACATTTGATCAGGAGCAAGTGAATGTGTATCCGTTGTTTACTTGTACCACCTATTTCACGAAGCGGAACACGCCAGACAGAGGACGTATTCAATAAACCCTTGCTGATGTATCAGACGACTTGCTTGCTTACGTTCGCTTGATGACTAAAGTATTCTAGAGTATTCCTAGACTGTAGAATTCCTCTTCGTCAACCGACCTTAAAAGGACGTTAAGTGGACGTGTCTGCGTTGTGTTGTGGTTTGCAGTATCTTCTTCTTTTCTCTTTTCACTGATACCTAAAAGGTATCGTGGTTTATATCATTTGTCGTTCTTGAGCTGCTCGAATTGTCTTAATTAGTGGTCTTCCTTTGTTGTTACATGTTTCTGTCACTGCATCTATCCATCTTCTTCTGGGTCTTCCTCTTGGTTTTTTCATGTATTCTCGAGAAGAACGCCCTTGATGGTGATTGGTGAGGATTCATTCTGACCAGGTGGCCAAACCATTTAAGTTTTTGTTGTTATATATATTCTTGGCAGGGTTTTGTTCCTACCATTTTTCGTATGGTTTCATTTGGTATTCTATCTCTTCTTGTGTTGTTTGTTACTTTTCTCAAGCATTGCATCTCACATGTATTGATCTTTCTTAATTGTGATTTAGAAAGGGTCCATGTTTGACTTTCATAGCACAAAGTTGGAATGAAAATGTTATTTATCATTGGTTGTTTAGCTGGCATAGAAATTTGTGGATGTCTTAGCAATGGTGAAAGCTGGTATGTGACAGCATTTGCTTTTTGTATTCTCATGTCAATTTCTCTGTCTAGTTTTCCATCTTCTGTGAACATTGTGCCCAAATACTTGAATTCTTCTACTTGTTTTATTTCTTTATCTTTGATCTTAATGTTTGCAGTATAACTGTGATATTTGCGCCTTTCGGCCCAACATATCCAACTTCAGCACGACATTTTTGAGTACCGGTTTGTCTTCCCTCTTCGATCCCTACTCGCTTGGCCAGACAAGACAGGTTAGTCTGTTACTAGAGGCATCACGGAGAGGTGAAGCAGGGTCTGGATGGTTCTGGTACACCGATCCTGGCGCAAGCCATCAGCTGTGGGTCGCTGAAAACTTCCAGCTCTGGTGCTGGGAGACGCGCCTTCGCGCGTCGTTCGCTTCTCCGTCCGGATCTAAATGTTTATCATCTCCGTGAATGCGTGTACTGAATAGTAGCAACGATGGCCTATCACGGCCCCATCAGTTTGTAGCAATGAATGTCACGTGCCAGCTTTTTAAGTGGTCACCTGCATTTACGTGTAACACTCTCCACGGCGGCAACTGTAACACACGGGCCAGGGCGACTGCCACCTGCTGCAGTACTGTGTCACTGCCTGTTGAACTCAAGCCACCTGATCTACTCTCTGTCAGGAGACAAATAATAATAAATGAATATAATTATAGAGGGAAACTTCCGAGGCGATAATCAGCGAATCAATTCAGAGGAAGAGGTATGTTTACAGCACTCGGAAAAAATGACAAATAATCAACAACAGAAAAAAATATGGACCAAAGCACGATCGAACCCGTACTCAGTGGCACAGAGCCACTGAGGTCTGGGCATTGGACTGGTTTCTTGAATACTGCCTTCAACAGGACTGCCATCCACCCGTTAATTTTCCGGACATGCGCCGCTTTCATCCGTGATCGTTATAATGAATTACTTCGTGTTGATTTGCCGCTGTGACGTTCCCCCCAAAGGTCTGAGGACTTCGTCTTTTCCGCGTCTGTAAGATTCGTTCGTCACTACTATGGTTGGCACAACACTGATACCAAACACTAATTCAAAGTCCACCCATAACAAATGACAAGCGTTTATTAACTGACACCTTGTCAAATAGTACAACAATTAAATAGCCAGGGACGTACTTTGCACTTGACTGCCACACATGTCAAACATTGCAGGCACTTAATAAAGCTGTGCCATCCTCTTGACTGTCACACATGTCAAACATTGCAGACACTTGTCAATAAAGCTGTGCCATCCTCATTCAAACATTGCAGGCACTTGTCAATAAAGCCGTGCCATCCTCTTGACTGTCACACATGTAAAACATTGCAAGCACTTGTCAATAAAGCCGTGCCATCCTCTTGACTGTCACACATGTAAAACATTGCAAGCACTTGTCAATAAAGCCGTGCCATCCTCTTGACTGTCACACATGTCAAACATTGCAGGCACTTGTCAATAAAGCTGTGCCATCCTCATTCAAACATTGCAGGCACTTGTCAATAAAGCCGTGCCATCCTCTTGATTGCCACACATGTCAAACATTGCAGGCACTTAATAAAGCTGTGCCATCCTCTTGACTGTCACACATGTCAAACATTGCAGGCACTTGTCAATAAAGCTGTGCCATCCTCTTGACTGTCACACATGTAAAACATTGCAGGCACTTGTCAATAAAGCCGTGCCATCCTCTTGACTGTCACACATGTAAAACATTGCAGGCACTTGTCAATAAAGCCGTGCCATCCTCTTGACTGTCACACATGTAAAACATTGCAGGCACTTGTCAATAAAGCCGTGCCATCCTCTTGACTGTCACACATGTAAAACATTGCAGGCACTTGTCAATAAAGCCGTGCCATCCTCATTCACACACTTTGTCCATACTGAAAGACTCCACTTCATGCGTAACTAGAGACTAGAAACTCTTGTCCGAACACAAAAACTGCCTCGACTTGCAACACAAGATTGCCTTCTATATTACTATCGCTGTGACAACTGTTAGACTATCGCTGAGGCATAAAATAACACAACTCTTAACAAACTACCACTATGGTCGACTCCTGGACCGAAAACTTCACTACAGGCTAGATAGCATTAACCCTATGGTTACCGTCTCGGCGTCACTACTCTATCAGCCGTCCGTCTGAGTCCGTGGCAACTTCTCAACTATATTTTTCCTGTATCTTGAATATTTCTCATTTCCCCCAACCAATCAAAACTCTTCTTCAATTCCTTGCCTCTTTCTAACCAAACTCACTCACCCTCCACGGAAAAACTGCTGTGTCTCTGAGCGAACTTTCCCACTTTCTCCTTGTGACTTCCACTAATTCACTCAGCCCATTTTCTAATCCCGAGCCACTGCTACAAATGAAAGTATATATAAGTATGTATAACCAACAAGCAACAAATACGATCAGCAGTAGGCCTATACGGTTTCTCTATCTGCTGAACAGTAGGGGAGTTATAATGTCTAACTATATACTGTTAGCACTTTGTTTTAAGATCATTTTCTTTTTATAGGTTAAAATATATGCAGTAAGGTCCTGATTATCTGACCTAAACAGAAGAGATATGGTGTCAGATAACTAAAATAATGGATATAATAAGTAGGTAGAAACAAAACATAAACAAATGATATATCAAAGTAAAACGGCATTATTATATTGCTTATTGCTGAGATGTATTCATCTTTGTACATGGAGGCGAAGGCGCGCTTCCCAGCACCATCACCAGAGCTGGAAGCTGTCAGCGATCCACAGCTGATGGCTCGCGCCAGGATCGGTGAACCAGAACCATCCAGACCCTGCTCCACCTCTCCGTGGTGCCTCTAGTAACAGACTAACCTGTCTAGTCTGGCCAAGCGAGTAGGGATCGAAGAGGGAAGACGACCCGGTACTCAAAAATGTCATGCTGAAGTCGGATGTGTTGGGCCGAAAGGCGTAAATATCACAGTTATACTGTAATCCACAACACAACGCAGACACGCCTACTTAACGTCCTTTTAAGGGCGGATGATGAAGAGGTACACTCCTTAAGTCATCGGGCGAACGCAAACAAGCAAGCATCTTTGTACATTATGTTAGAACAGACATCCCAGAGCTCTCATCATCATCAACTATCGTGCCTACTGGCGTAGGTGATCATGTCTCTCCACAACTTTCTATCTCGACAGTTATTTATCATTTCTGTTGTTCATCTTCTGCCAAGCCATTCTCTTAAAAGCTGTCTGGTATTTTTTCCCTTTGCTTCCCTCTATCTCTTCGCCTCTCAATTTTCCCAGTTATTACAATATATTCCAGCTGTTCCCTTCTCATTACATGGCCAAAAAATGATGATTATTTCTTCCTAATATTGGAAATTAGCTCTCCTTTTGCTTTGGCCTCTTTCAGAAAGTTTTCATTACTCTTTTTAGGCTGTCCATGGTATTCTCAACATTCTTCTGTAAAACAACATTTCTACAACCTCAAGTGATTTTCTTGTCTGTCATCCTATTGTCCATGATTGACATCCATATGTTAAGACTGGCTTTACATAACATTTAAGAACGCTTTTTTCTTGTTTCTATTGTCAAAAATGGATTGCACAGTATCTTCCTCATTTTTTGGAACGCTGCTTTTGCCTGAGCCATTCTGCACCTCACCTCTGTTGTACATCTACTATCTGAGGTATGCAATGTTCCCTGCTATTTAAATGAATTAACCTGTTTTAATATTGTTCCATTTGTCTTTATTGTGCATTGCGGTGATGTATTTTCTTTGTTGTTACTATTACTTCTGTCTTTTTACTATTTAGCCTGAGTCCTTTATCTTTGCTTTCCATCACTATAATGTCTAACATTTCTTGTAACTCATTTTCTCTCTTAGCGATTAAGACTGTATCATCAGCATACCTTAGACTATTTATATTATGACCTCTAATCGTTATTCCAAACATGCCTCTTATGTAAAATAAAATAATCTCACTATACATATTAAATAAATCTGTAAATCTGGTTACAGCACGCAACCTTGACTAACACCCAATTTTATCTGTTGAAATATTCCCAATTGATTTCCAGTTCTTATGGCCGCTGTTTGTTGCCAGTAAATGTTCTTTTTTTTATTCTTAGGTCTTTGCTGTCTACGTTTATGCCTTCTAAAATTGTTATTATTTCTTGGCGATTTACTTGCTCTATCTCTATCTTGCTTACAGCTTGATGACGGGTATGACCTGTAGTACATGATGTAACCCTACCAAACAAGGGTACTCCATTGGAATCCCTATTAACGTTGTTGTGAATTCTAATATAGTGGTGATTCTTCATTGTACAAATAAATTACAACAGTGATTTTCAGTTGCCTTCCGTCGGTTTGTTTACGGTTGGCTCTGCTAGCCTTTGAATAAAAAAACCTCACCCACAAGGCAGAGTGGGGTTATTTTACTTCAGAGTACCCTCCCTTAGCTTTTTACTCTCCCGAGCTTACCTGCAAGGCAGCAGGGCAGCCGCAGGTTGTACTGTCTACTGCTTTCAGTAGCAGGTCAAATTACCCGACCTGACATCACCCAGAGCTCTGGACAAAGTTATAGCTTTCAGCAGAGGAAAAAATATGCTCTCACTGTTGGTTCCAGTACCTTGCTGGCTGTACACATGCCGTGCTTGCCCTATTTGACATTGTATTCCGAATTATTGCTGCTTTAAGTTTGTATACTGAACTGTACTCACCAAAATATATGTGTTGAACATACAGTTGTTGAACTCCTTCAGGATGTTGCCATTCATCATGATGTGCACATCTATGAACAACATGCCTGAGGCTAATGTATCAGCTCTTACATTGTGTCATGAAACTTCCCACATCTTCTAGATATCATCATCCATTTTAGTTTTGTTATTTATGTGTGAGGCTTAAATGTCACCAACTCGTGTTAAAGATATTGATTTTGGACCTTTCAAAACAGTCACTGAGAGACAATTTGATGATAATTGTTCTATATAGTCTATCTATCAATGTATCTATTGACCTTTTGAGCCATGGTCGGCCCATAGGTCATAGACCCAGATACTCTTTACCTATTTCTAAATTTTCGTTCTAGCAGTTTCAATCCTTGCAAAGATCTTTTATCAAATCTCGACATTTGTCTCTGTTCTGTGCAAGCATCTCAATCTCATTGAGAGAGCTGATTCCTGCCGCCTTTGCCTCTCTGATCAATGTTCTTCTCAGTGTCTCTGTGGCCTCTTTTCCTCCTACCTGTTGTTTCCCCACACGAGAGCTTGCTTTGTTATTTTGTTATTATTTCTTCTCATCACATGTCCAACATATTTTCTTGATCACTGATGATGTTAGTGGTTGATTGGCGATTTCTCTAATTTCCTCATTTGTTTTGAGTTCATTCTATATAATAGTTCTATATAATAGTTCTATATAATTGTGTCTTAAAGTCTCTTATTAGAGGTTGCTGCCTAGTAGATCCACTCTTCTCTGTAACAATTCTGCCCTTGGAACCCCATTTTTTGACTACTTGCCTAAATGTTTGTAAGAAGGTAAATAATGCCACAGAATAATGAGACAAAGACAGGTTTATTACACGCCACTCTCCTCTCATATCTCTAGCACCATGGTTGAGCACACATATTTCCCTTGTTAACAAGCCCATTCCCCTCACTGGTGCTGACTCTAGTTTAAGTTAATATTGATATATCATTTTTCTGCGCCTTCATAATTCTCCATATTGGAACATCCTTGGTTAGATGGTTAATTTGCTTGCTTGCTGACCAGGTGGGTCTGGGTTTGGGTCCTTATTGTGAAGAATTTTAACTACCACTGCAGTGAAGTTCACCCCAGCCTCTGATGATGGGTACATGGGATTTTCTCTAGAAAATTTGAACAGCCTGACCTGGTAAGAACTAAAAACATCAACTTTCATTGCATTGCCTAAAGAATGGTGCAGTTGAATGCAGTGACTTTAGAACAATAAGCCTAATTGTCCATGCTACAAATATCTTGCTAAAAGTTATACAAGGAAGGATTCAGAATAAAATCAATACTGAATTAGATGAGCAGCAATTTGGATTTAGGAAAAATAGCGGGACAAAAGAAGCCATATTCTGCATGAGAACATTAATCGAAAAGTACACAGAAGTAAACAAACCAATATATGCCTGCTTCATAGACTACACCAAAGCTTTTGATAGAGTACACCACAAACAACTTATAGAATGCCTAAAAGAGATACATCTAGATGACATGGACATACGACTAATATGTAATCTATACTGGGAGCAAACAGCAATAATAAAATATAACAATGAGAACTCTACACCCATTGATATAAAAAGAGGAGTAAGACAAGGATGCATCCTATCACCAAGTTTGTTCAATCTATACACTGAGCAAATCTTTAAAAACATCATAGAGATGCCAGGCCTACACATTAATGGAAAGATAATCAATAACCTAAGATATGCTGATGATACTGTACTATCTCTATCTATCTATTGTCCTTTCGAGCCGAAGACGGCACATAGGGCAGAACCACAATCTCAAAAACAGAAACCTTGCGTGCCAAAATGGCACATATTGCAGAGATCACTGCTTCTAAAATCTATGGTCTGTTTCCATAACAATGCTTTTTACAATGACAGCTTGTCAAGCCATCGATCAACCTCCTTAGTCGCCTCTTACGACATGCCTGGAAGGTCACAGTGTCACTATCCTAAGAAAATCCTAAAGATCTACAACAATTACTTAATGAAATAAACATGATAAGCAAAAAATATGGACTAGATATGAATATTAAAAAGACTAAAACTATGATCATAAGCAAAGGAAATACTCAAAATCCACAAATGGATATCATAATTGAAGGAGTAGACCTGGAGACAGTTCAGAACTATAACTACCTTGGACATACTATAACCAGTGATGGAAAATGTACAAGTGAAATAAACAAAAGAATAGGAATGGCAACAAGTAATTTTAATGCCATGAAGAACATACTAACATCAAAACAAATAACACCAGGGCTAAAACTAAGAATAGCAAAATGTTACATCTTCTCAATATTCCTATATGGTGCAGAAACATGGACATTAGGCAAGAAAACAGAACAGAGAATTGAAGCCTTTGAAATGTGGATATATAGAAGAAAAGGTAGAATTGGATGGAAGGAAAAGAAAACAAATGATAAAGTCTTAAAACAACTAAAAATTAAAAGGGAGCTACTAAACACAATTCAAACATGGCAAATGCTATTTTTGGGCCATGTTAAAAGACACAACAGCCTACTAAAAGTAATATTGGAAGAGAAAATACAAGGTAAAAGAGACAGACCAAGACTAACATGGACGAGTAACATCAAAAGATGGACAAATCAGCCTATGACAACCTGCACCATCAAAGCAAGAGACAGAGCAGAATGGCGCTCCATGGTAGCCAACCTTCGTTGCGGAGACGGCACTAAATGATGATGATGATGATGATGATGACCTGGTAATGGCCAGTTCATCCATACATGTGGTAATGGTCATGGGAAAAGATGAACACTATCGCTATGTTTCCATAGACCACAGCATGAGACAGGTAGGCCTACCCATAGCTTACTATTCTATCATCAATGTCATTGTATCGGGATACAATTTGATGCAATCTCCATTTAGAAAAAAATCAGTACATTTATTACTATATATTTATTACACCTTTACCTATGTCCTTTTTGCAAGTAATTTGTCTAGAAGAAAAAAAAAAGAAATATTTCAGAATATTCATATTTTATAGAAGGCAAACTTCTTTATGTAGATCCTTCCCTCACCGCTAGTCATCACATAGGGCTTGTAGTGTTTGTTGCCACCCATCTCTGTTTTGGGTGAGATGTTCAATCTTATTTAATGAGTCTATGCCAACTTTGCTTCTCTTATCAGTGTTCTTTCAACCCTCTAGGCCTTCCTCTTTTTCTGTATCCTGATTTTTCCCATTGAAGAGCCTGTTTTGGAATTCTCTTGTTGTCTCTTCTCAGCATGTTTGACATATGTCCGTCTTCTCTTCCTAGTTGTCGATACAATTGTTGGTTGCATGACCATTTCTCTTATCTCTACATTAGTCTTGAATTCTTTCCATTGTAGATGAGATAGTTTGTTGCATGGCCATTTCTCTTATCTCTACATTAGTCTTGAATTCGTTCCATTATAGATGAGATCATTGGTTGCATAGCCATTTCTCTTATCTCTATATTAGTCTTGAATTCATTCCATTGTAGATGAGATCATTGGTTGCATGGCCATTTCTCTTATCTCTATATTAGTCTTGAATTCATTCCATTGTAGATAAGATCATTGGTTGCATGGCCATTTCTCTTATCTCTATATTAGTCTTGAATTCATTCCATTGTAGATGAGATCATTGGTTGCATGACCATTTCTCTTATCTCTATATTAGTCTTGAATTCATTCCATTGTACACAGAGTATTCTTCTTAGACATTTGTCTTTTAATGACGTTTAGTTTTCTTTCAATCACTTTTGTTGTTTTCCAGCTTTCATTTATGACAAACTTACTGAACTGTTCTTTTTGTCATACACATGAACTCAACTGACAAACTGTATTGGAATATTTGTTCACTTATGTTAATGATGGATTGTCAGTTTCACTTGAGTTTAAACTTTTCAAATTACAGGTTATCAATTTTATTTGACTTGATTTATAGGAGAACATCTTGTGCTATTATCTTTGCTTATGTTGTTCTGAATTAGTATCTCAACTTGTCTTCATTTGCATTAAAGAGTCTCTTCGATCTTGTAATGTTCACAGCCAGAGATCACATGTTGAACAATTGTGTGAACATTAATGTCATGAATATTGATTGTCTTCCAGTTGTTTATCAACAATGAGTTTGTGAATTCTGTGAGTGGGAAGACTTTCTCAACAATCAACCCATCAACAGGTGTGAAGATTGTTGATGTTCAAGAGGCAGACAAGGTTAGTAGCTCCATTTTTGTAATATTAATTCCTATTTTGTTTTGTCACTTTTGTGTTACATTACAGCACATTGAAATTGTGTTTTAGTGAGTTCTATGATGGAAGCGAATCATGTACAGTAGACATACAAATAAAGACGATTAGAAATCACAGAGATGGGATTTCTCAGAAGAATGTTGAAAGTTCCCTGGACAGCTAAAAAGACCAATTATGAAATTCTAAAAAAGGCCAACAAAAAGGGGACTCCTAAAAAACATCAGAAAAAAACAATCAACATTTTTCATCATGAGCAGAGGAAAGTTGGAATACTTGGTTACAACTGACAAAATAGAAGGAAAGAGAGATTGTGGACGACAAAAAGAGAAAATACTGGATAGCTTGGTGTCATGGCATGGAAAACAGTCCACAACAGAACTCAAATGATGCACTGTAGATAGAAGATTGTGGAAGGACATGATCGCCTACACCAACCAGTATGGCACATGCTGATAAGGCTGTTTTATCTGAGGTGGAAATACATTCCACTGTGGTATAGAGGTATATTTAAACAATTGATGTAAGAACATTCAAACAAGGGGGTTTAAATGCATTCAAACATGAGGTGTAAATGTGTTAAAACATGTGCTACTTTAATGAACATACATTATGTAGCTTCCTTATTTTGCAGTTTGGTTATAATATGTGTATCTTTCATATGACACACCATATTTAATCTATATTTTTTTTTACTTATCGCTGCCGTTACAATTTTCTTTACATGCCTTTTCTGGTAAGCTAGGAGATGATCAGCTCAATTGAAAAGAATAAGTAACAATTTTCAGACTCCAAATAATCAATAACAATAATCTTTAAAAAAACTGATTTTTGGGACTTGTTAAAAACACATCAGCCTACTAAAAGTGATCTTGGGAGGGAAAATACGAGGTAAAAGAGGCAGAGGCAAACCAAGACTAATATGGACATGTGACATCTAAAGATTGACAGGTCAGACTATGACAACCTGCACCATCAAAGCAAGAGACAGAGCGGGATGGCGCTCTATGGTAGCCAATAAGCAGCTCACATGAAGAAAGAATGAATGTGTTTCATATTTGTTGCCTGTTGTTCTTGTATAGAATCCCCCGGAGGGAGAATATGACTACCATTGAAGAGCTGGATCATGTCACAATGCCGACCATGCTCTTATCCTCCAACAACCTTGTTTAATAGGCTTGGGTCACCTTGTTTAATAGTCTTGGAATACCTTGTTTAATAGGCTTGGACCACCTTGTTTAATAGTCTTGGAATACCTTGTTTAATAGGCTTGGGTCACCTTGTTTAATAGTCTTGGAATACCCTGTTTAACAGGCTTGGGTCACCTTGTTTAATAGTCTTGGAATACCTTGTTTAATAGGCTTAGGACACTTTGTTTAATAGGTTTGGGACACCTTGTTTAATAGGTTTGGGACACCTTGTTTAATAGGTTTGGGACACCTTGTTTAATAGGTTTGGGACACCTTGTTTAATAGGTTTGGGACACCTTGTTTAATAGGCTTGGGACAGCTTGTTTAATAGGCTTGGAACACCTTGTTTAACAGCCTTTGAATACCTTGTTTAATAGGCTTGGAACACCTTGTTTAATAGCCTTTGAATACCTTGTTTAATAGGCTTGGAACACCTTGTTTAATATCCTCGGAATACCTTGTTTAATAGGCTTGGGACAGCTACCTTGTTTAATAGCCTTGGAATACCTTGTTTAATAGACTTGGAACACCTGTGATGAATTCCCAAATACATCCTGTGTGAAGGGATGGCCTCTGACAAACAAAAAAGCAAAGTAAAATCTCTCCATAAGCTACAAAGATGTTCATAAAAAAATGTAAGAGTGCCTGATGAAAAAAGTATCTGGCAGGATAGGACTTGCTAGAGACAGGTGGAACTAACGACAGGAAATAAATACAGGCTTGAAAGCAAACAAAATTATAAAGAGACAGTTTGCTGACTGTAAATGTGCACAAAGAAAAAAGAAAGATCAGCTTTTGATGGAATTCTCAAACGGACACACTGAATCCATTGTATCTTGAGACTGACTGGATTCTCCCACAACAATCATCTTCTCTGTGGAAAATGGTAGGGATGGAATAATGCAGCTGAGCATTAAAATAAATTAACAATCACATTCTATTTTGTAACTGCTAGAATTAGAGCTTTGTGGTACACTAATACAAGTTGCTGTATGTTAATATGCGTTCCAAACATTTTAATTAAGAAGTGTGTACAATGTAATGCCAGTAGCTCTGAGACTCAGCTTGGTGATCAGGTTGGCTATAATGGCTGTCTTGACTTCCCAGATTCTGCTGATAAAGTTGTAACTTGTCCATCCTGATGGATCTTTGCAATACTGAACTTTTTGTATCAACAGACCCACCATTGCATTCAATGTAGCAGTTTTCACATTGTTAGCCAGTCTGTATTGATGCAGATTGCTACTAGTGAGCACCACTGTCAACTTGGTCTTTGTCAACTTTGAGTCACTGAGCTGACCATGGAAATAGAATTTCACCTAGTTTATATTCCCCATGATATGTATTACAGATGAATGAGGTCGATTTTTTAAAACTTTAGATGAAAGATTTTAAAGAACAAAAAATGAAATAAGCGTGAAATTAAAAGTTGATAGGCCTGAGATGCGTCCTATACGAGAATGGGAAAGGCTCTATTTCCTATAGCAAAACTTCTCCAGTTGTTGTACAGATTAATCCTCATCTGATAATAATATTTAACAGGTTCCTTCCTATGTAACTGTCTTGTGATCATATTCATTTCTTAGGCTGATGTTGATGTTGCTGTTAAGGCTGCGCAAGCTGCCTTTGCTCCTGGCTCCCCATACAGAACAATGGATGCCAGTGCAAGAGGCAATTTGCTTTATAAAGTTGCTGACTTAATTGAGAGAGATGTCAGTTATATTGCTGTAAGTATTACTTAAATGGTCATCCATTTTTTTCTTGTGACTATTATTTTGGCCCATATTACAAACATCATTTCAGTTTTTTTTTTCAAAAGCGGGTTACTTTATACATTCATTGAAATGATGAGATTCTTAAAATCAGTGCAATGGAAAGCAATAACTGAAACACATTGTGCATTAAATTTGACAGAATTTTGTTATAAATTTATTAAATGCATTTGGTGAGAGTTCTGTGGGCAGATATAAGATTTTTAGTCGTTCTTGTCTTTTAGGTGTCTGTACAGCCCTGACGGAATATTGGTCTACTGGAACCTGTGCATTTTTTGACAAGTTACAACACAGTAACAGTAACCCCTACTGCTTACTCTTTCACCTCATTTAAACACCAACAACTTCTTCCTGTTCCTGACACCTTTTACTTCATGAGTGGCAGTAACAGACACAATGTGAATAATTATAACAGCATGAGTGGCAGTAACAGACACAATGTGAATAATTATAACAGCATGAGTGGCAGTAACAGACACAATGTGAATAATTATAACAGCATGAGTGGCAGTAACAGACACAATGTGAATAATTATAACAGCACAGAGAAAGTGCAATTCTAAATGTCAAGAACAACACTAGCCTTCAAAAAGTCTCAAAGACACAATCTTGATTACATTCAAAAGTTTATTTACCTAGTTCTCTGTATACACTTCACAAAACTCATCTGGTTACACCTCTTTGTATCTACAAGTCTAAGTGAATAACATCACAGAGATGCTGTGAAATGAGAAGAGATGCTTAGCAGCACCATAGAAATAGAATTCGATAGCATCTTCAAGGTGTCTTTAATGGTTATGGTGTAGGGATGAAGAGAACTTTTTCTGTATTTGTGTGTAAACATAACAAGCATTCTAATTTACATTGTTGATATGTAAGAAAATAACAATCTACAGGTATTATTATATTGTGGATTTTTATTTAGGAAATAACAATCTACATGTATTATTATATTGTGGTTTTTTTTGGAAATACCAATCAACAGGAATTATTAAATTAGAATTTTTTTAGGAAATAACAAACTGTAGGTATTATTATATTGTGGTTTTTTTTTTTAGGAAATAACAATCAACAGGAATTATTATATTGGAATTTTTTTTTAGGAAATAACAATCTACAGGTATTATTATATTGTGGTTTATTTTTTAGGAAATAACAATCTATAGGTATTATTATATTGGAATTTTCTTTTAGAAAATAACAATCTTTTTTTTAGGAAATAACAATCTACAGGTATTATTATATTGTGATTTTTTTTCAGGAAATAACAATCAACAGGAATTATTATATTGGAATTTTCTTTTAGGAAATAACAATCTTTTTTTTTTTAGGAAATAATCTACGGGCATTATTGTATTGTGGATTTTTTTTTAGGAAATAACAATCTACAGGTATTATTATATTGTGGGTTTTTTTTTAGGAAATAACAATCTATAGGTATTATTATATTGTGGATTTTTTTTAGGAAATAACAATCTACAGGTATTATTATATTGTGGATTTTTTTTAGGAAACAACAATCAACAGGAATTATTATATTGGGATTTTCTTTTAGGAAATAACAATCTTTTTTTTAGGAAATAACAATCTACAGGTATTATTATATTGTGCTTTTTTTAAAAATAGGAAATAATAATCTACAGTTATTATTATATTGTGTTTTTTTTTAAGGAAATAATCTCATCATCATCATCATCGAGTGCCTTCTCCGCAACGAAGGTTGGCTACCATGGATCGTCATTCTACTCTGTCTCTTGCTTTGATGGTGCAGGCTGTTATAGATTGACTTGTCCATCTTTTGATGTTACTCGTCCATGTTAGTCTTGGTCTGCCTCTGCCTATTTTACCTTGTATTTTCCCTTCCAATATTACTTTTAGTAGGCTGTTGTGTCTTTTAACATGCTCCAAAAATTTCATTTGTCTTGTCTTAATTGTATTTAGTAGTTCTCTTTTTATTTTCAGTTGTTTTAAAACCTCATCATTTGTTTTCTTTTCCTTCCATCCAATTCTACCTATTCTTCTATAAATCCACATTTCAAAGGCTTAAATTTTCTGTTCTGTTTTCTTGTCTAATGTCCATGTATCTACACCATACAGGAATATTGAGAAGATGTAACATTTTGCCATTCTTAGTTTCAGCCCTGCTGATATTTGTTTTGTTGTTAGTATATTTCTCATGGCATTAAAATTACTTTTTGCCATACCTAATAAATAATCTACAGTTATTATTATATTGTGATTTTTTTAAGGAAATAACAATCTACAGGTAGTATACATCCTTCCCTGTAACACATTGTTTACAGTGGTATTAGGACTGAAAATACAAATATTAATATCACTGAGTTTGGTTACTGTGTTAATTCTTATTTACTATTTCTCAAACCGTGGAATGAACATTTATTATTGAAAATATTTGGTAAATTCTTTTGTCTAGAGTCTAGAAACTGTAGACAATGGAAAGGTCTTTGCTCTGAATGGCTCCATTGGGGATGTTTTGTTCTCAGCAAGTGTATTCAGGCATTATGCTGGATGGGCAGACAAGATTTGTGGCAGAACCATTCCTGTTGGTAATATAACTCATACTTTTCATATCTTAGTTTTGAATTTCAATTGAATGAAAACCAATTAGTACCAGCCTTATTGTCAGGGTTGTTATTTTGAAAGTAGACCAAGTGAGAAAGATTTCTGGCCGTGAACTCTGAACAGTAATATGCAAGTATTAAAATCATGGACAGAAGACAAACAAATGAAAAGATGATTAGAGGCCACAGAGATGGGATCTCTCAGAGGAATGTTGAGACTTCAGCTAAAAAGACCAACAAGGAAATTCTCAGAGACCAACACAAAAAGGAAACTCCTAAGAAACATCAGAAAAACACAATCAACATTTTATGGGGACATCATGAGAAGTGGAAAGTTGAAATACTTGGTTACAACTGACAAAATAGAGGGAAAGAGAGACTGCGGACAACAAAGAGAAAAGATACTGAATAGTATGGTATTATGGCATGGAAAACAGTAAACAACAGAATTGATACGAGGCACTGCGGATAGAGAATTGTGGAAGGACATAATTACCTACACCAACTGGTATGCCAAATAATGATGAATATTATTAGAAGTGTAACTTTTATTTTATCAGGATTATTGAAGTTTTTTCACTCATATTAGTATGAATATATAAAATCTATTCATTATCTTGTATATTTGAAAATGGAGAGATTTGCTTTACATTATCTCAGAATAATTATTACAAATATTTAA
Source organism: Megaustenia siamemsis (assembly GCA_032433765.1). Classification (NCBI taxonomy): domain Eukaryota; kingdom Metazoa; phylum Mollusca; class Gastropoda; order Stylommatophora; family Ariophantidae; genus Megaustenia; species Megaustenia siamemsis. Next base: position 9,107,767 of record JAVIAB010000092.1, read on the forward strand.
GAATGTATTAATTATTGCAACTTCACAAAATTATGTACTATAGGATTACATTGACCTGTACTTTCCTTCTGTGTTTATAAAAATGTAAAGCTAAAACACATTTTTGTAATAATGGAGAGAATTTACAAAATGATAGCCTGTAGGTAAATATTTAGTAGAAACTAAAGTAGGCCAATATATGTGTCTGATATTATTAACCTTATTATTTAACCAAGTGGAACAATATTAAAACAGGTAAATGAATTTAAATACCTGGGAACAATGTTAACCTCAGAGGGTAGATGTACAAAAGAGGTGAGATGCAGAATGGTTCAGGCAAAAGCAGCTTTCCAAAAATGAGGAAGATACTGTGCAATCCATTTTTGACAATAGAAACAAGAAAAATGTTTTTAAATGTTATGTAGAGTCAGTTTTAATATATGGATGTGAATCATGGACAAAAGGGCAACAAACAAGAAAATCACTGGAGCTGTAGAAATCTGTTTTTACAGAAGAATGTTGAGAATACCATGGACAGCTAAGAAGAGTAATGAAAATGTTCTGAAAGAGACCAGAGCAAAAGAGAGAATTTCCAATATTAGGAAGAAACAATCAGCATTTTTTGGCCCTGTAATGAGAACGGAACAGCTGGAATATATTGTAAGAACTGGAAAAATTGAGGGATGAAGAGATAGAGGGAAACAAAGAGAAAAAATAACAGACAGCTTAAGAGAATGGCTTGGCAGAAGGTCAACAATATAAATGATAAATAACTAACGCGATCGAAAGTTGTGCAGAGACATGATCACCTACTCCAGCAGGCATTGTACTTGATGATGATGATTAACCTTATAGTTATTAGCTAATTATAAGAGAGAGCATATTTTGTACATTAGAGTTCATATTTTGTACATTAGAGTTCATATTTTGTACATTAGAGTTCATATTTTGTACATTAGAGTTCATATTTTGTACATTAGAGTTCATATTTTGTACATTAGAGTTCATATTTTGTACATTAGAGTTCATATTTTGTACATTAGAGTTCATATTTTGTACATTAGAGTTCATATTTTGTACATTAGAGTTCACATTAGAGTTCATATTTTGTACATTAGAGTTCATATTTTGTACATTAGAGTTCATATTTTGTACATTAGAGTTCATATTTTGTACATTATAGTTCATATTTTGTACATTAGAGTTCATATTTTGTACATTAGAGTTCATATTTTGTACATTAGAGTTCATATTTTGTACATTAGAGTTCATATTTTGTACATTAGAGTTCATATTTTGTACATTAGAGTTCATATTTTGTACATTAGAGTTCATATTTTAACAGATGGAAACTTCTTGAACTACACACGCCATGAACCTGTGGGAATCTGTGGTCAGATCATTCCAGTAAGTTCTAGAATGATTTCTCTACTTGAAGTTCTAGAATGATTTCTCTACTTAAAGTTGTAGAATGATTTCTCTACTTAAAGTTGTAGAATGATTTCTCTACTTGAAGTTGTAGAGTGATTTCTCTACTTGAAGTTGTAGAGTGATTTCTCTACTTGAAGTTGTAGAATGATTTCTCTACTTGAAGTTGTAGAATGATTTCTCTACTTAAAGTTGTAGAATGATTTCTCTACTTAAAGTTGTAGAATGATTTCTCTACTTAAAGTTGTAGAATGATTTCTCTTCTTGAAGTTGTAGAATGATTTCTCTACTTAAAGTTGTAGAATGATTTCTCTACTTAAAGTTGTAGAATGATTTCTCTACTTGAAGTTGTAGAATGATTTCTCTACTTGAAGTTGTAGAATGATTCTCTACTTGAAGTTGTAGAATGATTTCTCTACTTGAAGTTGTAGAATGATTTCTCTACTTGAAGTTGTAGAATGATTTCTCTACTTGAAGTTGTAGAATGATTTCTCTACTTGAAGTTGTAGAATGATTTCTCTACTTGAAGTTGTAGAATGATTTCTCTACTTGAAGTTGTAGAATGATTTCTCTACTTGAAGTTGTAGAATGATTTCTCTACTTGAAGTTGTAGAATGATTTCTCTACTTAAAGTTGTAGAATGATTTCTCTACTTGAAGTTGTAGAATGATTTCTCTACTTGAAGTTGTAGAATGATTTCTCTACTTGAAGTTGTAGAATGATTTCTCTACTTGAAGTTGTAGAATGATTTCTCTACTTGAAGTTGTAGAATGATTTCTCTACTTGAAGTTGTAGAATGATTTCTCTACTTGAAGTTGTAGAATGATTTCTCTACTTGAAGTTGTAGAATGATTTCTCTACTTGAAGTTGTAGAATGATTTCTCTACTTGAAGTTGTAGAATGATTTCTCTACTTGAAGTTCTAGAATGATTTCTCTACTTGAAGTTGTAGAATGATTTCTCTACTTGAAGTTGTAGAATGATTTCTCTACTTGAAGTTGTAGAATGATTTCTCTACTTGAAGTTGTAGAATGATTTCTCTACTTGAAGTTGTAGAATGATTTCTCTACTTGAAGTTGTAGAATGATTTCTCTACTTGAAGTTGTAGAATGATTTCTCTACTTGAAGTTGTAGAATGATTTCTCTACTTGAAGTTGTAGAATGATTTCTCTACTTGAAGTTGTAGAATGATTTCTCTACTTGAAGTTGTAGAATGATTTCTCTACTTAAAGTTCATGTCTGACCTTCTGATTTGTGGAATAATATTAGTTTGTTATCATTATCTTTCAATTTTCTTTAATTCAATTGCTAACTTTTGAATACAACTTTTTGTAACTACATGCACTTGATTTGTACCATTGGTAGAGTCAACAAACTTCATCCTACATTCCTGGTTGTTCTCAGCTGTGCCCTTCATTCTGAGGACTGTGGGGTGGGGGGGTGGGGGGGGGTCAAGGCAAAGAAATGCAAATAAATGCATAAAATTGCGAAGCTTCAATAAAACTGAATCTGAAGGAGAAATGGAACAAAAAATTAGAAAAAATTGTGTGGTTAAGGTTTTACGTAATTGATGGACAACACAAATTTGATGTTTCAGCACAATAGGTCTTCAGCAGGAACAAACAAACAACACACACACACACAAATATGTAAGTAAATAAAATTAATCCGACACAGCTAACTAATAATAAAGCATAAGGTAATAATGCCACAGATAGTGGAAATGATAATAGCAGTAGAGTATACAGTCTAAAGTTAAAATATACGTACTAGAGTAAACATGTAGGATGATATACAAACATATAGTAACAGCGGTATTGTACTAGTAAGGGGTCAAGGCAAAAAACTGCAAATAGATGCATACTAATGTGACGCTGCAGTAAAGCTAAATGTGAAGGAGAAATTATAGAAAACTAGAAAGACTTTAATTTAAGCTCTTCATTCTGAGAACTATAATCTATGCTCTTCTTTCTGAGGGCTTTAATATGTGCTCTTCTCAATACCTACAAGACAGAACAGCCAGAGTACAAGTACATGGACAACTAAGTAAGAAAGCCAGAATCGAACAAGGTGTCTCACAAGGTGGAGTCCTATCCTTGACGCTCTTTTTAATTTTCATAAATGACATCGTAATGGGCATTCTACCCAGAATACACTCAGCAATGTACGCAGACGACCTGGCGATATGGGCATGTGAAGAATCCATGTTAGTGGCTAGCTCCAGAATGCAAGATGCCCTATAAAAACCTGAAAAATGAACGAACACCTGGTTACTACCAATTAACGAAAAAAACTACATACACAATTTTCAGCCTATCAAAAAACAAACTCTCTACAAACTTGAAGATGAAAGAACATAAACTTCCTATTGACCAAAACCCAATATATCTTGGCATCACCATGGATCGCAGAATGACATGGATAAATCAGATAGACATGGATAAATCAGATAGACAGAGCAAACAAAAGAGCCAGAAAACGAACTGATATTATGAAGAAATTGGCAGGAACGGACTAGGGAGCAGACAGCAATATCTTGAAACGACTATACGTAGGAAGAGTAAGACCAGTCCTAGAGTATGGAGTCACAGCCTGGGCTACAGCTTCCAAATCACAGCTTAGCAAAATTAACAGAACACAAAACCAAGCTGACCGTATCATCTCTATCTATCTATCTATTGACCTTTCGAGCCGTAACCGGCCCATAGGGCGTAGACCAAGATACACCTTCTCCTATATGAATTTTTGTTCTAGCAGTTTTCTTTTAAAGATATTTTATTAAATCTCGCCATCTGTCTCTGTTCTGTGCAAACAGTTCTATCTCATTGAGGGAGCCGATTCCTGCTGCTCTTGCCTCTCTCATCAATGTTCTTCTCAGTGTCTCCCTGGGTCTTCCTCTTTTTGTATCATCTCTGGTGCAATGAAATATACGCCTATCTAGACTGTAGAAACAGTAACAGGTTTACAACCCTTAGAAGACAGACGGAAAATTAAAATAATGCAACAAGCGGAGAAATATAAAAGGCTCTCTAACCACCCCATGTACCAAAGAATAACTGGTTTCGGAAAAGGAAGACTAAAGAGGAGCAACTTCGCTGCAATCTCTAAAGAACTGACAACTAGTGACCCAGTACTGTCCCAAACAATGCCGAAACCCATAAGCCCATCTGATATGACTCCTCATGGGAAACACAAAATACCAGAACTTAAGGAAGACATAATAGGAATCAAGAAAAAAGGCACCCAAACAGGCACAGAGAGAAAAAACATAGCAGAAAAACACATAAACGACAACTACCAACATGACTCCTGGTCACACATATACACAGATGGCTCTGCTACAAATGCCACCAGAAATGTAGGATGGGGTGTATTCTTGATGCTGAATAACCAGAAAGAGATCACCAAGTCAATAGCTACTGGGAAATTCTCAAACAACTATAAAGCAGAAACTGAAGCCATCAAAGGTGCTGCAAAACTGGCTATCCAACACAAAAATAACATGCACAAGAAATTGGTGATACTGACTGATGCACAATCAGTCCTAACAGCTCTAAAAACCACCAGGAACAGTGAGCTAGATGACTTGAGAACAACCCTAGACCAACTATGCAATAACTTCCAGAGAGTGGTCATCCAGTGGATACCATCACACTGTAATATACATGGAAACAAACGCGCAACAAATTAGCTAAAGAGGTAGGGAGATTACCATAAGAGAACCATCTGGTCAGTTATGATGAAGCCAAATCCATCATCAAAGGCCAGTATCATGAAAAATGGAAACAAGAACACCAAAAGTATAACGAGTGGGATGGATACCTCCAACTATCAAGGAGGGATCAAGTCATCATACTTCGCCTACACACTGGACACAACAGAATGAGAAACCACATGTTCACCAAACTCAAAATAGGAATTACCAGCCAATGCCACTGTACACTGGATAACATGACAACAAAACATGTTCTACATGATTCCCCCCCTCCCCCTCCCCCCAATACACAGACCTGAGAAGGACAATGTGGTCCACACCCACCTCCTGGAAGAGAAACTATACGGGGCAATCGAATCACTTAAACAGACAGCTGCCTTCATAAGAAAGTCCGGAATCCTAGTCTGAATGAGCCATGATCGCAGAAGAAGTATATATGTTCTTCATTCTGAGGACTTTAATTTAAGCTCTTCATTCTGTGAGGACTTTAATTTAAGCTCTTCATTCTGACGACTTTAATTTATGTTCTTCATTCTGACGACTTTAATTTAAGCTCTTCATTCTGACGACTTTAATTTAAGCTTTTCATTCTGACGACTTTAATTTATGCTCTTCATTCTGAGGACTTTAATTTAAGCTCTTCATTCTGAGGATTTTAATTTAAGCTCTTCATTCACATAGCCATAATCAATGCTCCTCATTCACATAACTATAACTTTAGCTATGTAGGATTAGTTTTATTTACTTAATTATCTGTGTATGTGTTGTTTGTTTGTTCCTGCTGAAGGCCTATTGAGCCGAAACGTCGTTCAAATTTGTGTCATCTATCAATCACGTAAAGCTTTTACCATACCATTTTTTCTATTTAAAAAAATTCTCCCTTACATTTAGCTTTACTGCAGCTTCACATTTTTATGCATTCATTTTCTTTCTTTCTTTCTTTCTTTCTTTCTTTCTTTCTTTCTTTCTTTCTTTCTTTCTTCCTTTCTTTCTTTTTTTCTTTCTTTCTTTCTTTCTTTCCTTACTCATATATCTTTTGGCATTGACGGTAGATATGTTTCACGGTTTCTTGCTCTTCGCTGTTATACCTCAAAGTGTTTCTAGTATTCCATTTATCCACCTTTTTCTTGGTTAGCCTCTTGGTCTGATGTTCTTGTATCCTTTCTTGGTAACTCGTTTATTAGATTTAGTTAGAAACAAAACTCAGGATTTTCAAATCAAATGTATTGTTCACCCTTACTTAAACATGTGAGAGCTGGAAAACAACTAATGAAATAGAAAATAAATTGGGCACAATTTGAAAACAAATGCTTCCGGAAAATACTGTGTATGCCACAGAATGAACTCAAGACTAGTGCAGACAAAAGAGATTTGACAAAGCATTAAAATGTATCGCTATAATCAAGAGAAGAAGGTGGTCATGTGATGAGAAGAAACAACAAGATAATCTTAAAGCAGGTCCTGAAATTGGTACCAGAGGGTAAAAGAAAATAGGCCAACCTAGAGGAACACTGAGATGAGAAGCAACAGTAGCAGGCATCAGCTACTTCACCAAGATTGAGCAACTCACCCAGAACAATGATGTGTGGAGCAACTCATCCAGAACAATGATGTGTGGAGCAACTCACCCAGAACAATGATGTGTGGAGCAACTCACCCAGAACAATGATGTGTGGAGCAACTCACCCAGAACAATGATGTGTGGAGCAACTTATCCAGAACAATGATGTGTGGAGCAACTCACCCATAACAAAGATGTGTGGAGCAACTCACCCAGAACAAGGATGTGTGGAGCAACTCACCCAGAACAATGATGTGTGGAGCAACTCACCCAGAACAATGATGTGTGGAGCAACTCACCCAGAACAATGATGTGTGGAGCAACTCACCCAGAACAAGGATGTGTGGAGCAACTCACCCAGAACAAGGATGTGTGGAGCAACTCACCCAGAACAAGGATGTGTGGAGCAATTCACCCAGAACAAGGATGTGTGGAGCAACTCACCCAGAACAAGGATGTGTGGAGCAACTCACCCAGAACAAGGATGTGTGGAGCAACTCACCCAGAACAATGATGTTTGGAGCAACTCACCCAGAACAAGGATGTGTAGAGCAACTCACCCAGAACAATTGATGTGTGGAGCAACTCACCCAGAACAATGATGTGTGGAGCAACTCACCCAGAACAAGGATGTGTGGAGCAAATCACCCACAACAATGATGTGTGGAGCAACTCATCCAGAACAATGATGTGTGGAGCAACTCACCCAGAACAATGATGTTTGGAGCAACTCACCCAGAACAATGATGTGTGGAGCAACTCACCCAGAACAATGATGTGTGGAGCAACTCACCCAGAACAATGATGTGTGGAGCAACTCACCCAGAACAATGATGTGTGGAGCAAATCACCCACAACAATGATGTGTGGAGCAACTCACCCAGAACAATGATGTGTGGAGCAACTCACCCAGAACAATGATGTGTGGAGCAACTCACCCAGAACAAGGATGTGTGGAGCAACTCACCCAGAACAATGATGTGTGGAGCAACTCACCCAGAACAAGGATGTGTGGAGCAACTCACCCAGAACAAGGATGTTTGGAGCAACTCACCCAGAACAAGGATGTGTGGAGCAACTCACCAAGAACAAGGATGTGTGGAGCAACTCACCCAGAACAATGATGTGTGGAGCAACTCACCCAGAACAAGGATGTGTGGAGCAATTCACCCAGAACAAGGATGTGTGGAGCAACTCACCCAGAACAAGGATGTGTGGAGAAACTCACCCAGAACAAGGATGTGTGGAGCAACTCACCCAGAACAATGATGTTTGGAGCAACTCACCCAGAACAAGGATGTGTGGAGCAACTCACCCAGAACAATGATGTGTGGAGCAACTCACCCAGAACAATGATGTGTGGAGCAACTCACCCAGAACAATGATGTGTGGAGCAAATCACCCACAACAATGATGTGTGGAGCAACTCACCCAGAACAATGATGTGTGGAGCAACTCACCCAGAACAATGATGTGTGGAGCAAATCACCCAGAACAATGATGTGTGGAGCAACTCACCCAGAACAATGATGTGTGGAGCAACTCACCCAGAACAATGATGTTTGGAGCAACTCACCCAGAACAATGATGTGTGGAGCAACTCACCCAGAACAATGATGTGTGGAGCAACTCACCCAGAACAATGATGTGTGGAGCAACTCACCCAGAACAAGGATGTGTGGAGCAACTCACCCAGAACAATGATGTGTGGAAAGTGCAATGCAGATTTTGTGTAAGTTCTAAACTTGATAACAAAGATTGTCAGACAGTCTAGAATTTCTGCCAAATGTGCCTTCTTCTTTTTGAAAGGTCAATAGATAGATAGGATAGGTCTATAGCAGCAGCTATAAACAGTAAGATCAAAACTGACAAATTAGCATACAAACATTAAGAGAGGAAACCTGACATGAGACACTATAAGTAGATGATCATCATAAAGCTTGTAGCATCTGTTATACAAGCTAGTGTTTCTGTCATTAAATTTTGTTATTATTTTTCCTGATATCAGAATGCCAATGATCTATATATCTATTCATTGAGAATATAAATGGTGTTGCGGATATAGACAATACTTCATGCAAACAAAATATAGATAGATTGAGACTATGAAATGGTATTGAAAGTGCTGTCTTATTTCACTATGTCATACATTTAATAATACAATTCTTGCTTTATTCTTTACTGCAACAATAGTGGAACTACCCAATTATGATGGCATCATGGAAGATAGCTCCAGCTGTAGCCGCAGGAAATGTCGTGGTTCTCAAGCCTGCTGAACAGACACCACTGACAGCACTCTATCTTGCCTCTCTTATTAAAGAGGTAATGACAATATGTAGGGAGGATAAGAGAATGCACTTTTCACGCTACACTTTTTAATACTTTTATTGTCTCTTACTTCACATCAAATAGTATGTGATCATACAAGGCTGTATGTATTTAATAAAATTTTAATGATTAATATTTTTATGTGCTTACTTGTATGTGTTCTTTGTTATTAAAAGCTTGGTATTGTAACTAAAAACGATGAAGTCTTAAAACAACTAAAAATGAAAAGAGAACTACTAAGCACTTTTCAAACAAGACAAATGCGATTTTTGGGCCATGTTAAAAGACACAATAGCCTACTAAAAGTAATCCTGGAGGGGAAAATACAAGGTAAAAGAGGCAGAGGCAGACCAAGACTAACATGGACGAGTAACATCAAAAGATGGACAAATCAGCCTATGACAACCTGCACCATCAAAGCAAGAGACAGAGCAGAATGGCGCTCCATGGTAGCCAACCTTTGTTGCGGAGACGGCACTCGATGATGATGATTGTAACTAAGCTTTGTTATGTACAATAAAACGATCTGACTCTATGTTATGATTACTATATTGTCTTACAAATCTTTTGATGCGACATGCTTTGATTAAAAGTGACATTTTATAGCAACAGTTGTGTGTAATGTGCTCTCCCCTGTTGTAAGAAAGCAGCCACATAAACAAAACTGAGGCGGGTGGGCTAGAGGCAGACATTGAACTAATGAAGAAAGGTCACATGAATTCCCTTACACAGAATCATTTACCATAAACATTTGAATGATGAGAGAGCATACATTAAATATGTATTTTATGAATATAGTAGTGCTGACAATGGCAAGAAATAAACACAGACACCTGTTGTTTGGATATTAAAAAGTTCAAAATGTGGATACATTACATGTTAATAATAAACACTCACAATATTGTTTCAGAAAATGGATATCAACCCAAAAATGGGGATGATCTGTATGTATATTTTATCAATACAATGTCAGCATACATTAACATTTGCTGTATTAAAATATTAATATTAAGTTTATCGGCAGAGTTTTTCAAGCAATTTTATGGTCTTTATTGCTCTTGTGTGGATGTTTGTATAATCCATAAAAGTTGGTTTGTCATAGCAGACTAAAGACCAAAGCCAATACCCTTTTAATGAAGGTAATATCTAATGCCTTGTATAGATAAACATCTATGTAAACATCACCATATGAGTAATCTATGTCCTAGAACCATCTATGGCTTGAAATATGCAATGTTTGAAATTATAAAATAAATGTTTTGCATTATTCAATCTATAATAAAGCTAATGTGAGATCTTCTTCTTCTGCATTCTTGAAAGACTACTCCTTACATGGACATTAAGTGAGCAAAGATACATTGTGTCACCAGATTATGATAAGACATGATATCTGTGTCTTCTGGGCCAACATATCAGTCTTTGACATGACAGTGAAATCAAAAAGCAGTGTTTAGATAATACTAGTCAAAAACACATAACTGATTGCTGACAGCAGGTTTAGAAAGTCAAAGCAAATTGAAATCCTAGTCTATCTCCACATGATGGCCCCCAAATGTAAGATTCAAAGAGGCCAAGATGAAAGGTAAACCCTATATCTAAAATACTCTCTGATGAGGTCACAAATATTGCAGCTTTGTTGTAACTTGCACAACAACACAATTAATGTTGCTCTTTTCAGAAAAAAGAAGACAAAGAACCACCTGCATTACTTAGAATCATGAGTCATGTAAAGCTATAAAATAATTGCTGATGTAAAAAGAAAACATACAACATTAAAAAGCTTTTATGTTTAGTGTCAACAAAAAGGAGAATGCAAAAATATACAAACAATCTGAAGAATTGAACAGAGAATTGAAAAGAACTGAAGAAAAAAGCAATCAAAAACTGGGTGTTTAAGATTAAAGAAAGGAGAACTGTTGATTGAACAAGAAAGCATAAAGGAATGATGGACAGAATTCATTAAAGATCTCAATGGTGATGAACGAACAGAAGTAAATATTAAGGATAATGGGTAAGGACCAGCAATACTCAAAGAAGAAGTGAAAGACGCCTTGTGCAGTATGAAAGCAGGAAAATCTCCTAGACCAGATAATGTGACTAAAGAAGAGATAGAAGCCATGGGTGATTTTGGAATAGGAATAATAACAAAAATATTGAATGATATCTACAATAGTGGATAAATATCAGATGACCTGATAAAATCAATAATAAAAAGAAATCTGATGCGATTGAATGTGATGACCATCGCACAATAAGCCGTATGAGTCACATGACTAAGATATTACTAACAATAATCATGCGATGAGTGTGAAATAAAATCATTTAAGAAATTAATGATGAACAGTGTGGATTAAACTGAAAGATGAAGCCATAAAGGAAAAGTTTAACATAGAGCTAAGTAATTGTTATACAGCACTCGGTGAAATAGACTTAGATATCAATGAGATGTGGGACTCACAGAGCAAAATACTAATGACAGCAGCAGAAGCAAGTGCTGGACTGAAGAAAATGGAAAAACGAGCTTGGATCTCAGACACCACGTGGAAATACATCAAAGAAAGAAGAGAAGCGAAGAGAGCCATGACTAATGTAAAGACAGATCTTGGAAAGGTTCTGGCAAAAGCAACATACAAAGAATTAGACAACAAAGTGAAAAGTTCAGCAAGAAGAGATACAAGAGCTTATATAGACAATTTGGCAGAGAAAGCAGAAACAGCTGCAATTACAGGAGACAGCAGAACTCTTTATACTGTGCAAAAGATGCTGACAAACACCTATACATCCAGTGGAACACCAATTCTAGACAAATCTGGATCAATGCTAACAACAAGCGCAGACATAAAAGCCCGTTGGGCGGAACACTTCAAAGAAATTCTTAACCGTCCACTACCCCACAGTTTAATAGATTTTGAAACTGAAACACCAGCAGCAGAATTAAATGTAAATTTAGATGACTTCACCTTGAGTGAAATAGAAACCACCTTAAAGCTTATGACCAATAACAAGGCTGCTGGAGAGGATAAGTTAACAGCTGAGATCCTCAAGGCAATTGATAGCCATAATCTAATACATCTCCAAAAAATGTTCAACATCATTTGGAAAACAGAGAAGACGCCTCATAAATGGAAAAAAGGAATCATTGTTAAGATCCCAAAAAAGGGCAATCTTAGAGATTGTAACAACTGGAGAGGCGTGACACTTTTGTCAGTTGCCTCAAAGTTATTCTGCAAAATCATCCTAAATAGAATACAGGATTCAATAGATACAGTAATGCGTGAAGAACAGGCTGGGTTTAGAAAAGGGAGAAGCTGTATTGACCACATTTTCACTCTACGACTTATATTGGAGGAACACATTGAAAAGCAAAAACCTTTTGTACTTAACTTCATCGACTTCAAAAAAGCATTTGATAGTATTCATAGAGATTCTTTGTGGAAAATTAGGAAGCAATATGGTTTACCATCAAAAATCATAAATATTATCAAAGACATGTATGATGGTTACACATGTGCAGTTCGAACAGAGGAAGGACTGAGCGAATGTTTCCCAATAGAAACTGGGGTTAAACAAGGATGTATTTTATCGCCCTTGTTATTTGGAATTGTTATGGACTTCATAATGAAGAAATGCTGCACTGGTAATAAAGGCATCGAATGGATACAAGGAGACCATTTGGAGGACCTCGACTTTGCTGATGACATAGTCCTCATCAGCAGTCAGATAAAAACGATGCAGGAAAACACAAATGAACTATCATCAATAGCCAGCAAAATTGGGCTTGAGATCAATCATGAAAAGACTAAAGTCATGACTAGTTTAATTCCAACAGGTGACAAAATATACATGGAAAACAAACCAGTAGAAGAGATCGATCACTTTATCTATCTTGGAAGTCACATTGATCGAGAAGGGGATACGAGCAAAGAAATTAAAATCAGAATAGCTAAAGCAGCAATGTCTTTCAGAAGCCTTGAAAAGTTGTGGAAATCAAAACTTATCAGCACAAACACAAAACTTAGGCTATTCAAATCAAATGTACTATCAACCCTTACGTATGCGTGTGAAAGCTGGAAAACAACAAGAGATATAGAAACAAAGTTGAACGCATTTGAAAATAAATGTCTAAGGAAAATACTTGGTATAGCATGGAACGAATTCAAAACAAATGAGGAAATTAGAGAAATCGCCAATCAACCACTAATATCTTCAGTAATAAAGAAAAGACGATGGTCATACGTTGGACATGTGATGAGAAGAGATAATAACCGAATAGCAAAGCAAGCCCTCATATGGGAAACAACAGGTAAAAGAAAAAGAGGAAGACCCAGGGAGACACTGAGAAGAACATTGATGAGAGAGGCAAGAGCAGCAGGAGTCGGCTCCCTCAATGAGATAGAACTGCTTGCACAGAACAGAGACAGATGGCGAGATTTGATAAAATATCTTTAAAAGAAAACTGCTAGAACAAAAAAATCCATATAGGAGAAGGTGTATCTTGGTCTACGCCCTATGGGCCGGTTACGGCTCGAAAGGTCAATAGATAGTGTGGTTTTGTTGGAGGTAAAGGAACGAACAATGCCATATGCATCATAATATCTTTAGTAGAATGAGCCTTATAGGTGAAAACAAATCTATACCTATGTTTTATAGATTATACCAAAGCATTAGACAAAGTAAAGAACCAAGAAACAATCAAAATTTTAGAAGGCGTAAACATAGACAGCAAAGATCTAAGAATAATAAAGAACATGTACTGGCAACAAACAGCGGCCATGAGAACTGGAAATCAATTAGGAATGTTTCATGTTTCAACAAATAAAACAGGGTATTAGGCAAGGTTGTGTGTTGTCACGAGATTTATTTAATATGTATTGTGAGATTATTTTAAGAAACATAAGAGGCATGCTTTGAATAACGATTAGAGGTCATAATATAAATAATCTAAGGTATGCTGATGATACAGTCTTAATAGCAGAGAAAATGAGTTACAAGAAATGTTAGACATTATAGTGAAAGAAAGAAAAAATAAAGGACTCAGCCTTAATAGTAAAAAGACAGGTAATGGTAGAAACAAAAAAAAATACATCCCCTCTATGTACAATAAAGACTAGTGGAACAATATTAAAACAGGTAAATGAATTTAAATATCTGGGAACATTATTAACCTCAGATGGTAGATGTACAAGAGAGGTTAGATGCAGAATGGCTCAGGAAAAAGCAGCTTAAAAAAAATAAGGAAAATACTGTGCAATCCATTTTTGACAATAAAAACAAGAAAAAGAGTTCTTACATGTACTGTAGAGCCAGTCTTAACATATGGATGTGAATCATGGACAATAGGAGAACAAACAAGAAAATCACTGGAGGCTGTAGAAATGTGGTTTTACAGAAGAATGTTGAGAATACCATGGACAGATAAGAAGAGTAATGAAAACATTCTGAAAGAGGCCAAAGCAAAAAGAGAGCTAATATCCGATATTAGGAAGTAGCAATCATCATTTTGTGGCCATGCAATGAGAAGGGACAGCTGGAATATATTGTAACAACTGAGAAAACTGAGGGATGAAGAGATAGAGGGAAGCAAAGAGGAAATATACCAGACAGTTTAAGGGAATGGCTTGGCAGAAGGTGAACAACAGAAACTATAAATAACTGTTGAGATCGAAAATTGTGGAGAGACATGGTCACCTATGCCAGCAGGCATGGTTCTTGGTGATGCTGATGTTTAGTGTGGATACTGGAGAAATAGATAACAGGAAGTAAAAATATCTTTACATTTGTTGGAAAAATGCTTACAGCACAATAACTGTTTAACTAATTTGTCTAATATAATTAATATTTATGTATAGAAAGGTTTGACAAATATATTTTGTATTAACTTGTGCTGATTTGTTATTTAAAAACATTAGTGTGTGTTCAATATAACTTCAGCTGAAGAGTGATGGGACTAAACTACTCTTATCTCAGGCAGGTTTCCCGCCAGGTGTTGTTAATATTATTCCTGGATATGGACATACTGCAGGTGCAGCCATTTCAACACATCCAAACATCAATAAAGTGGCTTTTACAGGTTCCACTGAGGTAACACCGAAGTTAGCAATCATAACAGTCAATGCAATACTCGTTATATTCTTCCCACTGAATTATTGTACGTTGGAAATTCATGAACATTTGCTATTAGTGATCATGGTGTTAGTCCATTTGTATATTTGTACTGCCTGATCTATCCATCTTTATCATAGATGTATCCTATTTTCTTTATTTGATTTAAAACTATTACTTGTATTGAGATTACGTTGTCATATCACATGCAATAAATATAGAAGGATAGTATGTTATCAATATTGTATTTACTGGCAGCAAAGGTATCAGTAAAGATTTGTAAAAGATTAGATCAGATCTATCTTTTGTTCACCTGAAGTATTGTCTATATCTGCAATGTCGTTTCCTGTCTGAATTTTACTGTCTTTTGTAATTCTTGCAGTGGCCCTAGTTTTGTTTCTAGTGTTGTATCTATGGGCCAATGGATTTTCTTCAGTCTATATTCAGTTCAGTTTTGAAATATGTGTTCAACAGTATGGGTGCCTGTCCACATGTACATGTGACTGAGGTGCCATTCTTGAATTTTGTGTACATGTGACTGTGGAGTCGATGTGCCCTGTTCTGCGGCGTATAATAACTTGTCCCCTTTTATTCATATTATGAAAGGAATCCTCATTTGGGGCTTATGGTCTTCTGAATGATTTTATTACCTGTTTCTTCTGATGGTTTGCAACTGGTACATTTGGTTGTGTGCCAGTTGTGCCTTTCTTTGCCAACTGATCTGCTCTCTCATTTCCTAGTATTCCACAGTGAGATGGGATCCACTTTAGGGCAACCCAGTGGTGTTTGCAGAACTCAGTCAATAAGGTCTGGAGATCTGTCAAGTTTCTGGATTGTAGTGCCTGGAGTACTCATCTTGCATCTGTCAGAAACACTACAGACTGTGTGCTAAGATTACTGATCAGCAGTTTTGCTGTTGCCAACTTTATTGCTTGGATTTCTGCATCGTAATTGTGTCAATATCTCTCTGTTGCTGTTTTATTCATTTATAACAATGAACAGGGGAAAAGCAGCAGGACCTGACAGCTTACAGATAGAGATGATATAGGCACTAGAGGATTTTGGCATTGAAGTGATTACAGACATATGCAATGACATATATCACACAGGATACATACCAAATGAACTAAAAACATCAACTTTCATTGCATTGCCTAAAAAGAATGGTGCAGTTGAATGCAGTGACCTTAGAACAATAAGCCTAATGAGCCATGTTACAAAAATCTTGCTAAAAGTTATACAAGCAAGGATGCAGAATAAAATCAATAATAAATTAGATGAGCAGCAATTTGGATTTAGGAAAAATAGTGGGACAAAAGAAGCCATATTCTGCATGAAAACATTAATCAAAAAGTACACAAAAGTAAACATACATATACCTGCTTCAAAGACTACATCAAAGCTTTTGATAGAATACACCACAAACAACTTATAGAATGCCTTCAAGAGATACATCTAGATGACATGGACATATGACTAATATGTTATCTATACTGGGAGCAAACAGCAATAATAAAATATAACAAAGAGAACTCTACACCCATTGATATAAAAAGAGGAGTAAGACAAGGATGCATCCTATCACAAAGCTTGTTCAATCTATACACAGAGCAAATCTTTAAAAACATCACAGAGATGCCAATCCTAAAGATCTACAACAATTATTTAATGAAATAAACATGAGAAGCAAAAAATATGGACTAGATATGAATATCAAAAAGACTAAAACATATGATCATAAACAAAGGAAATACTCAAAACCCACAAGTGGATATCAAAATTGAAGGAATAGACCTGGAAACAGTTCAGAACTACAACTACCTTGGATACTATAACAAGTGATGGAAAATCATCATCATCATCATGTGGCGTACCAGTTGGCGTTGGCGATCATGTCCTTCCACAATCTTCTATCCACAGTGCATCATATGAGTTCTGTTGTTGACTGTTGTCCATACCATGACACCAAGCTATCCAGTATTTTCTCTCTTTGTCGCCTGCGATCTCTCTTTCCCTTTATTTTGCCAGTTGTAACCAAGTATTATCGATGGCTTGACAAGCTGTCATTGTAAAAAGTATTGTTATGGAAACAGCGCCATATATTTTAGAGCAGTGATGTCTGCAATATGTGCCATTTTGGCATGCAAGGTTTCTGTTTTTGAGATTGTGGTTCTGCCCTATGTGCCATCTTCGGCTCGAAAGGACAATAGATAGAACCAAGTATTCCAACTTTCCTCTTCTCATGATGTGCCAAAAAAATGTTGATTGCTTCTTTCTGATGTTTTTAAGAGCTCCCTTTCTGTGTTGGCCTCTTTGGGAACTTTCTCATTGGTCTTTTTAGCTGTCCAGGGAATTTTCAACATTCTTCTGAGAAATCCCATCTCTGTGGCCTCTAATCGTCTTTTCATTTGTTTGTCTATTGTCCATGATTCGATTCCATAGGTCAGAATTGGTTCTATATAGCATCGATGAACTCTCTTTCTCATTTCTATTGACATAGATTTGTTGCACAAGATATTTGTCATTTTCTGAAATGCTATTTTGGCCTGAGCTATGATGGAAGATGTACAACTGAAATAAACAAAAGTATAGGAATGGCAAAAAGTAATTTTAATGTCATGAAAAATATACTAACATCAAAACAAATAACACCAGGACTAAAACTAAGAATAGCAAAATGTTATACCTTCTCAACATTCCTCTATGGTGCAGAAACATGGACATTAGACAAGAAAACAGAACAGAGAATTAAAGCCTTTGAAATGTGGATATATAGAAGAAAAGGTAGAATTGGATGGAAGGAAAAGAAAACAAACGATGAAGTCTTAAAACAACTAAAAATGAAAATAGAACTACTAAATGCAATTCAAACAAGAAAAATGCAATTTTTGGGCCATGTTAAAAGACACAACAGCCTACTAAAAGTAATCCTGGAGGGGAAAATACAAGATAAAAGAGGCAGAGGCAGACCAAGACTAACATGGACGAGTAACATCAAAAGATAGACAAACCAGCCTATGACAACCTGCACCATCAAAGCAAGAGACAGAGCAGAATGGTGCTCCATGGTAGCCAACCTTCGTTGCAGAGATGGCACTCGTTGATGATGAATTTATTCACATCCCTAGTGATATTTGGGTACTCTATGTATGCTTCTGCTCCTCCATTCTTTACTGCATTCTGTGCTGATCCATCTGTGTACGCATGAATCCATAGGTCATGTTGGTATTCTTTATCCAAATTCCTCTGTCCAGTGGATTTGTTCTGGTATGGGCAGTAGGGGCCTGACAACTGTTGGTATGTCTGATGTTTGTCTACAAATCTGTTTGCCATGGTGGATAAAATTGCTTCACTTAAGCCGCCCCAATGCAAGATTTTGTAATCGGTCCTTCTTTGGATGTCTCGGTATGCATGACAATTTTTCTGCCTGTATCAGCACCTTTGTGTCCCTCCATTCTCTCAGTGCTGGTATTCTCCACAATTTCTCCATCTCCAATATTGGTGTTGATTTCATTGCTCCTGTGATGACCCTAAGTGCCTGGTTTTGTATTTTATCCAGCTCTTTCAGTGTGGTGTTTGATGTTGAGCACCATGTGGATGATCCATATTCTAAATGTGGGCGTATACTCTGTTGGTAAACTTTACTGAGTATTTCCTCACTCGCACTCCACATGGTTCCACACAGCTTTCTTAGAATAGTCATCTTTCTCCTTGCTTTTTGGGTTGCCTTATTTATCTGCTGTTTCCAAGATAGTTTGTTGTCAAATGTAACATGTAAGTTTTTGTATGTTGTAAATAAGTATCTTGTATGTCTTCTTTCACAGGCTCGTTGTTTATGTAGATGGCTCCCGCTTTTTGTTTTGGGGAGAGAGTGAAGAGTGTAGTACTGTGTTTGTCTGTATTGATGCTGATACACCATCTATTTGTCCATGAATTCAGTGCATTTGTAGCTCTTTGCAATAATTTGGAGACTACTGTTGCATACTCCTCTGTGCACATTACCAGGTCATCTGCATACATTGCCACTTTCATACCATGTGGTAGTTCAGTATCTAGGTCATTGGATCAGATAAGATAAATATAACAAGAGAAGTTAGGTTTCATTTTGTTACCACATTTCCTTGGTCTGTGTTGTAAAAATGCTGAATGTAAAACTGGAATAACAAGGGGAGGTCACTTTATCAACACCTTCTGGTGTTGATGGTGACAGCAGTCTTCTTCTTCTACGTTTCAACTCCCTGTTGAGCATAGGTCTTCAATGAACACTTTCCAAACTGTTGTGTTTCTTACCATTCTTTTAAGATCAGTCCATGTCTTCTCCGTCGTCTACATTTACAACTTACGTTAAAATAAAGAAAACCAATAATGCCATATGGGTGTGGATTATGAACAATAAGAAAACAATTTTAAATGTCTCTTCTGGTTATTTAAATATGATATGCTTAATAGTTAAGAGTAAACTATATTTGGTATATCAGAAAATATCCTTTTTGTTATGGACAGCTAAGAAATGTAATTGAAGAAATGTTTGTGGAAAGCAAATCATAAAATGAATTATAGAAGACGTATTTAAGAGAGGCAAGGAAAGGCCTGGAAAAATAGAGTGCATGAGAAACTAAGAAAGGCATAGAAGAAAGAATTAGAAAAAAGAACGACTGGTGAATTAAAAAAAAAACGATTTAAAAGGACAGAAAGTTTTTATGTAAAGTAATTGTCAGCACCACCATGTTTGAGTGGCTAGAGTGTTCACTTCCTGATCGGAAGGGTTCAGGTTCAATTCCCAGAATTGGCAGAATTTTCTTTGACAGACAAGGCTCTATGGTTCACCCAGCCTCTAAAAATGAGCACCAGAAAATTTTCTGGGCAGTAAAGGTAGTCATGCATGAAACTAACTATATCACTCAGAAATGTAATATGGTCATTAAAACAATAATACACCTAGCAAGTTAAACAATTCTCAAAAATGGGGATCCAAAAAAACAAAAGATGTACTGATGCTCTATTCACCCTAAAACAGCTAGCAGAAGAGATGACAGAACACAATAAAAATTTGTAAATAGCCTTCATTGACCAGGAAAAAGCAATCGACCGAGTAAATAGAGAACAACTATGGGAGATACTAACAACATATGGAGTAAGCCAACATCTAACCAAAATAATTAAAAGTCTCTGCATCAACAGCAGTTGCACAGTCAGAACAGCAGCAGGCTACACAGACTACTTCGAAGTTAGATCAGATGTAAGACAGGGGTGCATACTATCCCCCCTACTGTTAATTACATACATGGACTATATATGCAAGTTAACGAACCCATCAGAGACAGAAGAGATCAACGAGCTTCTATTTGCAGATGATCAGGTACATGGAAAAATAGAAGACCTACAAGAATACTTAAATAGACTCAACAGCACAGGCACAAAATATATGAAAACCAACATTATCAAAACAGAAGTCATGAATGTTACAAAAGCGATACAGAATATCAACATAAATATAGAAGGCAGACAACTAAAACAAGTAGAGGAATTTAAATGCTTAGGAAGTCTAGAGATAAATGACAATTCACACACAGCAGATGTAGACTCAAATTGCAACAAATCATATCAAATCATTGGACAGCGATCACCACTATTGTCCAACAAGGAAATAACTCTAGAGGCAAAACGGTCACTCTACAGTACAATCTTCATCCCAACGTTGTGCTACCAATGCTAGTCCTGGACCCTAGATGCAAGAACAATAAGAAGAAAAACCTCTACCACGAATAAATGTGTTAAACGAATGACAGGAAACAGTCTGATAGATAAGATCAGAAATGAAGAACTGAGAAAAAAGCTAGGAGTAACCCCGGCCATAGAATATATAAAGAAACAACAGATAAAATGGTTTGGCCACATGATAAGGCTAAAAGATCAAAACACAACGCAACAAGCCTTCAATAAACGTTGTGAGAACACTAGACCCAAGGGCCAACCATGAAAAAGATGGATTGACAGAATATTAGAAACACAAGGAAATATGACAGCAGCAGAGACGAACAGAAGAGCAAAAGACTGCAAATTATATCTCTCCTCGATGCTGAAAGGTAAATGAGGAAGGAAGGAAAACCTAGCAATGCTTGGGAGGGAATTTTTGTCTTTTTTTTTTAATAAACAAGAATGTATGAAATTGAATAAATATAGTGCTAGTTTCTGTTGTTGAGAATAAGAGAATAGTTTTTACTTGTTTTCTATTTCATGAAAAATTAAAAGCCATTGACTAAAATTGTTTCTGACATTATTTTTCTCATGACTGCGAATAGGTAGGTAAATTGATCTTGCAAGCTGCTGGAGCCAGCAATATCAAGAGAACAACTTTAGAACTAGGTGGCAAAAGTCCATGTGTGATTTTTGATGATGCTGACTGTAAGTTTATCTGTTACGACATCAGCTCTAACATATTTCATAAAGTTACTTAACAGAGCTGCCTATAAAAATGTTATATTTGCTAATGTTTGAGTAATATCTTTACAGGATTACCTTTACTATGGACAGCTCAATCATGGGACTAAGAAACAACCAAGACCTGCAAGAATTAGCAGCAAATTATTAACCATGAAGAACTATGACTTTTGCCGATTATGCTGTCCTCGATCTGAGAAGATAGAATAAATGAGTTAATTAATTTATTAATTATTTTAAAAATAATAAAATGTTTGATAATTACATATGTTGATATATTCCTGATAAATTGTCAAAAATGTGTGTACTCTACAAGAAATCGTTAAGGTAGATAAAAATGCTATATATATCATTGTAAAACACTCTAATGGTTGAAATTTCCCGTTAGTATGTGACATGCATGGGGTACCATGTCAAAGAGAAATTGACAGGAAATGATACATCAAATGCATCATGAATCAGTCAAGAAGTCTTGCATTTTAGTACGGAGTCAAGGCACATACTTTAAAATTGGTGTAAACTTTAGTTTTTTGTTACATTCACCCCTCAGGGTAATGCACTTTTACCATTGCTTCTTTACCGTCCTGGTTCCCCTGATTGTAGAAATCCTCAAAACTGGAACCCAAACCACATCTCCAATTCAATCACCAAATCCTCAATTTCTCATTCACATGGGACCTGCTATTTCACTTATGGGAAATTTAAATCAATGGTGTAGTTTACCTAGCATACATAGAATTCTCACCTACCTTAATTATTTCTTAGTTAAGTGCAGAATTTTTTTATCAAACTTTGTGGTTATCAATATGTAGCTGTAATTAGTCGAAGGCTCCAGCATCACTCCACATGCATTAAAATCCATATTTCCTCAACTGCTCGTGCATGTGGAATCATCCAAATTAACATCTCATCGCATTGAAGGATCCAAACATAGAAAGGCAGCTGCAGTCCCCATCATAGCAGCCACAGCACACGCCAAAAGACATAAGGTGTAACCGCACCAAAAGTAAACGCAGCCAACCTGTCTTTCGTCATACAATATCATTCATTGTAAACAATCGGAATATTGAAACACCATTCAGATGAAGTTGTCCGGTTAGCGCAATCGATAGGTGGTTGGCTTACCACGGCAACAGCCGGGGTTCGTACCCTGGCGAGGACACCTGGGTTTTACTAATTCCCTAAAAATTAGTGGGAGCCGCGATAGCTCAGTGGTTAGTGAACTGGACTACTACGGACAAGGGGTAGGGTTCGATCCCAACCGACGTCTCCGGGTTCACCCAGCCTTAAATGGGTACCGGATTTTTTC
Organism: Megaustenia siamemsis; assembly: GCA_032433765.1. Classification (NCBI taxonomy): domain Eukaryota; kingdom Metazoa; phylum Mollusca; class Gastropoda; order Stylommatophora; family Ariophantidae; genus Megaustenia; species Megaustenia siamemsis. Next base: position 9,130,629 of record JAVIAB010000092.1, read on the forward strand.
TGGGAAAGTAAAGCAGCACGGGCGTAATACCGACCACATTACCCCAAAAATCATGTGCTGAAGGTCTGTAAAATATAGGGTCACTAACACCATATTTCCCTATACGCCACTTGGCGTGACGGGGGGTACTTTACTTTTTTACTTTATTCAGATGAAGTACACAGCTCACGGTGTGCACAGAGCACTAAACTTAGTAGCTCCAGCAGCAAGCCGGACTTGAAAGATGAAGAAACGACATCAATGAACACTTTTCAAACAGAGTCTCAACGGTTCCTGTCGCCTATCCGCCATATTGCCCGCAACTTTCAATGTGTGATATTATAATTAAGCCTTGTAGCATTTACAGCTAATAAAAAGCCTTAAAACCAATAAAAAAGGGAAAAGCAGCAGGATCTGACAGCTTACAGATAGAGATGATACAGGCACTAGAAGATTTTGGCATTGAAGTGATTATAGACATATGCAATGGCATATACCACACAGGATATATACCAAATGAACTAAAAACATCAACTTTCATTGCATTGCCTAAAAAGAATGGTGCAGTTGAATGCAGTAACTTTAGAACAATAAGCCTAATGAGCCATGTTAAAAAAATCTTGCTAAAAGTTATACAAGCAAGGATGCAGAATAAAATCAATACTAAATTAGATGAGCAGCAATTTAGATTTAGGAAAAATAGTGGGACAAAAGAAGTCATATTCTGCATGAGAACATTAATCGAAAAGTACACAGAAGTAAACAAACCAATATATGCCTGCTTCATAGACTACATCAAAGCTTTTGATAGAATACACCACAAACAACTTATAGAATGCCTAAAAGAGATACATCTAGATGACATGGACATACAACTAATATGTATTCTACACTGGGAGCAAACAGCAATAATAAAATATAACAAAGAGAACTCTACACCCATTGATATAAAAAGAGGAGTGGATGCATCCTATCACCAAGCTTATTCATTCTATACACTGAGCAAATCTTTAAAAACATCACAGAGATGCCAGGCCTAAACATTAATGGGAAGATAATCAATAACCTAAGATATGTTGATGAAACTGTACTCCTTCTTCTTCGTCTTTCCTTCCTCGTCTGCCTTTCAGCGTCGAGGGGAGATATAATTTGCGGTCTTTTGCTCTTCTGTTCGCCTCTGCTGCTGTTATATTTCCTAGTGCTTCTAATATTCCGTCAACCCATCTTTTTCGTGGTCGACCCTTGGGTCTGGTGTTCTCACATTTGTTGAAGGCTCGTTGTGTTGTGTTTTGTTCTTTCTGCCTTGTCACATGGCCAAACCATTTTATCTGTTGTTTCCTTATATATTCTAAGGCGGGAGCTATTCCTATCTTTGTTCTCAGTTCTTCATTTCTGATCTTATCTCTCAGACTGTTTCCTGTCATTCGTCTAACACATTTCATCTCTTTAGAGGTTATTTTTCTTATTGTTCTTGCATCTAGGGTCCAGGTCAGGCATTAGTAGCACAACGTTGGGATGAAGATTGTATTGTATAGTGCTCGTTTTGCCTCCAGAGTTATTTCCTTGTTGGACAATAGTGGTGATGACTGTCCAATGATTTGACAAGCTTTGTTGCATCTTGATTCTATCTCTGCTGTTTGAGAATTATCGTTTGTCATTAGACTTCCTAGGTATTTGCATTCCTCTACTTGTTTTAGTTGTCTGCCTTCTATAGTTATGTTGATGTTCTGTTTATTTTTGGCGACATTCATGACTTCTGTTTTATTGATGTTGATTTTCATGTTGTATTTTGTGCCTGAGATGTTGAGTTTGTTTAAGAGTTCTTGTAGGTCTTCTATTGTTTCATGTATTAGTGCCTGATCATCTGCAAATAGAAGCTCGTTGATCTCCTCTGTCTCTGATGGGTTGGCTAGCTTGCATATATGGCCCATGTTTGTAATAAACAGTAGGGGGGATAGTACGCACCCCTGTCTTACGCCTGATCTAACTTCGAAGTGGTCTGTGTAGCCTGCTGTTGTTCTGACCCTGCAGCTGCTGTTGACGTAGAGGCTTTTAATAAGGTTGGTTAGATGTTGGCTTACTCCATATGTTGTTAGTATCGCCCACAGTTGTTCTCTGTTTACTCTGTCGAAAGCTTTTTCCTGGTCAATGAAGGTTATGTATAAGTTTTGATTGTGTTCTGTCGTTTTTTCTGCAAGCTGTTTTAGTGTGAATAGTGCGTCAGTACATCCTCTGTTTTTTCTGAACCCCTTTTGAGAATTGCTTAACTGTAGTTCTATTATTGGTCTCAACCTTTTTTCCAAGATTTTGGCGTATAGCTTTCCTACATGGCTGAGAAGAGATATACCTCTATATTGATTGCAGTCTCTTTTGCTACCTTTCTTTTTCCATATTGGTATGATGATTGCCTGTTGCCAGTCTTCTGGGGCTTGTTGTTGGTGCCATGCTGCATTAAACTTTACTACTAGCAGAAAATCCTAAAGATCTACAACAATTATTTATGAAATAAACATGTCAAGTAAAAAATATGGACTAGATATGAATATCAAAAAGACTAAAACTATGATCATAAACTAAAGAAAATACTCAAAACCCACAAGTGGATATCAAAATTGAAGGAATAGACCTGGACAGTTCAGAACTACCTTGGATACTATAACTAGTGATGGAGAATGGAAAAGTGAAATAAACAAAAGAATAGGAATGGAAAAAAGTAATTTTAATGTCATGAAGGACATACTAACGTCAAAACAAATAACACCAGGGCTAAAACTAAGAATAGCAAAATGTTATGTCTTCTCAACATTCCTATATGATACAGATACATGGACATTAGACAAGAAAACAGAACAGAGAATTAAAGCCTTTGAAATGTGGATATATAGAAGAAAATGTAGAACTGGATGGAAGGAAAAGAAAACAAATGATGAAGTCTTAAAACAAATAAAATTGAAAAGAAAACTACTAAACGCAATTCAAACAAGAAAAATGCAATTTTTGGGCAATGTTAAAAGACACAACAGCCTACTAAAAGTAATCCTGGAGTGGAAAATACAAGATAAAAGAGGCAGAGGCAGACCAAGACTAACATGGACGAGTAACATCAAAAGATGGACAAACCAGCCTATGACAACCTGCACCATCAAAGCAAGAGACAGAGCAGAATGGCGCTCCATGGTAGCCAACCTTCGATGCGGAGATGGCACTCGATGATGATGATGATGAGCATTTACAACTTAGATGTAAATAAACTTACCATGTCATTGTGAAAACAATAGATAAGGTTGTGTCACAGACTCACATGCTTAATACGTCATCATCGTCAAGTACCATGCCTGCTGGCGTAGGTGATTATGTCTCTCCACAACTTTCTATCTCGATAATCATTTATAATTTCTGTTGTTGACCTTCTGCCAAGCCATTCTCTTAAGCTGCCTGGTATCTTTCCTCTTTGCTTCCCCTTATCTCTTCGTACCTCGATTTTTCCAGTGGTCACAATATATTCCAGCTGTTCCCTTCTCATTACATGGCCAAAAAAATGATGAATGTTTCTTCCTAATATTGGAAATAAGCTCTTTTTTTGCTTTGGCCTCTTTCAGAACGTTTTCATTACTCTTCTTAAAAACTCTTTTTCTTGTTTCTATTGTCAGAAATGGATTGCACAGAATCTTCCTAATTTTTTTTAAAGCTGCATTTGCCAAATCCTTCTGCCTCTCACCTCTGTTGTACATCTACCATCTGATTTTAACAATGTTCTAATGTTCTCAGATATTTAAATTCATTTACCTGTTTTAATATTGTTCCACCTGTCTTTATTGCACATTGCAGTGATGTCTTTTTCTTTGTTGTTACCATTACTTATGTCTTTTTACTATAAAGGCTGAGTCATTTACCTTTATATTATGACCTCCGATTGTTATTCCAAGCATGCCCCTTATGTATCTTAAAATAATCTCACTATACATATTAAATAAATCTGGTGACAGCACACAACCTTGCCTAACAGCCTATTGTATTTGTTGAAACATTCCCAATTGATTTTCAGTTCTTGTGGCCACAGTTTGTTGCCAGTACATGTTCTTTATTGCTTAATATATCAGCCAAGGTAATTTAAATAGGATAGGAATTTTATTTAGTTGTGAAGAAATAGTTCTTTTGTTATTGTGAACTAATCTAACATTTTTTTGTTAATGAAAGTCAGAATGAAGAATTGTCAGGTAACATGTTTAGTCAGAAACTTGTCAAATTTATTTCACAAATCCAAATTGAAATGAGCTGTATCTGTAATGCATAGTGAACACTGCTGTTGCCGAGGCCCAGGAGATTTGTATGCTTAATATGGGCCAATGCTGTGTAGCTGGAACAAGAACATATGTCCATGAAAAGATCTATAATGAGTTTGTTGCCAAAAGCAAAGAGCTAGCAAAGAATAGAAAGATTGGAGATCCATTTGATTCTACCACTTTAAATGGACCACAGGTTTGAATTATTTTGTAACAATTATAGATTTTGTTCAGAAATAGAGGCATGTTCTATCATAATGACACTTTCTTTAACATATCATCTAGTACCATGCCTGCTGGCATAGGTGATCCTGTCTCTGTTCAACTCTCAATCTTGACAGTTATTTATCATTTCTATTGTCGACATTCTGCCAAGTCATTCTTTTAAGCTGCCTGGTATCTTTTCTTTTTGCTTCCCTCTATCACTTCATCCCTCAATTTTCCCATTTGTCACAATATATTCCAGCTGTTCCCTTCTTATTACTTGGCCAAAAAATGATGATTGTTTCTTCCTAATATTGGAAATTATCTCTCTTTTTGCTTTGGCCTCTGTCAGAATGTTGTCTTTACACTTCTTAGCTCTCTATGGTATTCTCGACATTCTTCTGTAAAACGACACATCTTTACAGCCTCAAGTGATCTTCTTGTCTGTTGTCCTATTGTCCATGATTCACATCCATATGTTACAACTGGCTCTACATAACATTTAAGAACTCTTTGTCTTAATTTCTATTGTCAAAAATGGATTGTACTGTATCTTCCTAATTTATTGAAATGGTGTTTTTGCCTGAGCTATTCTGCATCTCACCTCTGTTGTACTTCTACCGTCTGAGACTAACAATGTTCCCAGATATATAAATTCATCTACCTGTTTTAATATTATTCCACTTGTCTTTATTGTGCATCGTGATCTATTGTCTTTTTTCTTTGTTGCTATCATTACTTCTGTATTTTTTTATTATTGAAGCTGAGTCCTATATTTTTGCTTTCCTTCACTATAATATCTAACATTTCTTGTAACTCATTTTCACTCATTCACAAATTTTATTTTTATATATTGGCCAGTCATGGAAAATTACTTTTGTCTTATGAGTTAGCAATATCAACTTGTGTAAAGAATAAATCACACTCTTCTGTGATAATTTATTGTTACAAAATTGTCTTTAGTACCTTTGTTCTGCTCATTTTGTGTATTTTAGTTATGGTTTTTCAAAAATGTACACTAATTGTGATGTATATTAAAGAGTATCACTTTTGTCCACTGCCATTGCTGTGCTCAGTAGAATTTGTACAAAGTCTTTATCATCACAATCATCAATACTCTGTCAGATCAGAATTGTGTAGGCTGCACTTTTTATAATCTCTTTGTCTGGGCTCAACCCAAAACAGTGGTAATTTGTTGTTTTCTTTGTTATCTCATGATCTGGGCTCAATCCCCAAAAGTGGTAATTTGTTGTTCTCTTTGTTATCTCATGATCTGGGCTCAATCCCCAAAAGTGGTAATTTGTTGTTTTCTTTGTTATCTCATGATCTGGGCTCAATCCTCAAACGTGGTAATTTGTTGTTCTCTTTGTTATCTCATGATCTGGGCTCAATCCCCAAAAGTGGCAATTTGCTGTTCTCTTTGTTATCTCATGATCTGGGCTCAATCCCCAAAAGTGGTAATTTGTTGTTTTCTTTGTTATCTCATGATCTGGACTCAATCCTCAAAAGTGGTAATTTCTTGTTTTCTTTGTTATCTCATGATCTGGACTCAATCCTCAAAAGTGGTAATTTCTTGTTTTCTTTGTTATCTCATGATCTAGGCTCAATCCCAAAAAGTGGTAATTTGTTCTTCTAACTGACAGCTCTTCACTGTTTGCCCAGCCTCTGAAAATGGAGACCATGGATTTTCTGTTGAAAAGTAGGAGTGCCTGGCATGGCGTTCCCATGATTGTTCAGGGCAAATTGTACATATCACCACCATATGAAAATTATAAACATCTTGTGCAAGAAATCTATACCTATGGGAGTGAGAAAGAAAGTTCATCAATACTATAGAGAGCCAATTCTGACCTATGGAAGAGAACCATGGACAGTAGAAAAAGAAATTAAAAGATGATTAGAGATAGAATTTCATAATGTTAGAAATTCTGTGGAAACTAAAAAGAGCTCAAAACAAAAAGAGAACTCCTAAAACAAAGATCAGAAAGAAACAATCAACATTTCTTGGACACATCATGAGAAAAGGAAAGTTGGAATATTTGGTTACAACTGATTTATAAGATACAGGGAAGAAGAAATTGTGAACAACAAAGAAAGATGATACTAGATAGCTTGGTGTTGTGGCATGGTAAACAGTTAACAACAGAAGTAATATGATCCACTAAGGACAGAGAATTGAGGAAGGACATAATTGCCTATGTCAACTGGAATGGCACATAAGGATGAGTATTATATGTTTCATACCCCCACAAGATGGGTATCTTTCATGATTTTGTTTTTTTTTCATTTGTAAGCTCAGTATTGTTACCTCTCAGTTTTTTGTGGTCAAACTGATCACATTGTGGAAATCCTGCTCTATGTACATTAGTGTGCTTATTGTTCTATGTACATTAATGTGCTTATTGCTCTATGTACATTAATGTGTTTATTGTGCTATGTCCAGTTGATTCATAAAAACCCATAGAAATTGCTTTGTCACATTAGATTGACCAGGAACAGTTCAACAAAATTTTGGGACTGATTGAAAGCGGCAAAAAGGAAGGAGCGAAGATTGAAGTTGGCGGAGAACGACATGGTAAACAAGGCTTCTTTATTAAACCCACTGTGTTCTCAAATGTCACAGATGACATGAGAATAGCCAAAGAGGAAGTAAGTATGACACATTGTCATTATCATCATCAAGTACCATTTCTAGTGGTGTCAGTGATCATGTCTCTCCACAACTTTCTATCTCTACATTTGTCTATTGCTTTTGTTATTGACTTCGTACCAAAGCATTCTCTTAAAATATCTTGTATCTTTCTTCTCTGCTTTCCCCTATCTCTTCTTCCCTCAGTTTTTTTTTCTGTTGTCTCTGTGTATTACAGTTTATCCCTTCTTATTATGTGTAAAAAATGTTGATTGTTTCTTCCTCATTTAGGGAAAATAACTTCCTTTTTGCTTTGGCCTCTTTCAGAATGTCCTCATTACTGTTTATTGCTGTCCTTGGTATTCTCAACGTTCCACTGTAAAATCACCATTTCTATGGCCTCCAACAATTTTCTTGTCTGTTGTTCTATTGCCCAAGATTTACATCCATTGGTCATGACTGACTGCACATAAAATTGAAGAATTCTTTTTCTTCTTTTCATTAACAACAAATAAATTGCATTATATTCTCACTCTTTTGAGTGTCACATTTGACTGAGCTATTCTGCACCTCATTTTTGTTGTACATCCTTTATCTGAAATTACCATTGTTCACATGTATTTAAATTAATTTACCTGTTTTTAACGGTCCCATTTGTTTTAATTGTACATTTAAGAGATATCTTTTCCTTCATCGGCTAACTGGCATGTCATAATGAATCTTACAATAATAAGTCCACACACTAACTGTTTATGTTTTCATTCAAAATTTATTTTTTGTTCATTCTTGTATAACCACATTCTTACCCTCATTAACTCTAACATTTCCCTGCAGCATGAGGTACATCAGTAACTACACATGTAAGCTTTAGAATACAGGTTATCACTCTGTTCTGTTGTTTTTTTAAGTTGCCAAAAAGAATATTTTCCTGCTGTTTTTTTGTTCCCTCCACATAGCCATTATGTTATCCTGAACCCCTTTCCAGTCATTTTAACTTTATGAATTGTATTATCAATACTGCAACATTTATTATGACTTTTTTAAAATGTCTGAAAATAAGGTATTTGTTTTTCATGTGTGGAAATGTCAACATGTCATTAAAAAAATCACCTGAATGTGCAAAGTATTAAATTAAAATGTCTAATTTCTGTAATCAATTTTTAAATGACTTAAATTTAAATCATTTATATTTGAAAGAAAAGTACTGTTGTTTTGTGTGAAGCTATTCTTGATCAGAAATAAAGTACCAAAGCTAACTAATAAAAAGTGACAAAAGTAGATTTTTAATTCAATACAGCAACTGTAAAATTAGTTCATGAACATATCATCATCACTACATATTGGACAATACCATAAGTACTCAGATTCCCTCTACTGTATATCCATCAACATGTAGCAATTGACAAGCCTGATTTTAGCAGTCTACTTTACCTCCCTCCCCCATCCACCATTGTAGCAGTCTTGTGTAACATGTGATACTCTTACAGCAACTGTAAAGTGTAATGTTCACTATGTTCAGTGACAAGACTAGTATCACCTCAGTGACAAGACTAGTATCTACTCAGTGACAAGACTAGTATCTACTCAGTGACAAGGCTAATATCTACTCAGTGACAAGACTAGTATCTACTCAGTGACAAGGCTAGTATCTACTCAGTGACAAGGCTAGTATCTACTCAGTGACAAGACTAGTTTCTACTCAGTGACAAGGCTAGTATCTACTCAGTGACAAGGCTAATATCTTCTCAGTTATAAGGCTAGTATCTACTCAGTGACAAGGCTAGTATCTACTCAGTTATAAGGCTAGTATCTACTCAGTTATAAGGCTAGTATCTACTCAGTGACAAGGCTAGTATCTACTCAGTGACAAGGCTAATGTCTACTCAGTTATAAGGCTAATATCTACTCAGTGACAAGGCTAGTATCTACTCAGTGACAAGGCTAATGTCTACTCAGTTATAAGGCTAGTATCTACTCAGTGACAAGGCTAGTATCTAGTCAGTGACAAGGCTAATGTCTACTCAGTTATAAGGCTAGTATCTACTCAGTGACAAGGCTAGTATCTACTCAGTGACAAGGCTAATGTCTACTCAGTTATAAGGCTAGTATCTACTCAGTGACAAGGCTAGTATCTACTCAGTGACAAGGCTAATATCAACTCTGTGACAAGGCTAGTATCTACTCAGTGACAAGGCTAATATCTACTCAGTGACAAGGCTAGTATCTGCTCAGTGACAAGGCTAGTATATACTCAGTGACAAGGCTAATATCTACTCAGTTATAAGGCTAGTATCTAGTCAGTGACAAGGCTAGTATCTAGTCAGTGCCAAGGCTAGTATCTACTCAGTGACAAGGCTAGTATCTACTCAGTGACAAGGCTAATATCTACTCAGTGACAAGGCTAGTATCTACTCAGTGACAAGGCTAGTATCTACTCAGTGACAAGGCTAGTATCTACTCAGTGACAGAGCTAGTATCTACTCAGTGACAAGGGTAGTATCTACTCAGTGACAGGACTAATGTCTACTCAGTTATAAGGCTAGTATCTACTCAGTGACAAGGCTAGTATCTACTCAGTGACAAGGCTAATATCTACTCAGTGACAAGGCTAGTATCTACTCAGTGACAATGTTAATATCAACCCAGCAACAACGTTAATATCAACTCAATAACAATGTTAAAATCATCTCAGTGATAATGTTAATATCAACCCAGCAACAATGTTAATATCAACTCAAAAATATGTTTTATATCATCTCAGTGACAATGTTAAATTCATCTCAGTGACAATGTTAATATAAACTCAGTGACAATGTTAATATAAACTCAGTGACAATGTTAATATAAACTCAGTGACAATGTTAATATCAACCCAGCAACAATGTTAATATCAACTCAAAAATATGTTTTATATCATCTCAGTGACAATGTTAATATCAACTCAGTGACAATGTTAATATCATGTCAGTGACAATGTTAATATCAGCTCAGTGGCAATGTTAATATCATGTCAGTGACAATGTTAATATCATCTCAGTGACAATGTTAATATCTTCTCAGTGACAATGTTAATATCAACCCAGCAACAATGTTAATATCAACCCAGCAACAATGTTAATATCATCTCAGTGACAATGTTAGTATCAACTCTGTGACAATGTTAATATCATCTCAGTGACAATGTAAATATCATCTCAGTGACAATGTTAATATCAACCCAGCAACAATGTTAATATCAACTCAGTGACAATGTTAATTTCAACTCAGTGACAATGTTAATATCATCTCAGTGACAATGTTAATATCAACCCAGCAACAATGTTAATATCAACTCAAAAATATGTTTTATATCTTCTCAGTGACAATTTTAAAATCATCTCAGTGACAATGTTAATATCAACCCAGCAACAATGTTAATATCATCTCAGTGACAATGTTAATATCAACCCAGCAACAATGTTAATATCATCTCAGTGACAATGTTAATATCAACCCAGCAACAATGTTAATATCATCTCAGTGACAATGTTAATATCAACCCAGCAACAATGTTAATATAAACTCAGTGACAATGTTAATATAATCTCAGTGACAATGTTAATATCAACCCAGCAACAATGTTAATATCATCTCAGTGACAATGTTAATATCAACCCAGCAACAATGTTAATATCATCTCAGTGACAATGTTAATATCATCTCAGTGACAATTTTAATATCATCTCAGTGACAATGTTAATATCATCTCAGTGACAATGTTAATATTATCTCAGTGACAATGTTAATATCAACTCAATAACAATGTTAATATCATCTCAGTGACAATGTTAATATCAACTCAATAACAATGTTAATATCATCTCAATGACAATGTTAATATCAACTCAATAACAATGTTAATATCATCTCAGTGACAATGTTAATATCATCTCAGTGACAATGTTAATATCAACTCAATAACAATGTTAATATCATCTCAGTGACAATGTTAATATCAACTCAATAACAATGTTAATATCATCTCAGTGACAATGTTAATATCAACTCAGTGACAATGTTAATATCAACTCAGTGACAATGTTAATATCAACTCAATAACAATGTTAATATCATCTCAGTGACAATGTTAATATCATCTCAGTGACAATGTTAATATCATCTCAGTGACAATGTTAATATCATCTCAGTGACAATGTTAATATCATCTCAGTAACAATGTTAATATCAACTTAATAACAATGTTAATATCAACTCAGTGACAATGTTAATATCAACTCAATAACAATGTTAATATCAACTCAGTGACAATGTTAATATCAACTCAATAACAATGTTAATATCATCTCAGTGACAATGTTAATATCATCTCAGTGACAATGTTAATATCATCTCAGTGACAATGTTAATATAATCTCAGTGACAATGTTAATATCAACTCTATCCATCCATCCATCCATCTACCCATTCATCCATCTATCCATCCATCCATCCATCCATCCATCCATCCATCCATCCATCCATCCATCTATCTATTGACCTTTCGAGCTGCAGCCAGCCCATAGGGCATAGACCCAGATACTCTTTCTCTTATCTAAACTTTTATTCTAGCAGTTTTCAATCCTTGTAAAGATATTTTATCAAATTTCGCCATTTCTCTCTGTTCTGTGAAAACAACTCTATCTTATTGAGAGATCAGATTCCTACTACTCTTGCCTGTTCAATCAATGTTCTTCTCAGTGTCTCTCTGAGTTGACCTCTTTTCCTCTTACCTGTTTGTTTCCCACATGAGGGCTTGCTTTGTTATTCGATTATTATCTCTTCTCATCACATGTCCAACATATGACCATCGTCTTTTGTTGATTACTGAAGATATTAGTGGTTGATTGGCGATTTCTCTAATTTCCTCGTTTGTTTTGAATTCGTTCCACGCTATACCAAGTATTTTCCTTAGGCATTTATTTTCGAATGTGTTCAACTTTTTTGCTATATCTCTTGTTGTTTTCCAGCTTTCACACACATATGTAAGGGTTGATAGTACATTTGATTTGAATAGCCTAAGTTTTGTGTCTGTGCTGATGAGTTTTAATTTCCACAACTTTTCAAAGCTTCTGAAAGACATTGCTGCTTTAGCTATTCTGATTCTAATTTCTTTGCTTGTATCCCCTTCTCCTGATCAATGTGACTTCCAAGATAGATAAAGTGGTCGATCTCTTCCACTGGTTTGTTTTCCATGTATGTTCTGTCATCTGTTGGAACTAAGCTTTTCATGACTTTAGTCTTTTCATGATTGATCTCAAGCCCAATTTTGCTGGCTATTGATGATAGTTCATTTGTGTTTTCCTGCATCGTTTTTATCTTCTTCTTCTTTTACCTTTTAGCTCCTGGTGGAGCATAGGTCTTCAACAAACACTTTCCAAGTCGTTCTGTTTTTTGCAATTCTTTTAAGATCATTCCATGTCTTCCCCATCAGCTTCATCTCTGCTTCTATCTGTCTTCTCCAAGAATTCCTTGGTCTTCCTCTTTGTCTTTTCCCCTGGGGATTCCAAAAAAGGGCTTGTTGTGTAATACTCTCAGTTGGCTTCCGTAGTGTGTGTCCTATCCATCGCCATCGTCTTCGCTGTATCTCTTTATCCACTGGTATTTGACCGGTACATTTCCATAATTCCACGTTAGTGACTTTGTCCTGCCATTTCCATCCCTTTATTCTGCGCAAGCATCCATTAATGAAAGTCTGTACTTTCGTGATTGTCAATTTTGTCATTCTCCATGTTTCGCAGCCATATAATAGGACCGACTTAACATTTGAGTTGAAAATTTTTATTTTTGTATTTAGCCTAATTTCTTTGGATTTCCATATGTTTCCCAGTGCAATGAAAGCTCCTCTTGCTTTTGATATCCTTATTTTGGTATCATTTTCTGTTCCTCCCTCTTTATCTATATTACTGCCCAGATATATGTAAGATTGTACATCTAGTAGAGGTATTTCTCCTAGTTTTTTATGGTTATTGCCAACTGCATTAATTCTCATAATGTTGGTCTTATCTCTATTAATCTTTAGTCCTAGCTGTTGTGATCTCTCATCTAATATACTCATTTTATCCTGCATCTGTTGATGGCTGTGTGATAGGAGAGCTATGTCATCAGCAAAGTCTAAATCATCAAGTTGTTTGGTCAGTGACCACTGGATCCCATTTCTGTTGTTTTGAGTTATTTTCATAATCCAATCTATGGCCAGTAGAAAGAGAAATGGAGACAGGAGGCATCCTTGCCTTACTCCTGTTCTTATTTCAAATGCTTCAGTAAGCTGTCCTTCATGCACCACACTACATTTTGTTCCTTCATACATTGTTTTTATCAGGTTAATAAACTTTATGGGGATTCCGTAATGACTCAGCAACTTCCAAAGCATTCTTCTGTCTAAACTATCAAATGCCTTTTCGTAATCTATGAATCCAATATATAGTGGGGATTTTAGTTCTAAACTTTGTTCAACTATTATACGTAGGGTAGTTATTTGATCAGCACATGATCTGTTCTTCCTAAAACCTGCTTGTTCATCTCTCAAGTGTTTCTCTATAGCCTCTTTTAGTCTCTCCAGAATGATTCTGCCTAATATTTTTCCTGGCACTGATAGTAGCATAATTCCCCTATAATTTGTGCACTCCTGTAAACTTCCTTTCTTTGGTAGTTTGATCATATAACCTTCTCTCCAGTCTTTAGGTATTTCTTCCCTCTCCCAAATTTTATCCAATAGATCCTGTAACATCTTGGTAGAGGTGTTAATATCTGCTTTGATGGCTTCCGAAGGAATTTCATCTGGTCCTGTGGCTTTACCATCTTTTAATAGTTTGATGGCTTTCATTATTTCTTCTTTGCTTGGTTTTCCGCAGTTAACGTGTAACTCTTCTTCTGCTGGTAGTATATCTGGAGGATTATTTGAGCCGGGTCTGTTCAAAAGTTCTTCAAAGTGTTCTTTCCATCTCTCCATTTGTTCCCTTATATTACTAAGCAGATTTCCTTTCTTGTCTTTGATAAAGGCGTTGATCTGTCTGTATTTTCCACCTAATTTCTTTGTGCTGTTGTACAGTTCTTTCATATTCCCTTTATTTGCTGCTTCTTCTACCTCTTTAGCTAGTTCATCTATATATTTCCTCTTATCCCTTTTAATGCATCTTCTCACTTCTTTGTTCACCTCTGTGTAAGCTTCCTGTGTCTTGGCTTTATTACTTCTTGTTTTGCTTTTATTTATGTCTGCTTTCTTGTTCTTTCTTTCTTTAATTTTATCCAGGGTCTCTGCTGTCATCCATGCCTTATTCTGGCGTTCTCTTTTCCCCAGTGTTTCTTCGCATGTCTCTTTCCATATATTTTTTACCTGTTTCCAATGATCTTCTATATTTATTGTATTTTCTAGTTGTTGGAGGACTTGGTATTTGTTTGATATTGTGACTGCGAATTTATCTTTAATTACTTGTTCTTTAAGAAACCCTACATTGAAAAACTTTCTACCCTTATTCGTTGTATTATACCTTTTTAATTTAATTTTAAGTTTGGCTAACAGAAGATGATGGTCAGAAGCTATATCTGCCCCTCTATATACTTTTACATCCTGTAAGGATGACTTAAACTTATTATTAATACATATGTGATCAATTTGATTTTCCGTTCTATGATCTGGTGACACCCATGTAGCTTTGTGTATTCTTTTATGTTGGAATATTGTTCCTCCTAGGCTCATTTGATTAAGGGCGCAGAAATTCACAAATATCTCTCCATTCTCGTTTATATCTCCAAGTCCATGTTTTCCCATAATCTCTTCGAAGCCTCTGTTGTCTGATCCTACCTTAGCATTTAGGTCTCCCATCAAGATTATAATATCCTTGGCTCGTCTTGCATCCATCTGCCATTGTAGCTGTTTATAAAAATCATCTTTAACTGAGTCATCTTTATCGTTGGTTGGTGCATAGCTTTGTATAATGTGTAATTTTATTTTGTTTTTGGTTGTTCTAAATGTTGCTCTCACCAGTCTTGGTCCCACTGCCTCCCATTCTATTAGTGTCTTCTGTGCATTTTTTGATAGCATTATAGCTACCCCTTCGCTATGTTGTGCTCCTGGTTCCTGGTGTCCTGATGATAAAATCATCTCCCCTGTATTCAATTTTATTCTCTCCGCTCCCAGCCATCTTGTTTCACACATTCCCAGAATATCTATCTTATAGTTGGTCATTTCTGCTGCCACTTGTGCCGCTTTTCCCTGTTCGTTAAGGGTACGAACATTCCAGGTGCCAATTCTGGATGATTTCCTGGTAGACAAAGGGTGAGTCGGCAACCCGGACTCCTTATGGCTTTCTCCGGATTGCGTCATACGTCTCTTAGACAGAGAGCCCTTCTCTTTCCTGGTTGACTGATTAACTTTATCTTTCTTTGACTTGTTCATGTTTGTGAAGTTTTTTCGGCTTACTTTTTTTACAGTATGGGATTACCAGTCCCATGCCTAACCCTCCTTTCTCGCCTCTTACGAACATGCCTGGTAGGGTACAGCGCCGCTATTCTTTACTCCCCTTTCGGGCCCCGGCAGCGCACGGGAGTCGTTTTTATCTGACTGCTGATAATGACTCTGTCATCAGCAAAGTCGAGGTCTTCCAAATGGTCTTCTTGTATCCATTCGATGCCTTTATTACCAGTGCAGCATTTCTTCATTATGAAGTCCATAACAACTCCAAATAACAAGGGCGCTAAAATACATCCTTGTTTAACCCCAATTTCTACTGGAAAACATTCGCACAGCCCTTCCTCTGTACGAACTGCACATGTGTAGCCATCATACATGTCTTTGAAAATATTTATGATTTTTTTATGGTAAGCCATATTGCCTCAGAATTTTCCACAAAAATCTCTATGGATGCTGTCGAATGATCAACTCAGTATTAATGTTAATATCAACTCTCTTATAAAATCGAGTTATACGTTTTTTGCAAATAAGGAGTCCCCACAATTAAATAAATAAATAAATAAAGCTGCTTTAGGTTTTAGAAAATAGGAAACACATATTCTCCTAGCAAACTGGTGAAACTGTAGTTGTGGTGTTTGGAAATTGATGAGTAAACTCAAGGAAAAATCATAGGAACAGTTTTTCTGCCAGTTAGTTTTCTCAGGGAAAATTAGAAAAAGGCTAAAAGTTCATATAAAAATAGTAATTGGTTCTGAAGTGGTTAGTTTCCTTCTAAAATTATTTGATAGTATCTTCTGGGAGAAGTGTATTAGTTTCAAGACATTAGAACTTATTTTTCATTTTAACAACTGTGTTCAGTGATAACACTTCTTGTCTTTTGACTAGATTTTTGGACCTGTGCAGCAAATCTTGAAGTTTAAGGATTTGGATGAAGTTCTGAAGCGTGCAAACAACAGTCAATATGGACTTGGTGCATATGTATACACCAATGACATCAATAAGGCACTTTCTTTTGCTCATGGGGTGCAAGCTGGGTCAGTTTGGTAAGTTTTATTGAAAATTGTAAAGTCACATTTGTGATGTAGACAGAAGTACTTTTGGATGGAGTTTGTCCTGAGAAATATTGGGGAGCTTGGGTTGAAAGCATGAACAGATTTTAGAGTCTTAGAATCGTGCCGAGCACGCGCCAACCTTTGGATAAGTGCAGCCCACATCATCTGCTATACTGTGAACTTATGGGTACAAAAGGCAGCAGGTTAACTAACTAACTAACTATTGACCTTTCGAGCCGTAACCGGCCCATAGGGCGTAGACCAAGATACACCTTCTCCTATATGAATTTTTGTTCTAGCAGTTTTCTTTTAAAGATATTTTATCAAATCTCGCCATCTGTCTCTGTTCTGTGCAAGCAGTTCTATCTCATTGAGGGAGCCGACTCCTGCTGCTCTTGCCTCTCTCATCAATGTTCTTCTCAGTGTCTCCCTGGGTCTTACTCTTTTTCTTTTACCTGTTGTTTCCCATATGAGGGCTTGCTTTGCTAGCAGGTTAACAAGAGGAAAATCATGGATGGGACAGGCTATGGATATTGTTCTGCAGGTGTGTTCAATCGAGGACATAGAACTGGGAGAAGAATGGGTACGAGCAACGTTAGAGTGCAGCACATCCTTCCGTGTCCTTATCACAGTAGATAGAGAATGTAGACTACAAAACCCATTGGTCATTGAGACAGAAGTGTAGGTCCTGATTTTCAAGAACTCTTCTAATATGGATGCAGTTATTGACACAGATGTGTCTGTTATTCTGCATGTATGGAGCTCAAGGGGTTTCACAGCTCATGTTGGTTGCAAAACTGATAAGAAAGACAATGATGCTTTCGCATAAATTACAAGTAGTTTGACCATGGAAATTGTTATGGTTACAAAAGCACTGGCATGGCTTAAGATGCAGCCTTATGTGTGTTTCCTCAGTGACTCAGTGACTATGCTCGGAAAGATCGCACCTGGCTGTGCTCGATGGCAGTGGTTAGAGTCTCTGGAGAGGTCTATTCTTAAACATGGCTGACTCATTTTCATGCCAGGGCATGCGGGTGTCAGAGGTAATGAACATGCTGACATACTTGCTGGTTTGGCTGATGTTGAGTGTGGAAGAGCAGCAAACCGCTATGACATTCCGAATGCTCTCAGGGAAGCTGGGCAAAAAAAAAACAACTCAATAATGACCCTGAGTCCACAGACATGAACAGACTTCAAAAATATCATGTTAAGGTATGAGTTGCCAGATTCTAGCGCTATGAAAGAATCCAAAGAAGACTTGTAAACCAACACAATACCGGTGTCGTTAATTGCTACACGTTTATGGATTTTCTTCACTGGAGATCTGAGCATTTATGGACTTGTCTGATGTGAAATGAGGATGATCTGTCTACTAAACTAAGCTTGAGTCTACAGAAAATGTTAAAAATTTGAAGTTATGGGCTACAGCACTGGTTGGTATATATATATATATATATGTTCAGTCAATAAAGAATGAAAAAGAGCACATGTCTTTAACTTAAATGTTCCATTTATTTCCACCTTATTTTGTCAAGCCCCAACTATGTCTTCCTTGTCCTTTTATCTGTTTAGACTCTCTTCTATGACAGCGTTTCTTGTTTTTCTTCAGTTTCTCTTTCATTGTAGATTCCAGTAAAAGACTTGACTTGCTATTATTTAAAATTGTTTGTGTAATGTTGGCTCTACATCAGATCTAACTGTATCATTTTAATCTTTTCTGATGTTGTTGTTTTAACTTTTTTGTTCTTTCCATGAATTCCACTTTCATGATGAAATCATTGTTATTTCTGCTATTCTCTGTTAGGATTTATTTATTAAAACCACTTTTTCTGTTATGAAATTACTTCCATGTTACCAAGCCACATTCCTGTGTTGTTTGAAAAGTATTCTTGGCTTCACTTCTGACACTACTCAACTTAATTTCCTTATATTTCACAAAGTAATAAGTATGTTTTGTTTCTTTGTATTTTTGTGTATTTTATTTTGAAAGCTTTTTGTTTATTCTTCCTGATTAAAAAATGTACGCCAGATTTTATGTATGATTCTACTTCCTGTAAGTGTAAACATCTTTCTTCTATGGTTTGTGTTTGTTCTATTGAAAGTGTTTGTTTACAATTTATTCTTACAATTGTTATCTTTTATTTGTGTACATTCAACCCATTTTGATGTGACTTTTTGATTTCAGAATTTGCATGTAATGGTTCCATTTTTAAACAATAAAACCATGTTTTATACCCATTTATTTTCTCTGGGTTTTTTCATTTATGTCCCCTAGTTTGCAAAAAATATGCCATCACTTATTGCTGCATTCATAATGCAGGTCAAAAAACTTCAAAAGATCTACCCCCCATTACTGTTGGTGGGGATGCTTCACTTGATTAAATTGTCTAGTGTTGTCGATGCTTCACTTGATTAAATTGTCTAGTGTTGTTGATGTTTCACTTGATTAAATTGTCTAGTGTTGTCGATGCTTCACTTGATTAAATTGTCTAGTGTTGTTGATGTTTCACTTGATTAAATTGTCTAGTGTTGTCGATGCTTCACTTGATTAATTTGTCTAGTGATATCAATATTCAACTTGTTCTTATATTGTGCTGCTCCTTGTAAGTACCTAATATGAAAAGTTGTGAAGTTGTCTTAGGCATATAGTTTTTTTTTATTATTGTGTTCCTAACCATCATCAAGGAGCGCACAGCTATTGGAGTCTCAGAAACAACCAAGAACTAAAACAGGTTGCAGCCGACTGTCAGACATGGACAAATATCACTTTTGTCCTATGTGCTGTATTCAGCCCAAAAGGGGTGAATCAATCAATCAATTCAATTGTGTTCATGGGGAGCAATTAGTGTGCTGGTGATAATAATAACAATAATAATAATAATACAACAGCTACAAAGTTCAACAAAAGCTTCTTTGTTTTATTCCTCAATTATAGGATTAATAGTCCACTGAAGGTGGCAGCTCAGTCTCCATTTGGAGGATTCAAATTGTCAGGCTTCGGCAGAGAGCTGTAAGTTTTCCTTATCAGTTTTCTTAAAATTAAAGTCTCTGCCTTCTCTTTGCTGGTTTTTTATTTAATTAAAATTTGATCAAACTGAATAGTGCAAGTTAGCTCCACTTATTGCAGTGAAACTATTAAGTGCTTCTGTCACACTGTTGTCACAACTGGAGGACCTTGTGAGTGACAGCAAAGCTTCCAAGAGTAGCATAAAAAAAAAAAAACCGTAGGAAATTCTCTGCAGTTTTGTCAAAGCTAATTAGAGAGACACCTGACCTATGAACTGTCTTCTGTAGATATCCTAAGCTGAGAGAGATTAGCTCAAACTGAAGGCTGGAATGTACATTATGAGAAGTAAATGTTTCATTATTTAGCACTACTATAGAAATTAGAATCAGAATAAAATAAATACTGAATTAGATGAGCAACATTTTGGATTCAGGAAAAACAGTGGCACAAAAGAAGATATATTTAGCATGAGAACATTGATTGAAAAGTACACAGAAGTAAACACACCAATATATGCCTGCTTTGTAGACTACACCAAAGCTTTCGATAGAATACACCATAACCAACTTATAGACTGCCTAAAGGATATAAATCTAGACGACGCAGACATATGACTAATATGTAATTTGTACTGGGTGCAAACAGCAAAAATAAGATATAACAAGGAGAACTCTACACCCATGGATATAAAAAGAGGAGTAAGACAAGGTTGCATCCTATCACCAAGCTTGTTCAATCTATACACTGAGCAAATCTTTAAAAACATCAAAGAGATGCCAGGCCTAAACAATAATGGGAAGATAATCAATAACCTAAGATATGCTGATGATACTGTTCTACTAGCAGAAAATCCTAAAGATCTACAACAATTGCTTAATGTGATAAACATAACAAGCAACAAATATGGACTAGATATGGATATAAAAAAGACTAAAACTATGATTATAAACAAAGAAAATTCTCAAGACCTTCAAGTAAATATCACAGTTGAGGGAACACATCTGGAGACAGTCCAGAGTTACAACTACCTGGGACATACTATAACCAATGATGGAAAATGTAAAATTGAAATAAACAAAAGGATAGGTATGACAAAAAGTAATTTTAATGCCATGAAAAATATAATAACAACAAAACAAATAACAGTAGGGTTGAAACTAAGAAAAACAAAATATTACACCTTCTCAATATTCCTGTATGGTACAGAAACATGGACATTAGACAAGAAAACAGAACAGAAAATTGAAGCCTTTGAAATGTGGATTTATAGAAGAATAGGTAGAATTGGATGGAAAGAAGAGAAAACAAACTATGAAGTTTTATAAGAACTGAAAATAAAAAGAGAACTACTAAATACAATTAAGACAAGACAAATGGAATTTTTGGGACACGTTAAAAGACACAACAGCCTACTAAAAGTAATATTGGAAGGGAAAATACAAAGTAAAAGATGCAGAGGCAGACCAAGACTAACATGGACGAGTAACATCAAAAGATGGACAAGTCATATCTATGACAACTTGCACCATCAAAGCAAGAAACAGAGTGGAATGGTGATCCATGGTAGCCAACCTTCGTTGCGGATACGGCACTTGATGCTGATGACAGTAATTAAATGTTGCTGTGCTCCAGTGTGGACCACTGATCAATCTCACTACATTCCACTGCGTACAAATATTGCACTACTATAATCAAGCACGCACATATTTTCAACATTCACTTATTGAAATATGCCAGACAGGCAGGAATAAAGGTAAAGGTAAAGTACGAGACTTGAACCGGCGTCTTAGCACGCGAGTTTACTTACACCCATATGTGCTCGGCCGCCTATCCAGAAATGTTCAGAGATTTCTGGATAGTGTCGCCTCAAGCATCGAAACTCAGATGCGAAGCAACATTCCTCACCTTTCCTGGGTAATACCCTGGTACCCATTTCTGCCAACGGCTGGGTCGACCGTGGGGGTAATTTTATTTGTTTTTCCAACCACGAGTACAACTCACACTGCTCCCAGCGGGAACCGGACACGGGTTGTCCGAACGTCGGTGGTCCAGTTCCAGTCGGGTGAGGCAGGAATAATAACTTGTAAGGGCTGGTTAGGGGTGTTTATGATCAACGAGTTTCTAAAATCATCAATATGCAAATATCTTGTCATCTTCTGAAAGCCACTGAGCTCGTTAGTTTTCTCTGCATTAGTGATGTCATTACTATCAACATTCAACAGCTCTCCGTGGTCATTCATTTTCCTTCGAGCTGAAGATGGCACATAGGGCGGAAGTCATAATTCTCCACAATTGATAATCTGCTGCTAGTTCTTGTGGCTCCTTGGTCATAATGTTTCTTAATTTCAAAAGAAAGAGTAATTTTTAATTTAAAAATAGTTAAGCAACTATCAACCCTTACAAATGTATGAAACAAAGTTGAACGTATTCGAAAATAAATGTCTAAGGAAAATACTTGGTATAGCGTGGAACGAATTCAAAACAAACGAGGAAATTAGGGAAATCGCCAATCAACCACTAATATCTTCAGTAATAAAGAAAAGACAATGGTCATATGTTGGACATGTGATGAGAAGAGATAATAATTGAATAACAAAGCAAGCCCTCATGTTGGAAACAACAAGTAAGAGGAAAAGAGGCCGACCCAGAGAAACACTGAGGAGAACATTGATCAGAGAGGCAAGAGCAAAAGGAATCAGCTCCCTAATTGAGATAGAGTTGCATGCGCAGTTTTCAATCCTTGTAAAAATCTTTTATCAAATCTCGTCATTTCTCTGTTCTGTGCAAGCAGCTCTATCTCATTGATGGAGCCGATTCCTGCTGCTCTTACCTCTTTCATCAATGTTCTTCTCAGTGTATCTCTTGGTCTTCCTCTTTTCCTCTTATCAGTTGTTTCCCACATGAGGGCTTCCTTCTCTCTTCTCATCACATGTCCAACATTTGACCATCGTCTTTTCTTGATTACTGAAGATATTAGTGGCTGATTGGCGATTTCTCTAATTTCCTCGTTTGTTTTAAATTCGTTCTACCCTATACCAAGTATTTTCCTTAGACATTTATTTTCGAATGCGTTCAACTTTGTTTCTATATCTCTTGCTGTTTTCCAGCTTTCACACGCATTCGTAAGGGTTTATAGTACATTTTATTTGAATAGTCTAAGTTTTGTGTTTGTGCTGATGAGTTTTGATTTCCACAACTTTTCAAGGCTTCTGAAAGACATTGCTGCTTTAGCTATTCTGATTCTAATTTCTTTGCTTGTATCCCCCTCCTGATCAATGTAACTTCCAAGATAGATAAAGTGATCGATCTCTTCCACTGGTTTGTTTTCCATGTATGCTCTGTCATCTGTTGGAACTAAGCTTTTCATGACTTTAGTCTTTTCATGATTGATCTCAAGCCCAATTTTGCTGGCTTTTGATGATAGTTCATTTGTGTTTTCCTGCATCGTTTTTATCTGGCTGCTGATGAGAACTCAGTCATCAGCAAAGTCGAGGTCCTCCAAATGGTCTTTTTGTATCTATTCGATGCCTTTATTACCAGTGCAGCATTTCTTCATTATGAAGTCCATAACAACTCCAAATAACAAGGGCGATAAAATACATCCTTGTTTAACCAAAGTTTTTATTGGGAAACATTCGCTCAGTCCTTCCTCTGTTCGAACTGCACATGTGTAACCATCCCTCATGCCTTTAATAATATTCAGGATTTTTTATGGTAAGCCGTATTGCTTCAGAATTTTCCACAAAGAATCTCTATGAATACTGTTAAATGTTTTCTTGAAATCGATGAAGTTAAGTACAAAATGTTTTTGCTTCTCAATATGTTCCTCCAATATAAGTCGTAGAGCAAAAATGTGGCCAAGGGCAGCCTCTTCTTTTTCTAAACCTAGTCTGTCCTTCACGCATTATATATGTCAAAATATCTTTAGAAGGATTTAAAACTGCTAGAATAAAAATTTAGATAAGAGAAAGAGTATCTGGATCTATGCCCTATGGGCCAGCTACGGCTCGAATGGTCAATAGATAAATAGATAGAAATGTTGAGAATTGCATGTACCCTCATCTTGTACAGAAATCACAACGTGCATATAACATGTGCAACTTTCTGCAAGTGATGGACTCTTACTTAGTAACAAAAAAGGTCTTCATTCATCCTTATACTCCAGTCCATTAAGCTGGGTGTAATCTACTAGAGAACATGTTTGCAATACTACAGACCAAGAATCGCTATGAAACTGAGGGACAAAAATATGTTTCCATCTGTAAAACAATTTGAACAAAAAACTATTTTAGTTTTCATTATTGCATTGAGTACATTTTCTTTTGATACCTAACAGT
Organism: Megaustenia siamemsis; assembly: GCA_032433765.1. Taxonomy (NCBI): domain Eukaryota; kingdom Metazoa; phylum Mollusca; class Gastropoda; order Stylommatophora; family Ariophantidae; genus Megaustenia; species Megaustenia siamemsis. Next base: position 9,154,569 of record JAVIAB010000092.1, read on the forward strand.
TTTAAATGTGATTTTGGCCACCAATTTTTCAGTGTATATCATCAAGGCTGTCATTGCTGTATACAACTTATCTCAGAAGAATTCTCAAAATATTTTGGTCAAACAAAACATCAAACCAGGAACTGCTCAAGACATGAGCTGGGTAGATCATGTCCTTGAAATGAATTCAGAAAAATTACAAGATGCTGGCATGTAGTGGACGTTATAGTGAAGACAAATGAGACAAAGAGTGAGGACAACCTGATACTTGGAGCACCCCACTATGGTGGCTACAAACAGTAAAATAAAAGAACTTTATTAATACCTTACACAAATCCACAAGGTTTGTAAGCCACTAATTGCATCAAGCTGGCTCTAGTGAAACCGAGACATATTGACAATCTCAGAATAATATCATATTCAGATGATTAGGCAACTAATTGACACATTGATCACTCTTGACTCCCACATAAGTCAACAGCATAGCAACAGTTTAATCCTTGAATATCCGAGGCACTGATAATAAGCGATAAGAAATTATATCATCAACCATGGGCGGGCCACAGCTCAGTGGTTAGTGAACTGGACTACAAAGAACAAGAGGTAGGGTTCGATCCCAACCGACGGCTTCCAGGTTCACCCAGTCTTTAATGGGTACCAGTTTTTTTTCTGGGAAAGTAAAGCGGCACGGGCGTGATACCGACCACATTGCCAAAAAAAAAAATCATGTGCTGAAGGTCTGTACAATTTATGGTCACTAACACCATATTCCCTATACGCCACTTGTCGTGACAGGGGTGCTTTGAGCACTTCACATGTCATTAATTCTTGTCAGATGTAAATGAGAAACAATGACTGTGACTGGATTTCAGTTCATGAAAACACAACCAATGGCTCATGTTCATCAAATAATGAACCAAATATTATGTTTTCTGCCTTGCTGTTCTTATCTGTTTTTATCATGTTTTTATCATGTTTTTATCATGTTTTTGTCATGTTTTATTCTCATGAACACACCAGCGGCGAGTATGGACTGGAGGGTTATGTGGAAGTCAAGAGTGTAAGTTTAATCACTTAAAAATATTTAGATAAAATAGAAATTTATGGTTAGAGTTTCAGTAATACTGTTATGATATGTATGGCCTTTTTCGTCTTGTCAGACGGTCTAGTGGAGGCTATTCCTGCTGACTTCCAGCTCTTGTATCCATCATAAGTTATTACTGTGTTACATATGAATATTGTTGTGTCATTTATGTTTCTTCAAATGGGATCACAGAATCTTGTCAGTATTTTTCTCATCAGTGTTTATCTCATCAGTGTTTATCTCATCAGTGTTTATCTCATCAGTGTTTCTCTCATCGGTGTTTATCTCATCAGTGTTTCTCTCATCAGTGTTTCTCTCATCAGTATTTCTCTCATCAGTGTTTATCTCATCAGTGTTTATCTCATCAGTGTTTCTCTCATCAGTATTTCTCTCATCAGTGTTTCTCTGATCAGTATTTCTCTCATCAGTATATCTCTCATCAGTGTTTCTCTCATCAGTGTTTCTCTCATCAGTGTTTCTCTCATCAGTGTTTCTCTCATCAGTGTTTATCTCATCAGTATTTCTCTCATCAGTGTTTCTCTCATCAGTGTTTCTCTCATCAGTGTTTCTCTCATCAGTATTCCACCTTTAAAATAACCTCTCAGCTCTGTCATTGTTTCCTGCGTGCCACTTTACTGAAGACAATCTCAGATATCATCTATAATAACAGCATTAATTTCCTGTACACATTCAAAATCATGACAAACAGTCCACAAATGAAAATAAAATAGAGATGTTGCTAACATACTATACTTGTATTTTCCTTGACCATACATTATCTTGAATTCAAAGTTCTAATCATGTTAATTTTAAGGGAAAATGAGAAACGAGTGACTCTCTGAGACTTGAGATGGAAAACTAATTAAAGTGTTGTGGAGATATAGCAATTACTTCGAATTACAATCATACAAATTGATGTCATCGAAGTTATTCAAGAGAATACATTTAATTTCACGAATATGTTGTTTCTTAGACTTTATGCACTTTTCAAATTCATAGCATTCTGTTCACTTCTTGTTACAAAATATATTCTAAACTGTGGAAACAATATTCAGTGTATGCTGTGCTTTCAAAAATTGGAAATAAAAGTGATCATGTTTCCATATTTGTGTTCATTCCTTTAGCCACTTTTCAGTAGAGCCCAAGATAATTTGAGCATTAGAAGTCCACTATCCAGGGTTTGATATTTGCCTAATTGTAATGTATTGCCTTCTTTAGCACACTGCAAAACCAAAGTACGGTGGTTTGTCATTTATGCTTCAGCTGATTTGCTTAATCTTGCCTTTCCAGGAATATAAAATACACAAACTTCTTCTATTGTACATTCAAATTGATTAGATCAAGTCATATTGTCACACTTTAGAACTTCTCGGCTTCAAAATTGAAATTTGCATCCCTAGAAGATCCAAGATTTTCCGATCTTTTATTTTTTTTTTATTATTTTTTTTTTGCAACAAAGCTTGTCAAATCTTTGGACAGCTATCACCGCTATTGTTCAACAAGGAAATAACTATATAGACAAAACGGTTACTCTACAATACAATCTTCATCCCAACGTTGTGCTACCAATGCCAACCTGGACCCTAGATGCAAGAACAATAAGAAAAATAACAACTACCGAGATGAAATGTGTTAGGCGAATGACAGGAAACAGCCTACGAGGTAAGATCAGAAGTCAAGAACTCAGGAAAAAAGCTAGGAATAACCTCCGCCGTAGAATATATAAGGAAACAACAGATAAAAGGGTTTGGTCACGCGATAAAGCAGACAGATAGAAACACAACACAACAAGCCTTCAATAAATGGCGTGAGAACACCAGACCCAAGGGCCTACCATGAAAAAGATTGACCAATGAAATATTAGAAACACTAAGAATTATAACAGCAGGAGAGGCCAACAGAAGAGCAAAAGAACACAAATTATATCTTTCATCGACACTGAAAGGCAAATGAGGAAGGAAAGAAGATCTTTTTGTTACGAGCATTAACTTCTTAAGTATCATTACTACGTGAACATTGACTTTATCTAAAAACTGTTAATCTGTATGTATGGTATGAAAGATTGAAACTACATGTACTTTCATAAAATATCAGTTTTATGATTGAGTGGAATTTACTAGACTCAGGACATCTTGCTGCTAAGTCTTTAAGATTAGAACTCTTTGAGATGAAAATAAACAGCTGCACAAGATATATCGACCTATCGATGAGTAAGTCATTTTTCATTGGATGATTGAAGGAGATCTAATGCCGTGATTCTTCCTCCAGTAATATTGATAAACATTCCAGTTCTGATTTGCTGAAAGTGGTGACAGTCACAAATTGTGGATGTTACTTCAGCATTTTGGATAATCTTTGAAGATTATTTAAATTTTAAAACAACACGTACGCATTTTAATGACATTAGTGTGCAAAACAAATAAATGAATGCCTTTGAAAACAAATGTCTGAGGAAAATATTTTGTGTACTATTGAATGTGTTCAAGACTAGTGAACAAATAAGAGAAATGACAAAACATCCAAAAATAACAACTATAATCAAAGGAGGCAAATCATGGATGGGTCGAGCAGAAGATGTCATCAAACAGGTCTGTGGGCTTACCAATATCAACACTGGCGAGGAGTGGGTACCGGTGCCTACGTCATTCATGACGACATTCTCGTGTATTGTCACACTTGACAGGAAATGTAGGGAACAAAGCTCAGTTGTGGTCAATGCGGAGGTCAACGGTCTCGTCAGCGATAATACCGATGAGAAAGATGCAGTCAACTATACAGACGGATCTGTAATACGACACCAAAGGGGTGTATGGGCATTTACAGCACGCTCAGCAGGCAGAATAGTCAAGGAGGACAGTGGTGCATACGTTATGACCACGAATAGCATGACGATGGAAGTAATGGCAGTGACCAGGGCATTCATTTGGTTAGAGTCACAAGACTACACCCACGCCTGTATACTGAATTATTCGATGAGCATAATAAGAAAAGTGGAGGCGGGATCTGTACCTATGCAATGGGTAGAGTCATTGCAGACGTCAAAAATACGAAAGGTCACCTATGTCTACGTCCCAGGACATGCGAGAGTACGGGGAAATGAAAGTGCGGACAGGTTGGCTAGCAGCGCTATAGTTGAGGACGGTCAACCAATGGATCGGGCGGATATCAATAATGTCCTCCGGGAAGTGGGAAGGACACAGGACTTCGACAACCACAAGTCCACGTCACACCTTCGGATGAAAGAGATGAGAGTTAAGATGGGCACAGGTAGAAACGAGAAACTTAGTTGGCATGTAAGAAGACTTATCAACCAACACAGAACTGAAGTCGTAAGTCGCTGGACATTTCGAGACTTGCTGAGGAGGGGATCTGAGCACCTATGAACATGTTCGGAGTGCAGTGATGTTGACTCGCTAATAACTCAATAACTCAATCAAAGGAGGAAGGTGGTCATATGTTGGCCATGTGATGAGAAGAGACAACAAGAAGGTGGTCATATGTTGGCCATGTGATGAGAAGAGACAACAAAAGATCTCAAAGCAAGCCCTCAAATGGGAACCAGAGGGTAAAAGAAAAAGAGGCCTACCTAGAAAAACGCTAAAAAGATTAAGAACATTAAAAGCAGGAACAACAACAGCAGGCATTAGCTCCTACGCCGAGATTGAACAACTCGTCCAGAACAGAGCTGTGCTGCGAGACATTGATCGTCAGACACAAGAGTCTAGAATTTCTGTCCTGTGTGCCTTCTTCGGCTCGAAAGGACAATACATAGATAGATAGTGTGCAGAATTATACAGCACGCATTCTGTTTACTGGAATACGTACTATGTTCTAAATAAATTGTCCCCCAAAAAACCTATTTACTGATGTAAGTAAGATACCACGACTGGTGAGAATATTTTTTTTAATGTATTCCAATGTGAAAGGGTTACGTGGTGACTTCATTTTTCATGAAAAAAATGGTGTAGGTGATAATTGCAAAACATTTCAATATTTATATTTAAGGACATCTTTTATCTTTCAGGTTTTTGTGAAGCTGCCTTAAAAGAATGAAATAAACTTATTGAAGGAAAGCTGTAGGTCACCCTATTGGGATGGTCCAGATTTGTATGAAATGCTGTCCGCAAAATCACTTGATTGTATCTTTACTTTATTGTTTAAGCTATTCTTTTGATAAGGGAGAGGGGTGTAGGACCCTTCTACCTGCATTTGACAAGTCATTTTTGCAGTGAGTAGTCGAATCTTGCCAACAAGTTAAGTCTTGTGTATATATTGACTTCCATATTTCCACATTTGATCTATCCTCCAATATGTAGCACATCTCTCTCTCTCTCTCTCTCTCAACTCTAAATAACTCTGGAGGCAAAACGGGCACTCTACAATACAATCTTCATCCCAACGTTGTGCTACCAATGCCAGACCTGGACCCTAGATGCAAGAACAATAAGAAAAATAACCTCTACAGAGATGAAATGTGTTAGACGAATGACAGGAAACAGTCTGAGAGATAAGATCAGAAATGAAGAACGGAGAAAACAGCTAGGAATAGCCCCGCCATAGAATATATAAGGAAACAACAGATAAAATGGTCTGGGCACGTGACAAGGCAGAAAGATCAAAACACAACACAACGAGCCTTCAACAAACGTTGTGAGAACACCAGACCCAAGGGTCGACCACGAAAAAGATGGATCGATGGAATATTAGAAGCACTAGGGATCATAACAGCAGCAGAGGCGAACAGAAGAGCAAAAGACCGCAAATTATATCTCCCCTCGACGCTGAAAGGCAGATGAGGAAGGAAAGAAGAAGAAGATCTCACTCTCTCTCGTTTCATTATTTCATTCCTTATCCCTCTATTTACTTTTCCTTGACTTACCTGTCGCGATCATCCTAGATGTAGTAGAATTTACGTTTCATCGCTTGTTGTTGTTCTCGTTTTCTGATGAATGTCGCATGTAGGCTGAAACGTCAGTATTTTGCTGTGTTCTTTGTCTGTAAAGCTTCAATTGTACCATGTAGGAGTGTACGTCACACCCCACCACTAGCTCCCTATTCTTTTTAAAAAGTTTTAATCATTGCTCGTCTCTTACACATTGCTCCACTGTTTGTATCAACATTTTTTAAAAAATTGTATCTATAGCTTTGGCTTCCAATTACTAATTTTGCCATATTTATCACATTTCTCTGGTGTCTCCTGGGGATTTCTCTTCTATAGGAGCTGGAGAATAAATGCTACATTATACAGTTCACTCACTACAAATAAATGCTACAGTGCACTCACTATAAATAAATGCTACAGTGCACTCACTACAAATAAATGCTACAGTTCACTCACTACAAATAAATGCTACAGCTCACTCACTACAAATAAAAGCTACAGCTCACTCACTGCAAATAAATGCTACAGTTCATTCACTACAAATAAAAGCTACAGCTCACTCACTACAAATAAATGCTACAGTACACTTACAACTAATAAATGCTACAGTTCACTCACTACAAATAAATGCTACAGCTCACTCACTACAAATAAATGCTACAGCTCACTCACTACAAATAAAAGCTACAGCTCACTCACTACAAATAAATGCTACAGTTCACTCACTACAAATAAATGCTACAGCTCACTCACTACAAATAAAAGCTACAGCTCACTCACTACAAATAAATGCTACAGTACACTCACTACAAATAAAAGCTACAGCTCACTCACTACAAATAAAAGCTACAGTTCACTCACTACAAATAAAAGCTACAGCTCACTCACTACAAATAAATGCTACAGTTCATTCACTACAAATAAAAGCTACAGCTCACTCACTACGAATAAATGCTACAGTTCACTCACTACAAATAAAAGCTACAGCTCACTCATTACAAATAAAAGCTACAGCTCACTCACTACAAATAAAAGCTACAGCTCACTCACTACAAATAAATGCTACAGTACATCACTACAAATAAAAGCTACAAATCACTCATTACAAATAAAAGCTTCAGCTCACTCACAACTAATAAATGCTACAGTTCACTCACTACAAATAAAAGATACAGTTTACTCACTACAAATAAAAGCTACAGTTTACTCACTACAAATAAAAGCTACAACTCACTCACTACAAATAAATGCTACAGAACACCCACTACAAATAAAAGCTACAGCTCACTCACTACAAATAAATGCTACAGTACACTCACTACAAATAAAAGCTACAGCTCACTCACTACAAATAAATGCTACAGTTCACTCACTACAAATAAAAGCTACAGCTCACTCACTACAAATAAATGCTACAGTTCATTCACTACAAATAAAAGCTACAGCTCACTCACTACAAATAAATGCTACAGTACACTTACAACTAATAAATGCTACAGTTCACTCACTACAAATAAATGCTACAGCTCACTCACTACAAATAAAAGCTACAGCTCACTCACTACAAATAAATGCTACAGTACACTCACTACAAATAAAAGCTACAGCTCACTCACTACAAATAAAAGCTACAGTTCACGCACTACAAATAAAAGCTACAGCTCACTCACTACAAATAAATGCTACAGTTCATTCACTACAAATAAAAGCTACAGCTCACTCACAACTAATAAATGCTACAGTTCACTCACTACAAATAAAAGCTACAGCTCACTCATTACAAATAAAAGCTACAGCTCACTCACTACAAATAAATGCTACAGCTCACTCACTACAAATAAATGCTACAGTACATCACTACAAATAAAAGCTACAAATCACTCATTACAAATAAAAGCTTCAGCTCACTCACAACTAATAAATGCTACAGTTCACTCACTACAAATAAAAGATACAGTTTACTCACTACAAATAAAAGCTACAGTTTACTCACTACAAATAAAAGCTACAGCTCACTCACTACAAATAAATGCTACAGAACACCCACTACAAATAAAAGCTACAGCTCACTCACTACAAATAAATGCTACAGTACACTCACTACAAATAAAAGCTACAGCTCACTCACTACAAATAAATGCTACAGTACACTCACTACAAATAAAAGCTACAGCTCACTCACAACTAATAAATGCTACAGTTCACTCACTACAAATAAAAGCTACAGTTTACTCACTACAAATAAATGCTACAGTACACTCACTACAAATAAAAGCTACAGCTCACTCACAACTAATAAATGCTACAGTTCACTCACTACAAATAAAAGCTACAGTTTACTCACTACAAATAAATGCTACAGTACACTCACTACAAATAAAAGCTACAGCTCACTCACTACAAATACATGCTACAGTTCACTCACTACAAATAAATGCTACAGCTCACTCACTACAAATAAAAGCTACAGCTCACTCACTACAAATAAATGCTACAGTTCACTCACTACAAATAAATGCTACAATGCACTCATTATAACATGATTCATTGGTAATGGTTTTTAATTTGGCTTCAATACTTTGTTACAAATGATTGTTGGTTGTTTAAATTAGCTTTCAGTGTGTGTGTGTTTTAATATTTCTGTGAATTATGAATGATTGTTATGAGGTCAAGTTTAGCCATCAGATATAATAATGTCTCCGCATACAAAAGTATGACTTTGTTTTAACTAACAGAACATTCATACAGATTTGTAAAATGCATTTAATACTTCAGACACTTTGTAAACAGATGGAAAAAATACATATAATAGCTATTTCTGAATGAAAGGGAGTCTAGGTGGCTGATTGGTTAGTGCGTCCACTATTTACCAGCAGGGTCTGGGTTCAATTCCAAGATATGGCACATTTGTTTGCATGCAGACTTCGGGGTTCACCGAGCCATACAGATGGTGACCAGAGATATTTGCTGGAAATAAGAATAACCCAGCCTGATGCCAGCTACATCACCCAAAAATGTGCAGTTGATCATTGAAAAATATCGGAACTAACACTGTACTTTCCATACGTCTCAAGGCATGGATATTTAGGCCTCTATGTATATAAGAAATTTAACATAAGTTGACTTTACAAACTTTATTTTTTTTTCATGTTAAAAACATTTGTGGGTGTTGTTATTGCTGGAAAGTGCTGCTGACAATAGTGTGCTCAAACTGACCAGAGAAGATCGTTTTTGTTGCAGAACTTTTAACATTTTTAAAAAATACAATTTGTTTGTGTCAATAATTCATACTTCTTGTACGTAGCAGACTTTACGTTATCAGGGTCATGTTTATTTCAGAACTGTTGCAGAACAGTCATGGGATCTTTTATGAAAAGTATTCAATAAAAGTAATATCATACATTTGTACAGCATGTTTATGTTTTGTTTAGTTACTTAAACACCAAATAGAACTGAAGAGCTCATGTGGCACCGTTCTTCAGGACAAACGGCAGAAGACAGTCAAACTCATAAATAGATAAAATTGTGTGTTTCATCCACAGAAGTTCTTAGCTAAAGAGAAAGTTTATATCTTATTTGTTTAATCTATGAAAACTCATCACTACGGAGACTGTTAAGATCTCTAATCGCATTCCTGGTACAAACTCTTAGCTACAGAGATCACCTTAGTGCTGTATAGCGCGTGTTTGAAAGCGCTACGTTATGGTGTTCGTTAGAAGTTATGGTGACTTTACTTGCTGGTTTCTTCCTTTTATCTGAAGGGGACTGAAGAGTTCTAATGACGTTATTCTTCATGAACGAGTACCAATACAGTTCTTGTTTCCGACAACACCTCTCTTGACATCCGGTTGTTGTTGTCTGGTTAAAGTTGTGGTTTCTTTTAGGACGACTGGACGACGTACACACACACACACACACACACACAGAGAGAGAGAGAGAGAGAGAGAGAGAGAGAGAGAGAGAGAGAGAGAGAGAGAGAGATGACAATAATAAATATCAATCATCAACAGTAAAGAAGACGTTTATGGGAACTATTGTCCAAAATGTCAGCAATAATATAACTGACGTACAAACGCCTTGGAAGACTGCTAAACATAGGTTGGCCAGACTTTAAAGCAATTACAGAAATAAGACATGAAACTAAACAGGGACTATGTATTCAAACTATGTTAGAAAGCGGCGCTGGAAATACCTTGGCCATGTTCTCAGAATGACAAGAGGTAGGGTTCGATCCCAACCGACGGGGCCCGGGTTCACCCAGCCTTTAATGGGTACCGGATTTTTTTTCTGGGAAAGTAAAGCTGCACCGGCGTAATACCGACCTCATTACCCCAAAAATCATGTGCCGAATGTCTGTAAAATGTATGGTCACTAACACCATATTCCCTATACGCCACTTGGCGTGACGGGGGTACTTTACTTTTTTTTTAATGTTCTCAGAATGGACGTTAGAAGGCTACCCCATCAGGCACTTATGTAGAGACCAGAAGGTAAAAGAAAACGAGGATGACAGAAAGAAACCCTGCATAGAGCCATCTTCAAAGAGAGCGCAGGTATGGCCTCAGAAACAACCAGGAACTAAAACAGGTTACGGCCGATCGTCAGATATGGAGAATTATGACCTATGACCTCTGCCCTATGCGCCATATTCGGCCCAAAAGGATAATCTATGAATGAAAATGAGGGTTTATTTCAACAATTTGAAATGCAAGGTTCTGCAAACCGCAGTGGTTACTGGAAAACACGATCTTGATGGAAAACACGAATCGAACCCGAGACCTTCTAGGCTAGAAGCCGACGTCTAATCTCTAGACCACCCAGCCCCTTTATGGCCTTTGGTCATTGTTTTTGCTGCGTCTTGCTTTTCTTGATGTTTATTACTTTTTCTACGGAATCTTTCACTAATCTTCTCTTCCATCCAGTCTTTCTCCAGTTGGAGATCTCATGTTATCAGAATTCTCTCATTTCTAAACTCATTAATCATCATCACATATTACTTCATAAAAAGACATTACCACAATGCACAATAAAGACAGGTGAAACAATATCAAGACAGGTAAATTAATTTAAATATCTGGGAACAATGTTAATTTCAGATGTACAACAGAGGTGAGATGCGGAATGGCTATGGCAAAAGCAGCTTTCCAAAAAATGATGAAGATATTGTGCAATCCATTTTTGACAATAGAAACAAGAAAAAGAGTTCTTAAATGTTATGTATAGTCAGTCTTAACCTATGGATGTGAATCATGGACAATAGGACAACTGACAAGAAAATCACTGGAAGCTGTAGAAATATGGTTTTACAGAGGAACGTTGAGAATACCATGAACAGCTAAGAAGAGTAAGGAAAACGTTCTGAAAGAAGCCAAAGCAAAGAGAGAGTTAATTTGCAATATTTAGGAAACCCGAAGAAACAATCCTCATTTTTTGACAATGTAATGAGAAGGGAACAGCTAGAATATATTTTGTCAACTGGGAAATTTGAAGGACGAAGACATAGAGGGAAGCAAAGAGAAAATATGCCAGACAGCTTAAGAGAATGACTCAACAACTGAAATGATAAATAACTGTCGTGATCGAAAGTTGTGGAGAGACATGATCAACTATGCCAGCAGGCATGGTACTTGACAATGAATATTATTTCAATGTTTAATGTTTATGAAACGTTATTTTTGGTGTGAAATACTTTTGTCTTCATTCTTTGCTGTCGGTCAGTGCTGTAAGTGTAACATCACAAGATCAATCACTCTGACATGAGTTACTATAATTATCTTGTTGAGTCGTATTCGATTTGAGTTAGATCGTTTCCACTTCGCTACAGCATCAAGTGGCGATGGCTGAAACCCACTAGACGGGGAGAACGAGAACTTTGTAGCTCCCTAATGGCTACAAGAAAAAGTGAAGAAAAGAAAAGAAGAAAAAGGAGGTGGGGGAGGAAGGAAGGCAAAAGGAAGGAAGGAAGGAAAAGGAAATTTGATAAATGATTGATTGAAAGTGAGGGACGAAAATGTAGTGAGAAAGACAACTACACTGTTTACTTGGTGGTCCTCGTGTTTTTTTGGCAGGAATTCTGATTTTCTCGAACGTCCGAGCTCTGATCACACAGTGCTGTTGTCTTCTCAGACATCCGCAGTCTGATCACAAGAATACTATTGGTAGTCTTGAACTTTTTGTGCTAGAAAAGTAACAGTCGAGACCCGAGTGATGACTTCGCTGAGTGCTACGTCTCACTGGTGGCTGATGAGAAGCTCTGTGTCACGTTGGATGTCATACTCGGCCGTTAAGTTCTCCTGTTTTCCGGCAGCCTATATCTAAGTGCAGTTCTGAAGATGGGTCTGTTGATTTAGCTGGCTCGAGATATCAACGGAAGCTGCACGAGGGTTGGCAAACCGGTTACTGATCTTTCACCCCGGGACATCGAGATGAGCTTTCCAAAGCTGCTGTGCACTTCTTACGAGGAACACGATGCTGGCTGGCGGAGAGCTGGACTCGATCCCTTTTCAATTTTCAACTTTTCTTTGAGATTGGTTTTAACTCACAAACAATTGTCACCTCTTCACTGTCACTTTTTATTTTTATTTTCATCAATGACATTTTACATTAATCTGTGACATTTTACATGATTAATCAATGACAATTTACATTAATCTCCAAATAATTTGTTCTCTATTTTGGGACTTAATCTTGCAGTCACTTTTCTGAATGATTTCCCATCAACCCTGAGCATTTCCAGAAAGAGACAACGGAAATTCCAACGGTCGAATTCGAGATCTGTTGAACAAATCTGACAGACGTTTCCGAAGTTTGGAAGAAAAAGATCGATTGTTTAACAAGACATATACCATACAGTATACATACCAAATGAACTAAAAACATCAACTTTCATTGCATTGCCTAAAAAGAACGGTGTAGCTGAATATAGTGACTTTAGAACACTAAGCCTAATGAGCCATGTTACAAAAAGCTTGCTAAAAGTTATACAAGGAAGGATTCAGAATAAAATCAATACTGAATTAGATTACCAGCAATTTGGATTTAGGAAAAATAGCGGGACATAAGAAGCTATCTTCTGCATGAGAACACTAATCGAAAAGTGCACAGAAGTAAACAAGCCAATATATGCCTGCTTCATAGACTACACAAAAGCTTTTGATAGAATACACCATAACCAACTTATAGACTGCCTAAAAGATATAAATCTAAACAACAAAGACATGCGACTAATATGTATTTTATAATGGGAGCAAACAGCAGTACAAAAATATAACAAAGAGAACGTTAGTAGTAGTAGCCTCCGTCAGTCATAGTTGACTATGGATTTTTCAGCGCCCCTAGAAATGTTATTTTTTCCTTTCTTTTCTTTCGTCGTGTATTCTCTTTCTCTATGAATCTTCTTGTTTGAGGTGAACCTTTAGAGTGTGTTTCCAGAGATTGCGGTCTGCAGCTATGTCTTCCCATGCTGCAGGGTTTATGTTCAGATTCTTCATGTCACGTTTACACACATCTACAAATCGAAGTTTTGGGCGTCCCCTAGCTCTTTTACCATCTGCCAGTTGTCCGTGGAGTATATCAAAATATCTCTACACCCATTGAAATAAAAAGAAGAGTAGGACAGGACTGCATCCTATCACCAAGCTTTTTCAATCTATACACTGAACAAATCTTTAAAAACATCACAGAGATGCCAGGCCTAAACATTAATGAAAGATAGCCAATAACCTAAGATATGCTGATGATACTGTACTACTAGCAGAAAATCCTAACGATCTACAACAATTACTAAATGTAATAAACATGACAAGCAACAAATATGGATTACATATGAATATTTAAAAAAAAATAAAACTATGATCATAAAGAAAGATAATACTCAAAACCTACAAGTTGATATCCAAATTGAAAAAGTAGACCTGGAGACAATTCAGAACTACATCTACCTTGGTCATACTATAACCAGTGATGGAAAATGTAAAACTGAAATAAACAAAAGATTTGGAACGGCAAAAAGTAATTTTAATGTCATGAAAAATATACTAACATTAAAAGAAATAACACCACGGCTAAAACTAAGAATAACAAAATGTTATATCTTATCAACATTCATATATGGTGCAGAAACATGGACACAAGACAAGAAAACAGAACAGAAAATTGAAGCCTTTGAAATGCGGATATATAAAAGAATAGGTAGAATTGGATGGAAAGAAAAGAAAACAAACGAAGAAGTTTTAAAACAACTAAAAAGGAAAAGAGAACTATTAAATGTGTCTGCCCGCTTAGTATCGCGATCACGCTTCGGTTGTCTACTTGTGGACTGCTTTTGGTGAGAAGTGAAAGTCAAGTACCCCCGTCACGCCAAGTGGCGTATAGGGAAATATGGTGTTAGTGACCCTATATTTTACAGACCTTCAGCACATGATTTTTGGGGTAATGTGGTCGGTATTACGTCCGTTCTGCTTTACTTTCACAGAAAAAAATCCGGTACCCATTTAAGGCTGGGTGAACCAGGAAGCCGCCGGTTGGGATCGAACCCTACCCCTTGTCCTTTGTAGTCCAGTTCACTAACTACTGAGTTATCGCGGCTCCCCTTGCTTCTGGTAACGGCCCTTGAATTGTGGACTCTTGGCGTCCTGTGTCCTCTTTGATCGCTTCAATAATCACCAATATTTGCCGCAGCAGCAGCAGCAGCAGCAGCAGCAGTACCTGCCCTTGTGATCGCAGTTTGTTAGTACTTCGCGTTGTGTTTAGGTCGTCGAGTAGGTCACAGCACCAATAAATTCGAAGGATCATCGAGGTAGTGCCGTTACATTAATTAGTTAGAGTAATAATGAAGTAGTGAAAGTAGTGTGGAAAGTGTTGTGTAAACTGATTAGAGATTTTGGGTGTTGAAAATTATCCGCCATAAAAGAGGGGTAACAATTACGAGAAATATCACAGTCGTGTGTGTCACCTAGTTGTTTTTTATTAGAGAGAGAATAGGAGATATATATATATATATATATATAATATACTGAATAAGGGAAGAGCGAGTAGAATAGGGATAAAGAAGCAGGATTATATGAGATAAGACACACATGGCTGGGATATGAAGAGAATGGTGTAAAATGCACAGGATGAATGAGATGGTATACTGCACATATTAATTGTACAAATGAATTGCAAAATGTCAACATGTTATGAACAAATGTATCAATTGTGATGACATAAAATACAGAGTGGTTGGGAAAAGGTATTGTAATAAGAGATACAAATGGCGAGAAGGGGAAATAGAGGAATAGAAACAATGAATCAAGAAGAAAATATGAGGCAGACACTACACATGATGGGGGCGGCAATAGAGAAGCTGAGAAGTAGTATACAGATGCAGGAGGTGATAAGGAGAATCCCAATTTTTTTCCGGAGAGACAGACAAATTTGATACATGGGCTAATGCGGTGGAATATTGGTGCAAAAACACATGCCTGTCGCAAGCAGAATGGAAAGACATGGCATTAGCAACGAGTAGTGGAGGAGTAATCAACTGCATTAGGCGAAGAATAGAGGAAATGAGAGAAGAAACGTGGCCAGAACTCAGAACCCATTTAGCGAAAAGATATGCACAATATAAAGACGAGCAACACGCCATCAGCACAATGCGGACAATACAGCAACAAAGAAACGAATCCATACAAGAATATGGAGACAGATTGGTAGCAATGGCGGAACAAGGGTTTGGACAAGCAGTAAATAATGACCAAGTAAACAAAATATTGGTAGCAACATTTATATCTGGCCTAAGAAATAGAGGGCTGAAGTTGCAATTGGCGAGGAGGCAACTACTACATTATCGCGGGTAATAAATGCAGCGATAGAAGAAGAGAGTATAATAAACAGGTTTGAAGACAACCACGTACTTGTGCTATTTCAAATGGATTTTTGTGTGATTTATTCTTATAGTTTGTGCGAATAAGTAGAATTACCATACATCATTGTGCTATTACGATCACGAACGAAAATGTCAGGAAGTAAAAGGGAGTTTGAAATGTACAGAGGAATATCCCGATTGAGTCAAGTTGGTAAAATGTTTGCTAAAATATTAGAGAGGAGAGTAAGATACATAATAGAACCTCAATTAAGTAATAATCAATTCGGATTCAGAAAAGACAAAAGCTGTACTGATGCTATATTTACATTGAGACAACTATGTGAAAAAACAATATAATATGACAGAAACCTAAATATAGTGTTTATAGATCAGGAAAAAAGCGTTTGATCGTGTGGACAGGAACAAACTTTGGCAAACTTTAGAAACCTACGGGGTAGCAGAACAACTACTAGATAATATAATGGCATTATATAAAAACAGTCAAAGTGCCGTCAGAACATCGGAAGGTCTGTCAGAATGGTTTCAGGTTACAACAGGAGTAAGACAAGGATGTGTCCTCTCACCACTCCTCTTCATCATATATATGGACAAAATAAATCAGGAAACAACCAACAATAAGGACAAATCAAATAATAACATAGAGGTAGAAAACTCCAACATCAATGAGCTACTCTTCGCAGATGACCAATACCTAATATATGAGGATGAAAACCTGCTACAACAGCATTTAACATCTCTAGATAAAAGCGGCACAAACTACAGTATGAAAATTAACACAGCAAAAACAGAGGCTATAAGAATAAGCAAATTAAGACACCCATTAAACATCAAGATCAAAGATAAAGAAATAAAACAAGTAGAGGAATTCAAGTATTTAGGCACAATGTTCACAGAAGATGGAAAACTAGACAGAGAAATTGACATGAGAATACAAAAAGCAAATGCTGTCACATACCCGCTTTCACCATTGCTAAGACATCCAAACATTTCTATGCCAGCTAAACAACAAATGATAAATAGCATCTTCATACCAACTTTGTGCTATGAAAGTTAAACATGGACCCTTTCTAAATCGCATTTAAGAAAGATCAATACATGTGAGATGCGTTGCATGAGAAAAGTAACAAACAACACAAGAAGAGATAGAATACCAAATGAAACCATAAGAAAAATTAGTAGGAACAAAACCCTGCCAAGAATATATAGAACAACAACAATTTAAATGTTTTGGCCACCTGGTCAGAATGAATCCTTACCAATCACCATCAAGGGCGTTCTTCTCGAGAATGCATGGAAAAAGACCAAGAGGAAGACCCAGAAGAAGATGGATAGATGCAGTGACAGAGACATGTAATAACAAAGGAAAATCACTAATTCAGACAATTCGAGCAGCACAAGAACGACAAATGCTATAAACCACGAGACCTTTTAGGTAACGGTGAAAAGAGAAAAGAAGAAGAAGACAACCATCAACAAGAATGTGTTCCTGTATAGAGCAGGTAGATAAACAGAAGTTTAGAGCCATTGTGGACACAGGGGCAAGCGTCAGCGTAATAAAAGAGAGTGCATATAGGTCCATAATTATGTAGACGCGAAATTGCGCACTAAAACGGTGAGGAGACGAAATTGATGCACGCCACAATAAGAATAGTCAGAATTGGTGCAGTGCAGTGCGCAGAGAGAGAAAAGTGACGTAGAAATAGGATGACGTAGTTTTTTTTTTGGCAGTTAGAAATTCGGCAAGGAGAGAGAGGGTTGACAGTGTGGACAGCTGGGCCAGGGATGAACAGGGGCAGTTGATCAGTGATCAGTGTGACGAGTCCTGTGTGGATGACTCGTGCTGCCACATATGTTTTCCCTGTTGATGTAAACATTATATCTAGGATTGTTCGTTTGAATTAATAAACGGTTATTTGTGTTTCGTTTGACTTGAGGCATTCGTTGACTTTTTCAAATATTAAAGACTCAATCATCAAAAGACAACATTATATATAGCTGTCATTGTGGGAGCTATCACTAATGATATTCGCATACACTGTCTGCTGAAATTGAAGGTGTGTGCTCGTGGTCTAATCGTTAAAGCAGGAGGAGAGACTTTGACCTTTGATCAGTTGGCGCTTTGAGCTCCTGAGGGTCGGGACACTGTGTTGGTTCAGGGTCTCAGATTGCACTTAGGGCATACAAGCACCGTGAATTGGCCCCTGGTGGTCCACACAGTCACACCAAGCAATTGTTCGTTTTGAGGGACTGCGGAACATTTGAAAGTACGCGGGGTTACAGGCACGGCTTTAAATGGTGCCGTGACTATGATCAGCAGCACCTGCGCTTGTTATCGCAGTTTGTTAATATCTCGGTTGTGTTTAGGTCGTCGAGTAGGTCATAGCACCATTTAAAGCCGCGCATGTAACACCGGGCTACCCTCGATTGTCACGGCGCCATTTAAAGTTAAGTAAAATTCAAATACGACAAATGCGATTTTTGGGGCATGTTAAAAGACATAACAGCCTACTAAAAGTAAACTTGGAGGAGAAAATACAAAGTGAAAAAGGCAGAGGCAAACCAAGACTAACATGGGCGAGTAACATCAAAAGATGGACACGTCAGCCTATGACAGCATGCACCATCAAAGCAAGAGACAGAGCAGAATGACGCTCCATGGTAGCCAACATTCATTGCGGAGATGGCACTCGATGATGATGATGTTTAACAAAGGGTATAATCTGCAGATTTGATCAGGAAAGAGCTGCTTTCCAAAAAATAAATAAGATATTGTACAATCCATTTTTGACAATAGAAACAAGATAAAAAGATTCTTAAATGTTATGTAGAGCCAGTCTTAACATATGGATGTGAATCGTGGACAATAGGACAACAGACAAGAAAATCACTGAAAGCTGTAAAAATATGGTTTTACAGAGGAACGTTGAGAATACCGTGATCAGCTAAGAAAAGTAATAAAAACGTTCTGAAAGAAGCCAAAGCAAAAATAGAGCTAATTTGCAATATTAGGAAACCATCATCATTTTTAGGCCATGCAATGAGAAGGGAGCAGCTAGAATATATTGTGACAACTTGGAAATTTGAAGGACGAAGAGATAGAGGGAAGCAAAAAGAAAATATACCAGACAGCTTAAAATAATGACTTGGCATAAATTCAACAACATAAATGATAAATAACTGTTGTGATCGAAAGTTGTGGAGAGACATGATCAACTATGCCAGCAGGCATGGTACTTGACGGTGAATATTATTTCATATTATTTCAATGTTGGATGTTTATCAGACTTTATTTTTGGCGTGATATACTTTTGTCTTCATTCTTTGCTGTCGGTAAGTGCTGTAAGTGTAACATCACAAGATAAATCACTCTGACATCTTCTTCTTCTTCTACCTTTTTTAGCTCCCAGTGGAGCTAAGGTCTTCAACAAACACTTTCCAAGTCGTTCTGTTTTTTGCCATTCTTTTAAGATCATTCCATGTCTTCCCCACCATCTTCATCTCTGCTTCTATCTGTCTTCTCAAAGAATTCCTTGGTCTTCCTCTTTGTCTTTTCCCCTGGGTATTCAAAAAAAGGGCCTGTTGTGTAATACTCTCAGTTGGCTTCCGTAGTGTGTGTCCTATCCAGCGCCATCGTCTTCGCTCTATCTCTTTATCCACTGGAGTTTGACTGGTACATTTCCATAATTCTATGTTAGTGATTTTGTCCTGCCATTTCTATCCTTTTATTCTGAGTAAGCTTCCATTAATGAAAGTCTGTATCTTCGTGATTGTCAATTTTGTTGTTCTCCATGTTTCACAGCCATATAATAGGACCGTCTTAACATTTGAGTTGAACATTTTTATTTTTGTATCTAACCTAATTTCTTTGACTTTCCATATGTTTCCCAGTGCAATGAAATCTCCTCTTGCTTTTGATATCCTTATTTTGGTATCATTTTCTGTTCCTCCCTCCTTATCTATATTACTGCCCAGATATATGTAAGATTGTACAACTAATAGAAGTATTTCTCCTAGTTTTATTTGGTTGTTTCCAATTGTATTAATTCTCATAATGTTGGTCTTATCTCTATTAATCTTCAGTCCTAGCTGTCGTGATCTCTCATCAAGTATGCTCATTTTATCGTGCATCTGTTGATGGCTGTGTGATAGGATAGTTATGTCATCAGCAAAGTCTAACTCATCAAGTTGTTTGGTCAGTGACCACTGGATTCCATTTCTGTTGTTTTGAGTTATTTTCATAATCCAATCTATGGCCAGTAGAAAGAGAAATGGAGACAGAAGGCATCCCTGCCTTACTCCTGTTCTTATTTCAAATGCTTCTGTAAGCTGTCCTTTATGCATCACACTACATTTCGTTCCTTCATACATTGTTTTTATCAGGTTAATAAACTTTATGGGGATTCCGTAATGACTCGGCAACTTCCAAAGCATTCTTCTGTCTAAACTATCAAATGCCTTTTCGTAATCTATGAATCCAATATAAAGTGGGGATTTTAGTTCTAAACTTTGTTCAACTATTATACGTAGGGTAGTTATTTGATCAGCACATGATCTGTTCTTCCTAAAACCTGCTTGTTCATCTCTCAAATGTTTCTCTATGGCCTCTTTTAGTCTCTCCAGAATGATTCTGCTTAATATTTTTCCTGACATTGATAGTAGCATAATTCCCCTATAACTTGTGCACTCTTGTAAACTTCCTTTCTTTGGTAGTTTGATCATATAACCTTCTTTCCAGTCTTTAGGTATTTCTTCCCTCTCCCAAATTTTATCTAGTAGATTATGTAGCATCTTGGTAGAGGTGTTAATATCTGCTTTGATGGCTTCCGACGGAATTTCATCTGGTCCTGTGGCTTTACCATTTTTTAATAATTTGATGGCTTTCATTATTTCTTCTTTGCTGGGTTTTCCACAGTTAATGTGTAACTCTTCTTCTGCTGGTAGTATATCTGGAGGATTATTTGAGTCGGGTCTATTCAAAAATTCTTCAAAGTGCTCTTTCCATCTCTCCATTTGTTCCTTTATATTACTAAGCAGATTTCCTTTCTTATCTTTAATAAAGACATTGATCTGTTTGTATTTCCAACTTAATTTCTTTGTGCTGTTGTACAGTTCTTTCATGTTCCTTTTATTTGCTGCTTCTTCTGCCTCTTTAGCTAGTTCATCTATATATTTCCTCTTATCCCTTTTAATACATCTTCTCACTTCTTTGTTCATCTATGTGTAAGCTTCCTGTGTCTTGGATTTATTACGTCTCATTTTGCTTTTATTTAAGTCTGCTTTCTTGTTCTTTCTTTCTTTAATTTTGTCCAGGGTCTCTGCTGTCATCTATACCTTATTCTGGCGTTTTCTTTTCCCTAGTGTTTCTTCACATGTCTCCTTCCATATATCTTTTACATGTTTCCAATAATCTTCTATATTTATTGTATTTTCTAGTTGTTGGAGGACTTGGCATTTGTTTGATATTGTGACTTCGAATGTATCTTTAATTCCTTGTTCTTTAAGAAACCCTACATTGAAATATTTTCTACCCTTATTCTTTGTAGTATACCTTTTTAGTTTAATTTTTAGTTTGGCTATCAGAAGATGATGATACGAAGCTACATCTGCCCCTCTATATATTTTTACATCCTGTAAGGATGACTTAAACTTATTATTAATACATATGTGATCAATTTGATTTTCCGTTCTATGATCTGGTGACACCCATGTAGCTTTGTGTATTCTTTTATGTTGGAATATTGTTCCTCCTAGGCTCACTTGATTAAGGGCGCAGAAATTCACAAATATCACTCCATTCTCGTTTATATCTCCAAGTCCATGTTTTCCCATAATCTCTTTGAAACCTCTGTTGTCTGATCCTACTTTAGCATTTAGGTCTCCCATCAAGATTATAATATCCTTGGCTCGTCTTGCATCCATCTGACATTGTAGCTGTTTATAGAAATCATCTTTAACTAAATCGTTGGTTGGTGCATAACATTGGATAATGTGTAATTTTATTTTGTTTTTGGTTGTTTTAAATGTTGCTCTCATTAGTCTCGGTCCTACTTCTTCCCATTGTATTAGTGTCTTCTGTGCATTCCTTGATGGCATTATAGCTACCCCTTCACTATGTTGTGCTCCAGGTTCCTGGTGTCCTGATGATAAAATCATCTCTCCTGTATTTAGTTTTATTTTACCCGTTCCTAGCCGTCTTGTTTCACACATTCCCGGAATATCTATCATGTAGTTTGACATTTCTGCTGCTACTTGTGCAGCTTTTCCTTGTTCGTTCAGAGTACGAACATTCCAGGTGCCAATTCTGGAAGATTTCCTGGTAGACAAAGGGTGAGTCGGCAACCCGGGCTCCTTACGGCTTTCTCCGGCTTGCGTCATATGTCTCTTAGACAGAGAGCCCTTCTCTTTCCTGGATGGCGGATTTACTTTTTCTCTCTTTGACTTGTCCATGTTTATACAGTTTTTTCGGCTTATTTTTTTACAGTATGGGATAGCCAGTCCCATGCCCAACCCTCCTTTCTCGCCTCCTACGAACATGCCTGGTAGGGTACAGCGCCACTATTCTTTACTCCCCTTTCGGGACCCGGCAGCGCACGGGCGATGTTAGTCTTGGTCTGCCTCTTTTACGTTGGTTTCTAGTGTTTTTCGCCATCGAACTTTATTCTTGGCGTGATGTTCGATCTTATCTAACGGGTCTATGCCTACCAACCTTGCTCCTCTTATAATGCACTTTATAGTGTCTCCTTAGTTATTCCTCTTGTCCCGTATACAGAAGTTTCCCATAGAAGAGCCGGTTTTGAAATTATTGTTGTAATATATTTTTTCTGTGACGTCATGCAGCGCTGGAAGGTTCTAGATCAGGCCAATTTCTTACAAATGGCGGGCCACTTTTTTATTATTTTTTTTGTGGCGGGCCACACACATAACAACATCAATACAAATAAACTTGGCATTTGTTTTAAGGTAATATTTTTGTTATTTATCGGCATTATTTGCTTACATAAATCATTTTGTTGCAACAGAGTTAAAATGCCTAGTTGATTTAAAAAAAATGAATAAAAGTTCCTATTTACATTGTTTAACAAACATGTTTTAGTTAGGTCATTTTAAAGTTGACATGTAACAAACCTTAATGAGAACAATGGACGTTCATGTGCAGCAACAAGCTCATCAAAGTCAATGTGTAAAGATGATGATGATATTCGTAATAAATCCTGAAGGTGGCCATCAGTGAGTCGGTTTCTTTGACGATTTAATCTCCTTCATTGTTGAAAAAGCGCATTCACATATATATGTGCTTCCGAACATTGAAGTAATTTTCAAACTGAAATCACTCAATGCGGGATATTTTTCCCGTGGCACAAGTTTCCAAAAGTCAACTCCTATCTCCATCCTTGATTGGAAAAAAGGGACACTTTGGAGGAACTCCAACTGAAAAGTGTCATGTTGTTGGAAAATGTCACACTTCATAGGATTGTTAAACAGTGCAAGTTCTCGTCGTATACCACTGAAGTCAGAAAATCGTTCATTGAATTGATCCAATAGTATGTCTAACATTAATACAGAAAATTTGGAATCAGTGTCACTGCGCTCCTCAATCAATTCTTTGCACGAAGGAAAATGAATGAAGTTTTCTTTGGCCAGGGTAAATCTAAAAACTTTTAGTTGACTTATAAATCCATCTAGGTGTCCTAACAAATCTGGGACTGTTTGGGAACGTCCCTGTAGCTTCACGTTGAGTTCATTCATGTGCTGGGTGATATCATTTAAAAAGGCCAATACGCTGTTAAAATGTGGATCAGGCATTTTTCTGATCAGTTCTTTGTTGGTGTCATGTTTCTCTAAAAACTGCTTTATCTCGTTTCTCAAAGCAAAAAACCGCCTCAAACAAATTTCCCTCTGCTTAGCCAGCGTACTTGTGTGTAGAGCACCAAATTGCAGAATTCCGCCTCAACTTCTGATAGAAAATGTATAAACTGTCGGTGTGTCAAAGACCGATTACCGCCTTTTATTAAATTCACACACTTTATTACTGTTTTCATAACATCCTCCACGTCTAGAATCTTGCCACACAGCGCCTCCTGGTGTATAATGCAGTGTAATGCTGGGCAATGGATTCCAGCCTTCCTTAATAATCCAACTAGACCTGTTTGAGTACCACATATTGACTTAGCGCCATCTGTTACTATTGCTGAAAGTCTGTTTATGTCACCGATACCGTTAACAACTTTCATAACTAAGTCATAAATGTCTTGACCTTTGGTCGTATTATGCAATGAATCTAAAGCTAGTAGCTCTTCATTGATAATAAAGTCTTTTGAAACAGTTCTTATGAAAATTAAAAGTTGTGCTGTGTCTGATATGTCAGTAGATTAATCCAAAGCCAGAGAAAAGTAAGCGGAATTTGTAACGACACTCTTTAATTTACTAGATATATGAGAACTTATTTCCTCAACCCTTCTAGTGACTGTCTGTTTTGATAGTGGAACGCTCTCAAAATGACTGGCAATTTTTTCTTCCCCAAATGCACGCGCCATGTTAATAGAACAACGTTTTACGAAGCCACCGTCACATAATGATTTTTTTTATTACGCTATTTCTGCGCTTACAACAAACGATGCCATTAAGGAACTTGTTTGTTTTGTTGTTAATGTAGTAAAAACAGATTTCTGAGCACTAACCTTTTTCTTCAAATCACACACAAGTGTAGAACGTATCGTACCAATGTAGTCCTTGTATTTAGCGGCGTGGTGCTGTGTGTAATGCCGTTTAAAATTATACTCTTTATTTACAGACAACACTTGCAAACACACAAGGCACTGCGGTTTGCTATTCTTATTGTTGATAAATAAAAAATCATGTTCCCATTTCTCGTGAAAAAATCTGATTTTTTTCATTTAATTGTCGTTTATTGCTCATATTATGCCAGGACCGAAGCAACAGACAATGAAAACACAGATTACAACAATAGCACTGTTTCCTGTTAAAATGGAACTGTTCACTGTAACTCGACAAAATCAGAATGATCAGATCGGATATATAATTTTGACTGATGAAAAGAGGATTGGAGAGAAAGAAACTGAAAGTAAAATAATTGTGGTGTGAATGTGTTGGGGAGGAGGAGGTGGGTGACTGACAGTATTTCTTGGCGGCAACTGTTTGAACTCGCCGAACCGAGAGTCGGCTTCTTCCTTTGTTTAAGTCGGTCGCAGGATGATCAAACGAAAAAAAGGATGGGTCGGGAATGACGGGAAGGCGACGTCAAACTAACTACTAGAGTGCTCCGAGTGTTAAACATAGGTCTACTTGTACTATTATTCTTCTTTGATTTACCTAGGATGTTTCCACCAATAATTTTACTTTATTTTAAACAAACTACTAGGGAATATTTGAGTTAGCTTTCTCCACGGTAGAAGTTAATGTAACAAATTTTTAACCAATTTTACCCAGGACATTTTGCTCAATGCAACCTTATTTTATTTTTTATCCGCCGCGGGCCAAAAAAAGGACGTCGTGGCCCGCGGGCACCCTATTGGCCATCCCTGTTCTAGATCAATATTACACACAACAAACATATTTTTAAAAAAAAACCTAACTACGCCTGTGGAAACACAAACCAATATATATATATATATATATATATATATATATATATATACATATATATATATATATATATATATATATATATATATATATATATGTGCCTAAATACATAGTACCCACATGCAACCTACACTGTCTACTAGTGTAGCGTGGGTTGCCAGTACACGAGGTAAAGCAAGTACAATCCCCACGCCCTCCTGAAAAAAATTAATAAAAAATATTTTATTTCGTTGGAAATTCTGCACCTCTAACTGGCCCCACAATACTGAGGCGAGAGGCAATAACAGCAGACATCACTGAAAAAGGGTAGGGGAAGAGGAACGGAGAGGAGGAGAAATGTGTTGAGTGGGAGACGTAAAAAGGTGAAGGCGAGAGATAGCCGTAAACAGGTAGCAACTCGTAGTTCACGAGAAATGAGATGATCGGGTGAACGGGTCGTGGAACACGAAGTTTGAAAGCAAGAAAAAAAGAACTAGGGAGACAGGGGTATGAGTTAGTGAGATTCATTCGAATTATGTGCGGGCCCAGTGAGGACGGATTGTCCTGTTGACAAGCCAGGACCGTTTGCTGTGTTGTAGTGATAAGGAACAGGAGGTTTGGAAACTTCAGATTTTCAGTGAAGGGATGACAGTCAAGCAAGGAAAATGTGTGATACAGATAGAATAGTACTTCATGGTCATAGGGAATTGTACTAGAACTCATCATCATCAAGTACCGGGCCTAGTGGCGTAGGTGATCATGTCTCTCCATAATTTTCGATCTCGGCAGCTATTTATCATTTCTGTTGTTGACCTTCTGCCAAGCCATTCTCTTAAGCTGTCTGTTATTTTTTCTCTTTGCTTCCCCCTATCTCTTCGTCCCTCAATTTTTCCAGTTGTTACAATATATTCCAACTGTTCTCTTCTCGTTACATGACCAAAAAATGGGCTAGAACTAGTCGTGATATATTCAAGAAACGTGTGTGTAGAATGGGAGTCTAGTTTGTAAAGGGACAATATTAGGAACTTAGTAGGTTCAATATTGTTTGTAGAGACTTTAGAGAACAGGTTTGTTCTTAACAGTATTAGGCTGAATGTAAGCCGTAGAGGGAGTTTATGATGAACTTAGTGGGTTCAATATTCTGTGTAGAGACTGTAGAGAGCAGGGTTGTTCTTACCAGTCTTAGGCTGAATGTAAGCCATAACGGGAAATTATGATGAACTTAGTAGATTCAATATTGTTTGCAGAGACTTTAGAGAACAGGATTGTTCTTACCATAATGAGGCTGATTGTAAGCCATCAAGGGACGTCATTATGAACGCAGTAGGTTCAATATGTGGTGCAAATATTTTAGAGCACGGGGTGGTGCCTGGCCACTAACAGATTAATTGTAAGTCGTCAAGAGAGTGTATCCAAGAGGAGATACACAAGACATTGGGGAGGTGAGAGTTAAGTACGTGAACGGTTGTGGGAGGGATGATTGACTGTCAACGATGTATTTTGTCCAACCATTCACTAAGCGATGCTCAGATGGGCTTCAGGAGGAACAGAGGTTGCACAGATGCCATATTTATCATAAAACAACTAGCGGAGAAAACAATAGAGCATAATAAAACACTGTATACAGCTTCTATTGACCAAGAAAAGGCGTTCGATAGGGTGGACAGGGAACAACTGTGGTCCGTATTGCCCTTGTACGGAGTGAGTCACCACCTAGTAGAGATATGTAAGAGCCTCTATGAAAGTAGTCGCACTACAGTAAGATCTTCAGCAGGCTACTCTAAACATTTTACCATTAACTCCGGAGTAAGACAAGGCTGCGTGCTTTCCCCCTTACTTTTCATCACATATATGGACGATATATGCAAATTAGCATGCCCAATCAAAGGAAATATACCAACACGGATGACAACAAACGATAACACAGAAGAAAACGAAATATACGTACCAGAAAACTACAGAAGAGAGGAAGAAATAAATGAAATACTATTTGCAGACGACCAAGTTCTGATACATGAAACAACTGAGGACCTACAAGAACATATCAACAGGCTAAACAACACTTGTAAACAATACAACATGAAGATCAACATAAGCAAAACCGAAGTAATGGCAATAGCGAGAAAGAAAGAAAAACTAAACATCATAATAGATAATACATCTTTGAAGCAAGTTGACAATTTTAAATATCTGGGTAGCACGTTAACACAAGACAATAACCAAGAGACCGAGATAGATATAAGGTGTAACAAAGCATGCCAAGTTATAGGCCAAGTATCATCACTATTGAAAAACAAAGCAATAACTACAGAAGCAAAAAGGGCAATATACAAATCAATTTTTCTACCAACTCTGTGCTATCAGTGCCAGAATTGGACGCTGGACTCTAGAACAATAAGAAAGATAACGACCACCGAAATGAAATGTGTCAGAAGAATGACAGGATACATCTTAAGGGACAGAGTAAGAAACACTGACCTAAGGAAGAAACTCGAAATTGAACCAGCCATCGAATACATAAAGAAACAACAGATAAATTGGTTCGGCCACATAACAAGACAGAAAGAACTAACAATGAATCAAAGAGCCATAAACAAACGCTACGAAAACGCCAAATTAAGAGGAAGACCGAGAAAGAGATGGATAAAGGGAATACGAGAGTCACTAGGGGGAATAACATCAGAAGAGGCCAACAGAAGAGCAAAGAATCACAGATTGTTTCTCCCCTCGACGCCAACGGCAACAGAGGAAGGATAGAAGAAGAAGAAGAAGATTCACAGTGGTTATGCAGTAAAATAAAGCAGGTGTGCATTGTTCACGAGTGTCACTTCCATCATTATCAGTTTTGGTGTATTCTGTCACCGCGATGAACGGACGAGGGTGTCGCGCGTCATGAGAGTCACAACGTGAAGTCAAGAAGAAACTGATCACAGGCCAAAGGGATGGAAAAGGCGGAGGAAGTCAGTCCATCCATTTCCACAGAACACCATGTAGGGCTCAGGTCTTAACGAGCCTTGCCTTTGTCAGCAGAACACCAGGTCGGGCTCAGGTCTTAACGAGCCTTGCCTTTGTCAGCAGAACACCAGGTCGGGATTTAGGTCTTTACGAGCCTGGCCTCTGTCAGCCGCAGTCTGTTCGAGAGCGACCACGGAGCAAGCGAGCTTCGTCTGAACTAAGGAGGGCGCAACCGGCCCGAAAGTGAGGGCTCAGTTGTTTATCCTAACAGAACTTTTTCACAGAGTCCCGATCAAGTAAACGGGGGTCATCATCGGCGAATGAAAAGCGGCAGGGCAATCAAGTAGTTCAGTCACCAGTCGAGCCCCCAGAATCATCAACCTGTTACATCACCTCCCTCGTCGAATTTGAGTGGCTTGCCCATAACCGTGCCATGTGTCGAGATACAAAGCAAGTCCTGTACAGGGTCTGACACTTGATAATAAAGATCGCTGGACACAAGCAGTATATAATTGCAGTCCTATGTGCCATCTTTGGCTCACAATAGATAGAATTGGTCCCACATATACGAAGATATTTGTGCGCTTACATATGCGCATTTAACATTTGTCATCTTTTGTTGTGAATCAGCAAAGAATTCGTCAGTGGCTGGAGCATCTTGGTGCAACCTGCAGGTCAAGGTTGTATTTTCTGGCTATGAATGTTTTACCGCCCCCCCCCCCCCCCAATTACTTGCTATTTGTGTCTATTGGTAACAAATAATAATACATAAATATTATTATATGGGGAACTTCCGAGGCGATAATAGGGAATAATAGAACAAAGTGTGCCAAGCGTTCGGCTTCTCGTGGCAAGGCGCGGTGCCAGGGAGTACGGGTTCGATCCCACTTCGGACCATATATTGTTCTTCGTTTTTTTTCTGTTGTTTGTCTGTTAATTTTTCCGAGTGCTAACACATACTTATTTGTTCTATTATTCCCTATTATCGCCTCGGAAGTTCCCCATATAATAATATTTATGTATTATTATTTGTTACCAGTATATAACCACTGGAAACTACTATTCGTGCTGTTTCGTCCAATAAATGTTTGTCTACAACACAAGTATTCAGCCCTACTGGGAGATACTTGCATTAATCATCATCATCATCATTGAGTGCCGTCTCCGCAACGAAGGTTGGCTACCATGGAGCGCCATTTTGCTCTATCTCTTGCTTTGATGGTGCAGGTTGTCATCGGTTGGTTTGTCCATCTTTTGATGTTACTCGTCCATGTTAATCTTGGTCTGCCTCTGCCTCTTTTACCTTGTATTTTCCCCTCCAGGATCACTTTCAGTAGGCTGTTGTGTCTTTTAACATGGCCTAAGAATCGCATTTGTCTTGTTCTAATTGTGTTCAGAAGTTCTCTTTTCATTTTTAGTTGTTTTAAGACTTTGTCGTTTGTTTTCATTTCCTTCCATCCAATTCTACCTATTCTTCTATGTATACACATTTCAAAGGCTTCAATTCTCTGTTCTGTTTTCTTGTCTAATGTCCATGTTTCAGCACCATATAGGAATATTGAGAAGATGTAACATTTTGCTATTCTTAGTTTTAGCTCTGGTGTTATTTGTTTTGATGTTAGTATGTCCTTCATGACATTACATCGCATTAATAGGAAAGTACAATTATACAATTTATTTCCGGTCTGTGATCGTTACCCTATGCTATAGTCATTGAGAGCGCCTTTCGTGGAAGACACTACTACAATAGCCAATTTTTTTAGTTGGCTGAGTGGCAGTGTGCCAAGCGTTCGGCTTCTCGTGGCAAGGCGCGGTGCCAGGGAGTACGGGTTCGATCCCACTTCGGACCATATATTGTTCTTCGTTTTTTTCTGTTGTTGTTTGTCTGTTAATTTTTCCGAGTGCTAACACATACTTTTTGTTCTATTATTCCCTATTTGTGTCTTTTATTGGACATTTCAGAGTTGTTGGCTATTTCATTCTTGCCTACACTATCCCTGTCCGTCATTGGTATATAGTACAGCTTTGTCATATTGTTGTTGAATTATACTATGTCTTGTTCGTATCAATTTGTTAATCTTTGTTTTTCTGTCTAGTTAGGTGTAGTATCTCTTCTTCAGAATTATTGCAACTCTTTTGTTCTATTTCCCAAACTTGTCAATCAAAGTAAGATTGTTTCTCCAATCGCTGTATTCATTCGCCTTGCTCTGATCCACCCCTTCATTTATTCCTAGTCGGACTTCAAATTTAAATTCTGGATGTCTGTTTCATTTTCACAATCACATGAATTTTTACAAATAAATTTCAGAAATTAAGTAGTCTCATATTTTTTAATGTATATAGCATTAATTGTTAAGGGAGCCGCGATAGCTCAGTGGTTAGTTAACTGGACTACCACGGACAAGGGGTAGGGTTCGATCCCAACCGACGGCTTCCGGGTTCACCCAGCCTTAAATGGGTACCGGTTTTTTTTCTGGGAAAGTAAAGCAGCACGGGCGTAATACTGACCACATTACCCCAAAAATCATGTGCTGAAGGTCTGTAAAATATATGGTCACTAACACCATATTTCCCTATACGCCACTTGGCGTGACTGGGGTACTTTACTTACTATTAATTGTTACAACAATGGCTTTCTGACAGCTAGGGCTATAATTGTTACGCTAGCTTCTGCCTCATCATGTTTTCCTTGCAGTCAAGCGTAGCAGTCTGTTGCTATTTCAACCCGTTTATACACAGGGTTGTCAGCCTTTTGCCACAGCCTCCAACCAGGGGACCAAGATATCATGTTGTCTGTGTTGACCCCTTGCCTGTGACATCATTTTCGCAAGAATTATTATCTGGGCTGTTATGTTTTGTATCACTTTTCAGTATCAAACTCTTCTGTAAGTTAAGCAAACAAGAATCATATTCAGATATTGGCAAAGACAGCAGCTAAGATTAGTAACACAGAAAATATAAACAAGATATTGTATAATTCAATAACTGTTTTTCTCATTGTTTTTTTTATATTTTTCACAGCAAACAATACAAATAAATAACTTCAGACAAAAGTGAATGTTCTACAGAACATAATAAGGATCAGAAAAATATCAGAGCTCTATTTAATAAGCTTTATCAAATTGTGCTCCAGGTAATAAAACCAACACTTGTTAAGCATGCCAATATAAAAGAAAAAAGCCCTTGCAAGTAACACAGGTATAATAATATGACTATTGTGAGTTCAGAGTTCTTGTCTTTATGATAAAAATAATAAGTAATGGCAATGTTGTTGAATCAACACAAAAACAGCAACCTGGTTAAGAAATGTAACATTTGAGTAATGGCATTCAACAACATATTGATGCTACGAATATATATTTTATGAGTGATATATGTTTGATGCAAGGTGAGCTGTCAAATGGACAGCAGTTAAAAGAAATATCATGGTTGAAAGAAAGGCTTCTTTTCATCTAGTGGAAATTTGTATGATGTAATTCATAGAACATCTATGTAACATGTAGCCCAGAATAAAGATGAATAAGGATGGATAAAGATGAATAAAGATGGATAAAGATGAATAAAGATGAATAAAGATGGATAAAGATGAATAAAGATGGATAAAGATGAATAAAGATGGATAAAGATGAATAAAGATGGATAAAGATGGATAAAGATGAATAAAGATGAATAAAGATGGATAAAGATGAATAAAGATGGATAAGGATGAATAAAGATGAATAAAGATGAATAAATATGAATAAAGATAAATAAAGATGAATAAAGATGGATAAAGATGAATAAAGATGAATAAAGATAAATAAAGATGGATAAAGATAAATAAAGATGGATAAAGATGAATAAAGATGGATAAAGATGAATAAAGATGGATAAAGATAAATAAAGATAGAGAAGAACACAAGCCATGTGTGACGTCTCATGGGAAGGATCAAGATCAAGAACTCATAAAAGCTTCTTTCAGTTTGCTGACAGTAGAGCCTTTAAATGTCAAAAACACCATATCCTTTGTTACTTGTGTACTTTGGCTGAAGTGAAAGTAATCATTCATCATGTGCCATATCAGTTGATGTAGGTGGTCTTGTACTTACAAAGTTCTCTGTCCATAGTGCATTGTATTTATTATGTTGTTGATTGTTTACCATGCCTCAAAAACAAGCTATCTAGTATTTTCTCTCTTTTTGTCATCCCTATTTCTCTTTCTCTGTATTTTGCCAGTTGTAACCAAGTATTCTGACTTTTCTCTTCTCACGAAGTGCCTGAAAAATATCAATTGATTCTTTCACTTATTTTTTTAGGAGCTCTCTTTATTTTTCATATATAATCATCATCACAGACCGGGCCTGCTGGCATAGGTGATCATGTCTCTTCACAACTTTTGATCTCCACAGTTATTTATCATTTCTGTTGTTAACTTTCTGCCAAGCCATTCTCGTAAGCTGTCTTGGTTCTTTTTTCTTTGCTTCCCTCTATTTCTTCGTCCCTCAATTTTTCCAGTTGTTACAATATATTCCAGATGTTCTCTTCTCATTACATGGTCAAAATATGATGTCTGTTTCTTCCTAATATTGGAAATTAAGCTCTCTTTTTGCTTTGGCCTCTTTCAGAGCTCTGTTTTCATTACTCTTCTTAGCTGTCCATGGTATTCTCAACATTCTTCTGTAAAACCACATTTCTACAGACTCCAGTGATTTCCCTGTCTGTTGACCTATTGTCCATGATTAAGATCCATATGTTAAGATTGGCTCTACATAACATTTAAGAATTCTTTTTCTTGTTTCTATTGTCAAAAATGGATTGCATAGTATTTTCCTCATTTTTTGGAAAGCTGATTTTACCTGAGCCATTCTGCATATCACCTCTGTTGTACATCTTCCATCTGAGGTTAACAAAGTTCCCAAATTTTTAAAATTCATTTACCTGTTTTAATATTGTTCCACTTGTCTTTATTTTGCACTGAGGTGTACTGTTTACTGCATACAGTAGCAGGTAAAATTACCCGACCTGAATATAACATATCGTATATATATATAATATATTTTCATATGTAGGCACCACTAACTGTCAGAACCATGTCCTATTTAAAGCACTGGTTGTTCGCATCATAGCTTTATGACTCATGTACCTTAGGATCTCACTTTAAAATATATTTATTACAATAATTATTTAAAAGTAAACTTTTCAGTGTATCAAAGTACATGGTTGCTTCTGTTAAGTGGAAAATAACTTTGAATATACAAATGGAAAATAGGTATAGCAATCAATAAACACACTTCAATCATTGAACAGTCCAGCTCCTAAGTCTGCCACTGTGCAGCCAACACTATGATTACAGATGTCATACTGAACTTGATAATGGTTCCTCCAGAATGTCTTTCTTTCTCTTCTGCATGAACCTCAACTTTCCAACCACCATCACTAGTGTAACCTTCAGACACAGCAACCAGTGTAGCTCTGGAGCTCGGGATTTTAAATCTTGGGCTGTCTTTACCACAGACCCGACCTACAGCTTTTCTATCAGTGTTGTTTTGGTATTCACCTATATAAAACAAACATGGATAGAAATAGTTAGCTGCTTGATAAAAAGCATGGTAAACAGACTATGTTTTTGCTGCTGGTTCTGCCAACTGACCAGATACAACACTACCTTTAATCTTGGAACAATCAAGTGAATGCAGCTCCCAAATGTTAACTCCATTGGCTATGAACATGCTTTTGACAGTGTAGACATAAATAGCTTATGAAAACTTATAAGCTACTTTAAAATACTAATCGAAATGAAGAAATAACACGCAAAACAGTTCATGATAGACAGCTAGCAAAAACGTTTGAGGTAATGACAAGAGTCAGACAGGATGCTTACTGCCATCTTTCCTATTAGTTCATAAAGGACAACTAGCAGAAAAGATCAAGATAAAGACCAGGTGTTATCATCATTGAGTGTCACCTCGACATCGAAGGTTGGCTACCATGGAGCGCCATTCTGCTAGGCATCTTGCTTTGATAGTGCAGGTTGCCATAGGCTGACTTGTCCATCTTTAGATGTTACTCGTCCATGTTAGTCTTGGTCTGCTTCTGCCTCTTTTACCCTGTATTTTCCCTTCCAAGATTACTTTAAATAGGCTACTGTGTCTTTTAACATGGCCCAAAAATCACATTTGTCTTGTTTAAACAAGACAAATATGATTATATTATAGATTATACAAATAGTTGTTGTAAGACTTCATAGTTTGTTTTTTTTTCTTTCTTTCTAATTCTTCTTATCTTCTTATTCTTCTATAAATCCACATTTCAAAAGCTTCAATTGTCTGTTCTGTTTTCTTGTCCATTGTCCATGTTTCTGCACCATATAGGAATGTTGAGAAGATATAACATTTTGCTGTTCTTAGTTTTAGCCCTGGTGTTATTTGTGTTGATGTTAGTATATTTTTCATATTTAAAAAAAATTACTTTTTGCATTTCCTATTCTTTTGTTTATTTCAGTTATCACTGGTTATAATATATCCAAGATATTTGTAGCTCTGAACTCTGTCCAGGTCTATTCCTTCAATTTTGATATCCACTTGTAGGTTTTGAATATTATCTTTGTTTATGATTATAGTTTTAGTCTTTTTTTATATTCATATTCATTTATGTTGGTTGATAAGTCGTCTTATGCGTTCATTAAGCCTTTCATTCCTGAATGTACCCATCTTTATTCTCATCTTTTTCATTCGAAGGAATGACATCTAAGTGAGATTAAAGCTTAGTTTGAACTATTCTGGAGTCCTCATATTTTATTACTCTTCTTCTTCTCCTCAGTGTTTACCCATTAATGACTCAGTGTGCATCGAAGCGTTGTGTCACTAGTTTACGGCAAAATGGCGATATTCGCGCCTTTCGACCCGACACATCCATCTTCAGCATGGGTAAATTTACTTAAAAATGTTTCCCGGATAGCGACCATTTTGGCCCACTCTTTTTGATTTTGAACTGTCAAGAGTTCTTTAACATGCGTGAGTAAACACGAGATCACCTTTTTGTCGCCATATCTGAGAGGGCTAGACATCGGATCTCACTACCCAGAGACCAGGGGAGGTAAAAGCCACGAAGAAACCATGAACTTGAAGTGAAATATTCCCACCGCCTGAGATGGGATTGAACACGAAACCGTCTTGTCAAGAGGCTGACGTCTTACCTCTTAGACCACACAAAATTAGTTATTTTAAGATTTCATCATTTGTTTTCTTTTCTTTTCATCCAATTCTTCCTAATCTTCTATAAATCCACATATCAAAGGCTTAAATTTTATGTTCTGTTCTCTTGTCTAATGCTCATATTTCTGCACCATACAGGAATGTTGAGATGATATAACATCTTGCTATTCTTTGTGTTCATTTAGTATTAAAAACCAAGTTTAGACAGGGGATAACTACTGTCACTTTTCTTATTTATGCTGGCTGGTAATATCATGGATTATGGAAACAGTAACAAAACACAGTAGGGATGGAATTCAATGGACTCAGTTGAAATCGTACAAAATTTAGCAAATGATTTAGTATTGCTGCAACACGACCAACAACAGATGCAAGAAAAGATCAACAGGTTGTCAGAAACATCAGCTCATACAGGACTCAACACAAACAAAGAAAATACTGCAGTTCTTTAATAAACACATTTACATTATAATAATTCATTTACCTATGATCAGAAACTTGGAGATGTAGATGCATTCACTGATCTTGGTAGCCTCACTGACAGAGAATGAGACACAGAAGCAAACTTTACAGCAAGAATTTGGAAAGCTAGAGTAGTTTTTGTATAGTTGAAGAATACACTGAATGCCAACTGATTGTCTCTAACAAACAGATAGATTGTTACAAATGTCA
This sequence comes from Megaustenia siamemsis, assembly GCA_032433765.1. NCBI lineage: Eukaryota > Metazoa > Mollusca > Gastropoda > Stylommatophora > Ariophantidae > Megaustenia > Megaustenia siamemsis. The sequence goes on from JAVIAB010000092.1 coordinate 9,190,784, forward strand.
AACAAAATGGTCAGTACAACCACAAAGATAGAAAATTAACAAAAGAGACTAGAAAAAAAGGACAATGTAGATTGCTGTTGTCAATAATGCCTGCCATGAGTTGATGTTGGCAGGGTGCCCTTTCACTCATTGATGTGGCAGGACATAATGGCTTTCTCGGACATTCCTACCTCTTACTAGAGAAGTTGGAGTTTGTCAGCAATGGCCCTTGCCTTACAGGCTGATATCCTCTGACTTCAGAAGTACGCTCATTTTTTATTGTTGAGAGCCTTGATGTATTTAGGCGTTGCTATCAATTTTGTCTGAGCAGTGGCCATTTTGGCCGAATCGTTTAAATTGTCAAGCACCAAGGGGTTTTTAATATGCCCAGAGTGCACACTGTCCCTTCTGGTTTTTTTTAATTTTTTAAATTCTGGGTTCATTTAAGAGGGTTAGATATCAGATCTCATTACCCAGAGATCGAGAGAGAGAGAGAGAAAGAGAGAGAGAGAGAGTAAAGCCATGAAGAAACTATGGAATTGAAGAGAAAAGTTTCCACCGCCCAGGACCTTCTTGTTCGGAAACCAATGTTTACCTCTAGACCAGCAAGCCCCTACATACTATTACTATTTATAAACAATGGAAACAAATTAATGAACTCACTGTGGAGTGTGTGATAAGAAAGAGATAGTGGAAATGAATAAGACATGGCCTATGCTTTGAAAGCTTATAACCTCTGTTACCACTCTGTTAGCTCTCACATGGCACCCACTTGGAAAGAAGAAACAATGAAGACTTTCACAAATGCATGGAGATGAACAACTCGAGACCACAATGAACAATTACATCAATGCAATTAAAAAATGCTAAATGAAACAGCATAGAATAGAAAGGGTTGATGAAATGGTGCTCTTGCCTTTGTTCCAAAGGTAGAATAGAATAGAATAGAATAGAATAGAATAGAATAGAATAGAATAGAATAGAATAGAATAGAATAGAATAGAATAATGTTTCTGCTACTCTCTAAAAGACAGTAAAAATATTGACAAAAAAATATGTTGTTGGTATTTACATTCTTGTTACTGGCTACAGTATAACTTTCACAAACATTTTTGTTACTGGCTACAGCATAACTTTCATAAACATTTTTGTTACTGGCTACAGCATTACTTCCATAAACACTTTTGTTACTGGCTACAGCATAACTTTCATAAACATTCTTGTTACTGGCTACAGCATAACTTTCATAAACATTCTTGTTACTGGCTACAGCATAACTTTCATAAACATTCTTATTACTGGCTGCAGCATAACTTTCATAAACATTCTTGTTACTGGCTACAGCATAACTTTCACAAACATTTTTGTTACTGGCTACAGCATAACTTTCATAAACATTTTTGTTACTGGCTACAGCATAACTTTCATAAACATTTTTGCTACTGGCTACAGCATTACTTTCATAAACATTTTGTTACTGGCTACAGCATTACTTTCATAAACATTTTTGTTACTGGCTACAGCATTACTTTCATAAAACATTTTTGTTACTGGCTACAGCATAACTTTCATAAACATTTTTGTTACTGGCTACAGCATAACTTTCATTAACATTCTTGTCACTGGCTACAGCATAACTTTCATAAACATTTTTGTTACTGGCTACAGTATAACTTTCATAGACATTTTTGTTACTGGCTACAGTATAACTTTCACAAACATTTTTGTTTCTTGCTACAGCATTACTTTCATAAACATTCTTGTTACTGGCTACAGAATAACTTTCATAAACATTTTTGTTACTGGCTACAGCATAACTTTCACAAACATTTTTGTTACTGGCTACAGCATTACTTTCATAAACATTCTTGTTACTGGCTACAGCATAACTTTCATAAACATTTTTGTTACTGGCCACAGCATAACTTTCATTAACATTCTTGTTACTGGCTACAGCATAACTTTCATAAACATTCTTGTTACTGGCTACAGCATAACTTTCATAAATATTTTTGTTACTGGCTACAGTATAACTTTCATAAACATTTTTTTTACTGGCTACAGTATAACTTTCACAAACATTTTTGTTACTGGCTACAGCATAACTTTCATAAACATTCTTGGTACTGGCTACAGCATAACTTTCATAAACATTTTTGTTACTGGCTACATCATTACTTTCATAAACATTTTTGTTACTGGCTACATCATTACTTTCATAAACATTTTTGTTACTGGCTACAGTATTACTTTCATAAACATTTTTGTTACTGGCTACAGCATAACTTTCATAAACATTCTTGTTACTGGCTACAGTATTACTTTTGAAAACATTCTTGTCTGTATGAGACTTTCTCACTCCACTCTCTCCCTCATGAAGCAGACAGCCCTAGAGCAGTTCTACAGTTTTTTTGTATTTGAACATAAAAAGTGTATGGATGTTGCTGGCACTCTCATTATGTCAAACAAGTTGCTTGTCTAACAAGCTTCAGAAGAGCTCAATGAAAGAAATAGCACCTCTTCTGTAAACTGTGGTACAATGATGAGAACATTTTTCTTTTCTGGTTGAGCAAAACTGATGATGATGATGTAAAGATGTAAGTAGACTGTTTCTGACAACAATTAGATACAGCTCTGTCAAGAAAGTGACAGGAAAATTCTGAAAAACAAACAACCATTTCTCACTTACCTTCGTACACAGTCAAGAAACTCTTGCATTTATCATGGAGATCAGATTCTACCACACTGATAACAATTTCATCTTCAGGATTCTCAGAGACCAGATTGTATATACAAAGCTGGCTCCTAATTAATTAAATATATCAGAAAAATTTATGAAATAAACATGACAAGAAAAAAATATGGATTAGATATGAATATCTTCTTCTTCTTCTTTCCTTTCTCATTTGCCTTTCAAGCATAGAGGGGAGATATAATTTGTGGTCTTCTGCTCTTCTGTTCACTTTGTTCTGCTGTTATGATTCCAGCATTTCATCTCAGTAGAGGTTGTTTTTCTTATTGTTCTTACATCTAGGATCCAGGACCGGCATTAGTAGCACAAAGTTGGGATGAAGATTGTATTGTATAGTGCCCATTTTGCCTCTAGAGTTATTTCCTTGTTGGACAATAGTGGTGATAACTGTCCAATGATTTGACAAGCTTTGATGCATCTTGATTCTATCTCTGCTGTTTGTGAATTGTCATTTTTCACTAAACTTCCTTGGTATTTAAATTCCTCTACTAGTTTTAGTTGCCTGCCTTCTATATGTTATGTCCAAGTTTTCTTTATCTTTGGCGATAATCATGACTTCTGTTTTGTTGATGTTGATTTTCATGTTGCATTTTGTGCCTGTGCTATTGAGTTTATTTAAGTGTTCTTGTAGGTCTTCTATTTTTCCATGCAGTAGTGCCTGATCATCTGCAAATAAAAGCTTGTTGATCTCCTCTGTCTCTATCATAAACAAAGATAATACTCAAAATCTACAGGTGGATATTAAAGTTGAAAGAATAGACATGGAGACAGTTCAGGGCTACAGCTACCTTTGACATAACATATCCATGATGGAAAATGTAAAACTATAATAAACAAAAGAATAGGAATAACAAAAAGTAATTTTAATGTCATGAAAAATATACTAACATTAAAACAAATAACACCAGGGCTAAAACTAAGAATAGCCAAATGTTATATCTTCTCAACATTCCTATATGGTGCAGAAACATGGACATTAGACAAGAAAATAGAACAGAAAAGTGAAGCCTTTGAAATGTGGATTTATAGAATAGGTAGAATTGGATGGAAAGAAAATAAAACAACAATGAGGTCTTAAAAAACTAAAAATGAAAAGAGAACTACTAAATACAATTCAAACAAGACAAATGAGATTTTTGAGCATGTTAAAAGACAGAGCAGCCTAATAAAAGTAATATTGGAGGGTAACATTTAGTAGGCTGCTGTGTACTTTTAACATGCCCCCCAAAAATCTCATTTGTTTTGTGCAATCTTGGAAGGGGGCCTCGCTAGCCTAGTTGGGAAAACCACACGACTGGGCTACTGATGCTACTCAAGTCCTTCAAGTGGCAGAAATGGGTACCAGAGTATTACTCTGGGAAGGTGAGGAATGCCGCCTCACATCGTGAGTTTTTATGCTTGAAGCAACACTGTCAAGAAGTCTCTGAACACTTCTGGATAGGCGGCCGAGCACATATGAGTGAAAACTTGTGTGCTGAGACGCTGATTCAAGTCTTGTACTTTACCTTCATGTAATCTAGGAAATTAAAAGAGGCAGACCAAGACTAACATGGACGAGTAACATTAAAAGATGGACAAGTCAGCATATGACAACCTGCACAGCTATCAAAGCAAGAAACAGATCGTAATGGCGCTCTATGGTTGCCAACGGAGATGACACTCAATTATGATAATTTTAAAAATGAGCTCAGAATAATGATATGCAGCAAGCTATGAGGAGTGAACTGTTTTTTTATATTGTTTAACTTGAGCTATTAGTAGCAGGTGTTCCTGGAACAGGCCAACCCAAAATGAAGAGAGATAATCAGACAAAATCTGAGGTCAACAAGGTCCACCCTCTAACAGATCACCTAAATCATCAAGTGCCATACCTGCTGGTAGAGGTGACCATATCTCTCCACAACTTTTTATATCCATCTCTATTGTTGATTTCGACCAATATTTTCCCTTAATCCATTTTGAATCTTTTTCTGCTTTCGTCTATCTTTTCCTTACATTTTTACAGTTAAATATCAGTCATTAATAATAGAACTCCACAAAAAATGGGCTTAAATAAGATCATACTTGGTAGTAAAGTGTATAAATCAATAAGTAGTTTGTGAATTTTAATTTTTAAGAAATATATTCAGTAGTTTTGGGAATTCATGCTGAAGTCATCAGCTGCCTTGTCAAGATTGCTGGTGATAAGAAATTTCATTATAGTCTATCTCAGAGAAATATGGCAAATGTGATTATCACAGTTCTGAGATTGTACCCAAACTAATAAATCTGCAGTGTTCCAAAATCGATGATTATGCATCATAAACTTGATAAATATACATTTCAAACTGGATAAGATTACATCATTCCAAACTGGATAATATCAGTATTGAAAATTGGATGTATCTTCAACATCACAAACTGGATGAATCTTCAACAACAAAACTGGATGAATCTTCAACAACAAAACTGGATGGACCTTCAACATCACAAACTGGATGAATCTTCAGCAACAAAACTGGATGAATCTTTAACACCACAAACTGGATGAATCTACATCACAAACTGGATGAATCTACATCACAAACTGGATGAATCTCGTCATCATCATCATCGAGTGCCTTCTCTGCAACGAAGGTTGGCTACCATGGAGCGCCATTCTGCTCTGCCTCTTGCTTTGATGGAGCAGGTTGTCATAGGCTGATTTGTCCATCTTTTGATGTTACTCGTCCATGTTAATCTTGGTCTGCCTCTGCCTCTTTTACCTTGTATTTTCCTCCAGGATTACTTTTAGTAGGCTGTTGTGTCTTTTAACATGGCCCAAAAATCGCATTTGTCTTGTTTGAATTGTGCTTAGTAGTTCTCTTTTCATTTTTAGTTGTTTTAAGACTTCATTGTTTGTTTTTTTTTTCCTTCCATCCAATTCTACCTATTCTTCTATATATCCACATTTCAAAGGCTTCAATTCTCTGTTCTGTTTTCTTGTCTAATGTCCATGTTTCTGCACCATATAGGAATATTGAGAAGATGTAACATTTTGCTATTCTTAGTTTTAGCCCTGGTGTTATTTGTTTTGATGTTAGTATGTTCTTCATGGCATTAAAATTACTTTTTGCCATTCCTATTCTTTTGTTTATTTCAGTTGTACATTTTCCATCACTGGTTATAGTATGTCCAAGGTAGTTGTAGTTCTGAACTGTCTCCAGGTCTATTCCTTCAATTTTGATATACACTTGTGGGTTTTGAGTATCTTCTTTGTTTATGATTATAGTTTTAGTCTTTTTGATATTCATATCTAGTCCATATTTTTTGCTTGTCATGTTTATTTCATTAAGTAATTGTTGTAGATCTTTAGGATTTTCTGCTAGCAGTACAGTATCGTCAGCATATCTTAGGTTATTGATTATCTTCCCATTAATGTTTAGGCCTGGTATCTCTATGATGTTTTTAAAAATTTGCTCAGTGTATAGATTGAACAAGCTTGGTAATAGGATGCATCCTTGTCTTACTCCTCTTATTATATCAATGGGTGTAGAGTTCTCCTTGTTATATTTTTATTATTGCTGTTTGCTCCCAGTATAGATTACATATTAGTCGTATGTCCATGTCATCTAGATGTATCTCTTTTAGGCATTCTATAAGTTGTTTGTGGCGTACTCTATCAAAAGCTTTGGTGTAGTCTATGAAGCAGGCATATATTGGTTTGTTTACTTCTGTGTATTTTACGATTAATGTTCTCATACAGAATATGGCTTCTTTTGTCCCGCTATTTTTCCTAAATCCAAATTTCTGCTCATCTAATTCAGTATTGATTTTATTCTGAATCCTTCCTTGTATAACTTTTAGCAAGATTTTTGTAACATGGCTCATTAGGCTTATTGTTCTAAAGTCACTGCATTCAAATGCACCATTCTTTTTAGGCAATGCAATGAAAGTTGATGTTTTTAGTTCATTTGGTATGTATCCAGTGTGGTATATGTCGTTGCATATGTCTGTAATCACTTCAATACCAAAATCTTCTATCTATCTATCTATCTATTGACCTTTCGAGCCGTAACCGGCCCATAGGGCGTAGACCAAGATACACCTTCTCCTATATGAATTTTTGTTCTAGCAGTTTTCTTTTAAAGATATTTTATCAAATCTCGCCATCTGTCTCTGTTCTGTGCAAGCAGTTCTATCTCATTGAGGGAGCCGATTCCTGCTGCTCTTGCCTAGAAATCTTCTAGTGCCTGTATTATCTCTATCTGTATGCTGTCAGGTCCTGCTGCTTTTCCCTTTTTCATTGTTTTTATAGCTTTTTCCACCTCAGATTTTAAGATTTTATAGACTGATGTACATTTTATAACTCGTTTCTTGTCCCTTTGATCATGAAATAGTTCTGTTATATATTCCTGCCATCTATCTATAATATCCTTATTGTCTGTTAGCATTTTTCCTTTTTTGTCTGCAATGCATCCACCTTCTGTGGCTTTTTTATTTTTATTAGTCATTGTCTTTATTTCTGTGTGCATTCTTCTTAAGTCTTGTTTGCTTTCCCTAGTTTCTATTTCTATACATTTTTGGCTGAGCCAGTCTTCTTTTGCCTTTTTGCACATTTGGCATATCTCATTATCTATTTTATTGTATTGAGGAGTGTTCTTCGCTTGTCTCCTTTCTTCCATTTTTTTCTAAGATGGTGTTAGTTATCCATTTTTGTTTTTTGTTATTTTCTCTTTTGGGCAAGGTGTCTCAGGTTTCTTGTATGCTTTTCTTTATGCATTGCCATTTGGTTGTTACTTTTTCATCAGGATTTTCTCTTCTGTATTGTTCAATTCCTTCTTCTAGCAGCTTCTGGTATGTGTTCTTTACTTGTATTGTATAAGTATCTTTAATATCTTTTTGATTTAAAGCTGTTATATCTAGTGGATTTGTTGATGAATTAGACTTTTGCTTGTTTCTCTTTAGTTTGATTTTCATTTTAATCATTACAGGATTGTGATCTGAATTAATATCTGCTCCTGGGTAGGTTTTGGCTTTCTTTACGCTGTTACGGAACCTTTCTTTTATCATTATGTAATCTATTTGATTCCTCTTCTTATCTCCAGGGCTTTTCCATGTGTATAGTTTCCTTTTCTCTTGCTCAAAGTAGGTGTTACATATTATCAGCCTGTTTTCTTCACAGAATTGTATTAATCTTTCTCCTCTGTCATTTCTTTTTCCTAAACCATGATTTCCTATAATGGTCTTATATCTACCTTTTCCTACTTTAGCGTTCATGTCACCCATTACAATCTGAAGATTTCACTTGCTTTATAACTTTATTTAGGTCTTCATAGTATGCCTCTATTTGTTCATCTGTGTAGTTTTGAGTATGTGCATATGTCTGTATTATTGCTATGTCGAATGGTTTTGCTTTCAACTTGAGTAGTATAATCCTATCACAGTATGTCCAGTGGTTACTTATATATTTTTGTAGCTCTCTTTTTATCAGTATTCCTACCCACCTTTGATGTTCTGTTGTGTTTCCTGAGTATATAAATGTATATTTTTCGTCCTCTATGTACCCACATTCTTTCCATCTTGTCTCTGATATGCCTAAAATATCTATATTTATTCGTTCTGCTTCTTGAATCAGATTTTCCAATTTCCCTTCTTGATATAGAGTCCTAACATTCCAAGTACTTATTTTAAGATCTTTCCTCCGACATAAGTTCAAATTCCTCTCCATGGCTTCCTCTGGACTAGTACGTGATGAGGCTCCAATCTCTTTCACGGTGGTCTGCCATATTCGCCTTTTATGTTCTGAATATGCCTCATGTGTACCACACACTTTGCTGTTTTCGCTTTCTGGGCTGTTGATCATTTCTGATTCATCCGCCCCATCCACCGTCACAGACTTTGCACATATGGGTTGAACATACCCGGTTAGCCGGTGACATTTTTGTCAAACCATGTGCTTGCCTATCGAACCGCGAACACACAACACAAAGAGGAATAAATCATATTCCACTTAAATATCGGCAATCACAGTTCATCCACACGTCAGAGTAAAACATGCACAAAACGGGCAATAGCAACACATAATTTCACAACTAGACTGTCGCGTAAATCATTTAAATATATCAGCAATTGCCGAATTATAAAAAAACGACTACACGCAGCCGCCATGACACCGGAAAACCCAGTGATGTATCTACACCTTCACAAACCAGACAAATATAATTAAGGCAAAGGCGTCTGTCAGCATCAGAGCTGGAAGTGGTTAATTTACTTCTTGTATTCAACCATATGAAAAGCCCCAGTGTGTTGAATTTGTGATAGTTTTATTTTGTGGGTTTATTAGAAATCCCCAGAATTATTTCTACAAGTTTGGAATTGTTTTGGATAATCAGTCTGGAGAAATAGTGATATTTTTGCTACTTTAAAGATAGTTAGGAAACATGCTGTAACTGAATATATATAAATGTTCCACTCTGACAGAGAAAAATGTTTAGAAATTGGTGTCTATGATTAACAGAAATGATGGAAACATGCATTTTGCATTGAAAATGGTGGGGAATGAGATATTTAGACTATCTTGAGATGTAAGGAAGAAAGGAGAAGATCTATGGAATAATGCCAAAATAGCCCGTAGAATGAGTTTGGAAATTGAGAAATGGTTTTGAATGGGGAAAAATGTGACAATTTTCAAGAGCAAATATGTAGGAAGAAGGATTTGATGTAAATACAAGTATTTATTCTTTGCAGATAAGAAGGAATTGTCTATCAAGAAATTGACAATTCTTTTCAAAGCTGTGTCCATTATGTTATTATATAATTAAAAATGAATATAACATAGTTTACAGCCTGATATAAGCAAAATAATTTGTATATAAATTTATATGTAACACTATTTACTTTGATGCTGATAAAGAACTGATAGACGTTTAATCTGTTTTATTATTTTGTCTATATGAAAACACTTGATATTGTAAATTGGCTTAATTAAAGATAGTGAGCTCTGAAACAATACAGTTCCCATTACAAAGATAATCTAACAGTGCAACCTTGGGGACTTACAGTGGAAACTTGTTCGGGTAATTAGGTGACACTATGGTTGCAGTCACTCTGGTTACAGAAACCTCTGTTGCACTCGAACAATGTTTACCACCTTTGAAATAAAAAATAATAAAAAAATATAAAATAAAATATAAAATAAAAAATAATAAATAAAATAATAAAACCAAAAATATAAGCATTGTTATATAAACTTGTATGCTAAAACAATTTGTTATTTTAATCATCTTGTTCTGTCTCTGCATCAAAGGTTGGTTAGGGCTACCATGAAGCACCATTTCACTGTCTCTCTTGCTTTGATGACATGCATTTTCTAGGTTTTCCTAAGCATCTCTTGATGTTATTAGTCCATTTAGTCATTGTTTGTCTCTACCATGTTTACCAGATATCTTCCCTTCCATGATGACTTTCTGTAAATAAATTTCATTTGTCTAATTCAGATAATATTAAATAGTTATTTTTGAATTTTCATCTGTTTTAGAACTTTATCATTTTTTCTGTCCATTCAGTTTTCCCCATTCTTTTATAATCCACATTTCAAGGATTTTGGTTTTCTTTTCTGTTTTCTTATTTAGTGTCCATCCGCCCATCCATCCATCCATCGATCTGTCTATCTGTCTATCTATTGTCCTTTCCAGCTGAAGATGGCACATAGGGCAGAAATTCTAGACTCTTTGTGTCTGATGATCTCTGTTATAAACCATCAGACCTTGCACAGGTGGCATTTTATCTCACCATTTGACCCTGTTCTGTGCAAGTTGTTCAATCTCGGTGAGGCAGCTGATGCCTGGTGTTGTTACCTCTTGCTTCACTGTTCTTTTTATTGTTTCCCTGGGTTAGCGTCTTTTTCTTTTACCTTTTGGTTCCCAATTGAGAGCCTGCTTTGAGATTCTCTTGTTATCTTTTTTTATCATATGGTCAACATATGACCATGTTTTTCTCTAGATTATTGTTGATATTTTTGGATATTTTGTCATTTCTTTTATTTCTGCACTAGTCTTGAATTCTAAAATGATTTGGTCATGTGATAAGGGAGAAAGATAAAGATAGTAGACAAACAACGAGCCTTCAATAAACATTGTGAGAACACCAGACCTAAGGCAGAACACGAAAAAGAGGGATTTACAGAATATTATAAACACTAGGAAACATAACAGCTGCAGAGGCAAACTGAAGAACAAAAGACCACAAATTATATCTCTCCTCGACGCTGAAAGGCAAATGAGGAAGGGAAGAAGGAGAAGAAGTCTTGAAGAAGGAGAATTCATCTGATGATATACAAAATATTTTCCTGAGGCCTTTGTTTTCAAATGCATCCAAATTATTTTATATTTCTTTATTTGATTTCCAGCTATCTCCCAGGGATAAGTAATGGCAGATAATACATTTGAAATCCTGTTTTTGTGCTTAGTAATTTTGATTTCCATATTTTATCAAGGTTTCTGAAAGTCATTGCTGCCTTTGCTATTCTGATTCTAATTTCTTTCTTTGTATCTCATTCTTGATCTATGCAGCTTCCAAAATATACAAAGTGATCTACTTCTTCCACTCCTTTTCTTTCAAGGGTATATTTTTTCTTCTGGGAAAATTTGATTTTTCTTTACTTTTGTCTTTTTTTAGTTGATCTCAAGTCCTATATTTCTAGCCATTGATGACAGGACATTTATTTATTCTTGCATCATGTTCACATTGCTATTGATAAGAACGATGGCCTAATATCATCAAGTGCTATACATATTTTAAAAATATGACGATCATCATTTTCAAGAGGATGTGAACTTCCGGTATAGGGTGGATGGGCGGCGGGAACAATTGAAAGCTATGCATGAAAAGTGTTCCTTGTTGCATTTTCCTCATATTCCAAGTCTGGCTTATTGCATGAGTTACTGAGTTAAGTGCTCTGTGCACACAGTGAGCTGTGTGTTTCATCATGTTTCGATATTCCAATTGTTTATGATGATATTGTATGATAGGAAACAGTTGGCTGTGTTCACTTTCTACGTGGTTTTGCCTTATGTCTTTTCGCGTGTGCTGAGACTACTATGATGGGGACTGCAGTAACCTTTCTTTGTTTGGGAGATGAGATATTAATTTAGATGATTATGCTGGCACGGGCGGTTGAGCAATTATGGATTTTAATTCGTTTGCAGTGATACCGGGGCCTTCCATAACCAAATAACCAAATGTCGTCTGCAATTAAAGGTAATCCAATTGAGAAAGAGTTAAGGCATAAAAATGCATCAAGATGCATAGAAATGTGAAGCTGCTGTAAAGCTGATAAGAATGAAAATTTAAAAAAAAGGAAAAAGTGGTATGGTAACAGCTTTACAGAAGTGAGAAAAATAAAACAAAACATTTGGCCATGTAGGCTGGAACAATAAACAGCAACACAAAAATATATAAGGAAATACACAGAAATCTAATTACATGGTGATATTATGCTAGACTATCTAAAAAATCAAATTGAGATTCAAGTGTCTCAAGTATCAGTGATTCAAGTATCCAATGCCTTTGTTACCAGTACAGCATTTCTGCATTATGAAGTCGATGGCAATTCCAAATAAGTAGGGAGACAAAATACATCATTGTTTCACTCCAGCATCAGTCTGGAACCATTCACTCAATCCAGCCTCTGTGTCCATGTTATATTTTATTATTTCAGTTTCAGTCTCGATGTTACTTGCTTTCATTTGAGTATATATTCCATGTTATTATAAAACAATATTAAAATCTTACAAAACTATACGAATACTCAAAAACAACAAAATGTTATTTTGTGTCATTTAGGGTTACATTGTATTCATACTTTAAGAGTCAAGATATAGCTGCCCATCCATGCAAAAGTCATAAATGTACTTTGGTTACCAATGTTGCTATATGCGTTTGTAAATTATGGATTATTGAATTTTATTAGTTAAATGTGATTTCATTGATTAGTTTCTGTAGATGAGTAATTTTTTAAAAAGAAATCGGCTAGAGTGCTGTATTTTTGTTTACATGGTCAAGATCTCACACAAAAAAAGTATTTTAAAAATATAATAAACACCTTACAAATTAAGGTGGTGCACTGAGTTATACACTTGAAAAAACTAATAGTGCATGATAAACTCTGGCGAACAAACAGCTCTGCGGGATAGGATCTTCAGTTTTCTAGAGGAACAGGAGATTACAGTGCAATAGATCACTGAAAAAGACACTGTCAACCTAAAATGGAGCATGATGAAGAAGAAACATAAATAGATGCAGGAAAAATTGGAGATCCATTACAGGCAAATGTCAGTGCATTAAACAATACTCAATCAATGCTGAACTTTTTTGAAGAAATCAGTCAAAGTAACTTATATTAACATTTTGTCAAGAAATCAATCAACAGTTACTTATATTAACATTTTGTCAAGAAATCAATCAACAATTACTTATATTAACATTTTGTCAAGAAATTAATCAACAGTTACTTATATTAACATTTTGTCAAGAAATCAATCAACAGTTACTTATATTAACATTTTGTCCAGAAATCAATCAACAATTACTTATATTAACATTTTGTCAAGAAACCAATCAACAATCACTTGTATTAACATTCTGTCAAGAAATCAATTAACAATCACTTGTATTAACATTTTGTCCAGAAATCAATCAACAATTACTTATATTAACATTTTGTCAAGAAATTAATCAACAATCACTTGTATTAACACAACTAAACTTGTTTAATAGTTTACTCTAAGCACCCATTATATAACAGAATAAATCAAACCTGGAATAGAATGAAACTTGACACTGAATGCCTCTCCTTCTGTCTTTGCATCTGCATCCAGAACAACAAGCATAGATTTTTGACTGCTTAGGACAGTTGTGTGAACCAAACTACTTGAGTGACTATTTGGCCAGCACGATGAAAATAGGATTGGAGATGTTTCACTCTCACCTTGTTTGACAAGCAAAAATCAGTTTATTGTTACGATGACAACATTCGCTATAAGAAATGACTATTTTAACATAAAATAATACTTTTTTTTAAAGAAATATAAACTGTCTGTTTTGTAAAATAGCAGTAATTTAAAATTTTAAAAACTTGCTCAATTTTATTACCATCATCAAGAAATGATAGAAAATGACAAATACAAATACTGAATACATTTTTCCTCATGTCATTTACTTAAACTAATATTTATAATAATATCTTGCAAAATGGAAGTATTAATCACATAAAACTCATATTTTTTTATTCCTTAACTAACCTTTGTTTGTTTCTACAATACAAGAGCTATCAGAATTCATAATTATAATATGTTGTTGTTGTTGTGTTCGCCAGCTTTCAACTCTGATGAAGTCCCTAGAGACTAGGAACTGAATTTTGCGTGTTAATCCATTTTTCCCTGGTAGCCGTGTGCACAGGGGTCCCTCCGACTTCGGAGGTACTCATGTTTTTTCCGTTGATGAGTAATTGACGTTTCAAGGCAAGCCTCGCTGCTGAGACCAGGGGTGGTTGCCGCAGAGAGAAATCATAAATAAAAATCCCAACTGGTGTAGCCGAGATTTGAACCCACAACCACTCTGTCCCGAGGCCGGTGTCTTGCCTCGAGACCAACCAGTCCCCCATGGACTTGGAATATGAGGAAACTGCAACAAGGAACACTTTTCATGCATAGACTTCAATGGTTCCTGTCACCTGTCCACCATATATCCTGAAGTTCACGTCCTCCTGAAAATGATGATCGTCATATTTTTTGTTTAATGTATAGCACTTGATGATGTTAGGCCATTGTTGTTGACTCCAATTCCAAACATATAAACACACAGTTAGTCATCAGATTATCCCCGTCACACATCAAATAACAGACCGTAAGATTAGCATAAGGCCAGTCTAGGGATTTGCGATGAGCAATTACGATGACGCAGCACACACAACAATGTTGCATGCACTGCAATGACGCGCCCTTCAGATTCCTGATTACTCTAGTGAATGCAGCCAATGACGAACAAAACACGGTGCAAATTTCCTAAAGAGATAAAACTGTGGCTGATGAAGCATTTCACATTAATGAGTAACATGTAAATAACTTGTGTCAAGCAATTCCAACAACGGTCATGAACAGCAATGTGACATAAAGCGCAGATCAAGTCTAGACGGTGGAAGATCACATTCACAACACTTGATTTGTCAAAAATGGAATATTGCCGGCATACGGCACCGCTTTATCGGCGCAGATGTAATAAGTAGATCATCATTTTGACTTTAGCGCAGAGAAGTGCAATGGAGAACAGAAATTAATCAGACCCCGAATGCACTTTCTGCAGCGATCAAGAGAATGTGGACTAGTTCTGCCATCTTGGAAACGGAAGTCTAATTCAAAATTATGATATATATATAATTTTGATATATATATATATAAATGTTGGTTGAAAGAAGAAAAAATACATTTCTAAAAATTAAACATTTTTATTTCTTATTTATAAAATATTCAAATAAATATCTTCTACAAATAAGCTTCTGAGGTAAAGCTTAGGACTTCGGGTTCCAACATGGTGGAACGAAGTTCATGTTCTCTCAACCGCTGCAGAAACTGCATTTGAGGACTGATTAGTTTTGGCTCTTCAATGCAATTTTCTGTGTTAAAGTCAATCAGATGATCCACTTAACAAATTTTTGCCAATGATGCTGAGTCATACATACATCAATGTTCCTCTTTGTCAAGTCCAAGTTTGTGAATGCGACTTTCTCCTGTCTAGAGTTGATATGCGGTTTACATCAACATATTGAGTACTGTTCCAAGGCCATCGTTGGAATTGTTTGACGCCAATTATTTACATGTTACAACTCATTAATATGGACTGCTCAGCCGAGTCAACCAAAGTTTTCACTTCAGAGATCGTGCATCATCTTTTCATGCATTGTTGGCTGTGTTTATTAGAGTAATTGGTAGTTTATTGGCGCAGCCATTGTTGTGTGTGCTACATCATCACAATGGCTGATTGTATATCCCTAAAACGGCCGTATGCTAATAGTGAAAGGCGAAATGGAGTTTCGTACATGACTTTGCAGCACCGGGTGACTCCCAGAGGTTCATGTTAGTCAGGAGAGATTTATAATTTCACATTGGAGAGAGATCTTACAGTCTGTTGTTTGATGTGCGATGGGGATAATCTGACGACTAACTGTGTTTCATATGTTCGGATTTGGAGTCAAAATGATGTCCTAACACCATCAAGTGCTATACATTTTAAAAAATATGACGATCATCATTTTCAGGAGGACGTGAACTTCCGGTCAATATGGTGGATAGGCGGCATGATCCTTTAAAGGCTATGCCTGAAAAGCGTTCCTTGTTGCAGTCTCTTTATATTCCAAGTCCGGCTTGTTGCAGGAGCTACTGAGTTAAGTGCTCTGTGCATACTGTGAGCTGTGTGTCTCATCTGTTTTGATCATGTTTCGATATTCCGATTGTTTACGATGAATGATGATATCGTATGATGGAGAACAGATGACTGTGTTCACTCTCTGTGTGGTTTCACCTTCTGTCTTTTGGCATGTGCTGAGACTACTATGATGGGGACTACAGCTACCTTTCTTTGTTTGGGAGATGAGATAGTAATTTGGATGATTCCACTGCCACAGGCAGTTGAGCAATTATGGATGTTAATTCATTTGCAGTGATGCCAAGGCCTTCCATAACCATAACCATAGCTAAAGTATGAGTAATGACAGCAAAATAGAAAAAATAGATTTCAAGTTTTTTTTTGTCTTTAATAAGGACAACAAACGATACAAGCATCTACTTTCACAACAGATACTTTAAATTATTAAAATAAGGAAAGTTGCATTAACATATTTGTAGATAACATTAGGATTTAAAGTAACTATAATTTACCTTGAACTCATTCAATACTGAATCAAAATACACACTTTAACCACTGTAGCAGGATTAATTTTCTACCATTTTATTTAATCATGGCATGCAAATTTACTACCATTACTATAATTTTCAGAAAAATGTATATAAATGAATGGTACTAAGAAGATATTTTACTTCACTCTTGTGTAAAGTTTGAAAGAAATTTATAATTACAAATAATAGCACATACAAGAAGCAATATAAAGTGACTTGCACTTTAGAAAAAGTTTATGATTTCTAGGACAGATCAAAACCAATTCTTCTTTAAAGGTCTACTTATTGGTTTTACTCTGATTATTGATTATTGTTAACAATTAATATGGTCAATGATAAGAAGCTTCAAACATTATACTTTTAAAATATCTATCTATAGATCCTTCGAGCTGTAGTCGGCCCATAAGGCATGGACTCAGATACTCTTTCCCTGTAATGAAATTTTCTTTCTAGCAGTCTCAGTCCTTGCAAAGATCTTTTATAAAATCTTGTCACTTGCTCTGTTCTGTGCAAGCATCTCAATGAGGGAGTTGATTCCTGCTGTCTTTGCCTCTCTAATCAATGTTCTTCTCAGTATTTCTTTGGGTTGTCCTCTTTTACTCCTACCTCTTCTTTCCTGTTTTAGAGGGCTTGCTTTGCTATTCAGTTATTACCTCTTCTCAACACATGCCCAACATATATCCATCATCTTTTCTTGACTACTGATGATATTAGTGGTTGATTGGTGATTTCTCTAATTTCTAAATTTTTAAAAATGTTTTTTATTTTAATACTTCCAAAATTGGGAGCCACGATAGCTCAGTAGTTAGTGAACTGGTCTGCAAAGGACAAGAGGTTGGGTTCGATCCCAACCGATGGCTTCCGGTTCACCTAGCCTTTAATGGGTACCGTAATTTTTTTCTGGGAAAGTAAAACGGCACTGGCGTAATACCGACCACATTACCCCAAAAATCATGTGCCGAAGGTCTGTAAAATTTATGGTCACTAACACCATATTCCCTATACGCTACTTGGCGTGATGGAAATCTTTACTTACTTTACTTCCAAAATTATAAACTGAATCACTTTATACATTGCTCTCACTGACATCTTTTGGTCATACCAAGATATAGGACATTTATTTAAATAATATCTATTTTACATATTTAATATCCATATCCATTTTAAAATTGATTCTGCATTCTAAGTTGTTTCATAATTTGAACAGATTTTTCCCTTTTAGTCAGTAAGAAATTTATAAATTTATATATTTCGAATAAATAAAAACAAATTCAAGTGAACCTTTTATTATTTGACGAAACAAACACATTTTTTAGTGCAAATTTACCATCATAAATGTTAATGTAGTCGCCTTGGCAAACAGCACTATTAGATTCCAGCTTTTTCGCTGGAGCACTGGAGTTCCATCTCAAAGACAAATGGATTATTTCATTGTCTTTCCCTCCTGTTATCAGATACCTACAGTAGTCCAGACTGCAAAATAAAATAAAATGGCAGAAATTGAAATCTGCAAACATAAAAAAACACATCATCATCTTCAGCTCGCACAGATTATCCTACTCCATGTTACCAGATGCACATGCCTACTCTTACCAGCTGCCAACATTTATTATTTGATACCAAAATATATTATTTAATCTCAAAATACCAAGATAAAACATTCATTATTTAACCCCAAAATACCAAGATAAAACATTCATTATTTAACCCCAAAATACCAAGATAAAACATTCATTATTTAACCCCAAAATACCAAGATAAAACATTCACTATTTAGCCCCAAAATACCAAGATAAAACATTCATTATTTAACCCCAAAATACCAAGGTCCAACATTTATTATTTAGCCAAAAAAAAAAAAAAACAAGATTCAGCATTTCTTTAACTCCAAAAAACTAAGATCCAAAATTCATTATTTCATCTCAAATCCTCCATTAATTATCCATCATGAAATGCTAAAAACCTACATTCATTATTTCATCTCAAATCCTCCATTAATTATCCATCATGAAACGCCAAAAACTTACATTCATTATTCACCCTCGGTTGCTAGTAATTCATTTATGCATCCCAATTATCTCCATAACAAAACAAAACAAACAAACAAAATCCAACATACTTGGAGTAATGCCCTGTAGATGGAATTGTCTCTTCCTGAATGAAAGAATCATTAGCAATCTTCTTTGTGACATGGCCATCACACTGCAAATCTTAAAATTCCATGACTTATATGAGTATGAGATTTTTTAAAATACATTGTTTATGTCAAGTACTAAATTAATTATTAATAATTATTACTAAAATATGTGTAAACGTGGTATGAAGACTCTGAACATAAACCCTGCAGCCTGGGAAGATATAGCTGTGGACCTCAAACATTTGGAAACACTCTCTAAATCTCCAAATCAAACAAGAAGCAGACAGATTCGGAGAAAAATAGAATACACAGCGAAAAAAAGAAAAAATACAATTTCTGGGGTGCTGAAAAATCCATAGTCAACTATGACTGATGGAGGCTACAACTACTATTACTAAAAATAAAACTAAAAAAGTAAAGTACCCCCGTCACGCTAAGTGGCGTATAAGGAATATGGTGTTAGAAGAAGAAGAAGAAGACCATAAATTTTACAGACCTTCGGCACATGATTTTTAGGGTAATGTGGTCGGTATTACGCCCGTGCCGCTTCACTTTCCCAGAAAAAAATCTGGTACCCTTTAAAGGCTGGGTGAACCCGGAAGCCGTCGGTTGGGATCGAACCCTACCCCTTGTCCTTTGTAGTCCAGTTCACTAACCACTGAGCTATCGCAGCTCCCATTACTAAAAATAATTAATACTAAACAAATTATATATGAAGCAAAATCTATATTCACAATTACTCAGAAAACAATTATTTGATAAAATACAAAATAAATATAAGCAGTCTAAACACAGCAGTGATGATGAGCCAAACATAATGGAGCTATTGTTAAGCATTCCATTTTTAAAATAGAAAAATGTGGTTTTGGTTTTGCTAATTCATATTTTGTTCTCTAAAAAGATGTTGAAACTAATCTTTAGAGATGTAAAACTGTCTTCAATAAAACCCATATATATATATAAGTCACATGAAAGAAGCATCAACTTAGTAATGTAAAGTAGTTTATTCAGATTTATGTTAAGAATTGTGATCTATGTTAAGTATTGTATAACTATGCTCTGATGATACAGTCTTAATCGCTAAGAGTGAATATCAGTTACAAGAAATGTTAGACATTATACTGAAAGAAAGCAAAAATAAAGGACTCAGCCTTAATAGCAAAAAGACTGAAGTAATGGTAACAACAAAGAAAAAGACACCACCTCAGTGCAAAATAAAGACAAGTGGAACAATATTAAAGCAGGTAAAGGAATTTAAATATTTGGGAACTTTGTTAACCTCAGACGGAAGATGTACAGAAGAGGTGAGATGCAGAATTGCTCAGGCAAAAGCAGCTTTCCAAAAAATGAGAAAGATACTATGCAATCCATTTTTGACAATAGAAACAAAAGAAAAAAGAGTTCTTAAATGTTATGTAGAGTCAGTCTCAAAATATGAATGTGAATCATGGACAATAGGACAACAAACAAGAACATCACTGGAGTCTGTAGAAATGTGGTTTTACAGAAGAATGTTGAGAGTACCATGGACAGCTAAGAAGAGTAATGAAAATGTTCTGAAAGAGGTCAAAGTAAAAAGAGAGCTAATTTCCAATATTAGGAAGAAACAATCATCATTTTTTAGCGATGTAATGAGAAGAGAACAACTGGAATAAATTATAATATATTGTAACAAACCATCTCTCTTGATGAAGAAATAAACTGTCGAATTGGTAAGGCAGCTACGACCTTCGGCAAACTCACAAAAAGGGCATGGAACAACACGAAACTGACTCAAAAGACTAAACTCTTAATATATCAAACTTGTGTGCTTAGCACACTACTATATGGATCCGAAACCTGGACAACATACTCAAACCAGGAAAAAAGACTAAATGTCTTCCACATGCGATGTCTCCGCAAAATAATGCACATCAAATGGCAGGACAAAATAACCAACTTAACTGTCCTGCAACGTGCTAAGACCCTAACAATCATGTCGATGCTCAGATGTCGAAGGCTAAGATGGCTGGGGCATGTCCAACGGATGGAAGAAAAACGCATTCCTAGGCAAATACTATATGGCGAGCTAAAACATGGAAAACGACAAATCGGCAGACCTAAACTACGATATAGAGATATCTGCAAATCATCTCTGAAAGACTTCTCCATCTGTGAAAACGACTGGCAACATCTGGCAAGTGATCGCACATCATGGAGAGCACGTATAAGGAACGGTATAACAACGTTTGAGACTGTTCTAAGACAGGACTTAGAATAGAAGAGACTCATGAAAAAGGATGGTAAACCCTGTGGACCAGCGAGCCTGACCTGTTCATTATGTGACCGCGTGTGTTTGTCAAACATTGGTAGAATTAGCCACGAGAGAAGCTGTTCGGCAAAAACAATACCTCAAAAAAATACGCAATAGCCTCCACTAGACCGTCTGACAAGACGAAAAGGGCCATATATTGTAACAACTGGGAAAATTGAGGGACGAAGAGATAGAGGAAAGCAAAGAGAAAAAATACCAGACAGCTTAAGAGAATGGCTTGGCAGAAGGTCAACAACAGAAATGATAAATAACTGTCGAGATAAAAAATTTTGGAGAGACATGATCACCTACGCCAGCAGGCCCGGTACTTGATGATGATGATGTTAAGCATGTATTGGTTATTCTCAGAAATTATAATAAATTAATAATGTTTATTTATGAACATTAAATCAGATTTAATACAAAAATAGAGAAAAAGAGGTACATTTAGAACAATTTTTAATGCCACTAAAAAGTTACAGACTGAATGAAAACTGTGACTGGAACATGGAGAAACCAAATAACAACAGATATTTGATTTACCAGTAGAAAAATGTAAAGGTCATTTGTTTTTTCTACATTCTTTCTACAGGACAATAAGAGGCAGTTGCCAAAAAAAATTACATCAGACATTTAATTTTGACATTTAGTAAGATTAAAAATGGTAATGTAATTATAATGCAAGATTACATTAGTAACTTATAATGGAGGTAATAAAGATATATGCTTACCCACAGCGGCTGCACGCATGTACACCACTTGAGATGTAGATGTTACGATTAAGCCCTCATTTGATTCTTGTCTGTACACAGGATTCTTTCCTCTGTTACATGACCTCACAACATATTTATTCATAGTCATTCCTGAAAATAACAATTATAATTGTAAAAACTTGTGCATATATCAATTAAATTCACAATGTGTGTAATGTAAAGAATCATTTAAAATTCCTACTTTTTTTTGTTAGACAAGCCATAGTATTGCACTGTAATATATACAATAAGTAACATTTTATAATAGTTTATGACCATTAATTTAGTGATAAATATCTATCATCTATTGTTCTTTTGAGCCGAAGATGGCACATAAAGCAGAACCATAAGCTAAAAAGCAAAAACCTTGTGTGCCAAAATGGCACATATTGCGGAGATCACTAGTTCTAAAATCTATTACAATTTGCATACAAGTTACTTGAAAACATTTATATGTTTCAAATGTTGTTTTATTTGTCTGAAAGATGATGCCCCGTAGTTTTATAATAAAGTATATACAATCACAAACATGTACATTTCTGATTATTTACAGAAATTATAAAAAATTTAACAAATAAATTTTTTTATAAAAAAAAGATATTTTTAAAAATCCATCAACAGAGAAACTCTAACAATATTTTTTTAATGTGTAGCTTTAACAAGAAGCACAAATAACAGTCCAAGAAAAAATATGGAATTTAAATGGTAAAAATAAATTTTAAATAATTTTCAAATAAACTTAATAATAATATAACAAATCTATCTATTGTCCTTTCGAGCCAAAGATGGCACATAGGGCAGAACCACAATCTCAAAAACAGAAACCTTGCGTGCCAAAATGGCATATATTGCAGAGATCACTGCTCTAAAATCTATGGCGCTGCTTCCATAACAATACCTTTTACAATGACAGCTTGTCAATATCAGCGTTGGTGAGGAGTGGATACCGGTGCCTACGTCATTCAAGGGGACTTTCTCATGTATTGTCACACTCAACAGGAAAAGTAGGGAACAGAATCCGGTCATGGTTAATGCCGAGGTCAACGGTCTCATCTGCGATATCACCGATGAGAAAGATGCAGTCATCTATACAGACGGATCTGAAAGACGACACCAAAGAAGTGCCTGGGCATTTACAGCACGCTCGGCAGGCAGAATAGTCAAAGAAGACAGTGGTGCATACGTCGTAACCACGAGTAGCATGACAATGGAGGCGATGGCAGTGACCAAGGCATTCAAATGGTTAGAGTCACAAGACTACACCCACGCATGTATACTGAGTGATTCGATGAGCATGATAAAAAAGTGGAGGCGGGCTCTGTACGCATGCAATGGGTAGAGTCATTGCAGAAATCCAAAATACGTAAGGTCACCTTTGTCTATGTCCCTGGACATGCGGGAGTACGGGAAAATGAAAGAGCGGACAGGTTGGCTAGCTGTGCTGTCGTTGAGGACGGGCAACCAATGGATCGGGCGGACATCATCAATGCCCTCCGAGATGTGGGAAGAGCACATGACTTCGACAAACACAGATCCACGTCACTTCTTCGGATGGTGGAAATGGGAGTTAAGATGGGCACAGCCAGAAATGAGACACTTAGTGGCTGTGTAAGAAGACTTATCAACCAACATAGAACTGGAGTCGTCAGTCGCTGGACACTGAGGGAATTGCTGAGGAGGGGATCTGAGCACCTATGGACATGTTCGGAGTGCAATGATGATGACCCGCAAATAACTCAATAGCTTGTCAAGCCATCGATCAACCTCTTTAGTCACCTCCAACGACATGCCTTATTTGCTGATTCCAAATCAGCCCTATAGGCGCTAGGAAGTAATATAAACAAGTCAGAATTCACACAGCTCACTATAGACATAGATAACTTCATCAGCACACATGTCATAAGGCTAGTGATGCAATTGATCCCAAGACACTCCAACACACCAGAAAATGATAAATATAACAAATACAACATTAAAATTGGTTTTATTTTTCTATCTTGTTTAAAGTCTAAAAAAAATTTAGCAGCTCAGAAATGCTCAACAAGTGCAGAAAAAACCAAAAAAAAACAGGAAGAAACTGAAAGTGAAATGACATTGTATCCAGAAGAGATCAAAACTCCTTCTTCACAAATTGCTTTAAGATATGACAACCAGCACCATCAAAGCAAGAGACAGAGCAGAATGGCGCTTCATGGTAGCCAACCTTCATTGTGGAGACGGCACTCGATGATGATGATGATGATGAACTTCAGAGGGAAGGCAAAAGAGGAACAGATGAAGAGAACAGTTGAATTAGAGACACAAGTCGTGGACCACATCTTGGCATCCCGTGAAAGTGGCAGTAAGTGAAACTAACTGGAGGAGTTTTATTGTTGTCATTAGTTACTTAGTCTTTAGGTTACTCTCATTGCATATCAGCCATTTCCATAAGTGCTATTGTTGTTGTTATAGATCCAGAAGCCTGGGAGCTTATGTCCTTCGGCTCAATGCCATATTGTGATATCTGCAGGTATTTCTGAGTTCCCTTGTAGTTCCAAACAAGGTGTTCCATTTATCAGATCTTTGGGGAAGTTGCTCTGATGTCAGTGAGCTTTGGACAGTCAAAAATATGATGTTCTATTGTTTCATGTGGGTATTCACAGAGTGGACATGCTGAATTTTGGTTTTGTTGTATTCTCTTGATGTGTTTGTTCAGTTGTACATGACCAGTTATCAGTCTGAAGATGGTGGTTTTGTCTTTTCTTTTTAAGATGCTAATGTTGTCATGGGGGTTTGGCCTTGACATGTATTTAAAAAAACTCTCTCTGTTTTTCCCATGTCACATCCATTCAGCCAATCTTCTCTACTGTTAGAGTTTATGATTTGTTTGGCTGTGTTTAATGAGTTGGTGTTAAACTGTGGTCTACCTGGACCCTCTCTTAGCTAATGTATCTGCCTTGTCATTTTCTGGTGTGTTGGAGTGTTCTGGGATCCATTGCATCACTAGCCTTATGACATGCGTGCTGATGAAGTTATCTATATCTATAGTGAGCTGTGTGAATTCTGACTTGTTTATATTACTTCCTAGCGCCTATAGGGCTGATTTGGAATCAGCGAAAAATAACTATATTTCTTTTCTTTGATGGTATACCCGATGTTCAGATCCCTTCATTAGTATATCTCCCAGTGTGTTGCAAGTGATGACACCAACTCTATTTTGGTTTACTTGTCCAATTTGTTGTCGGTTTTTGCTGCATACAACTGTTGTTAGTAAATATGCAAAGTGTGTTCACATATATTTGCTTTGTTAATCAGTAGCCTACAGAGCAATAGACAAGAAGAACATTATTATGTTTTACAAGTTGATGGATATCTCATAAATTGTAAAAGTTGATAAAATAATTTATCATATAAGTTATAATGGCTCATTCAAGACTGGCTCTGGGGTGATGATCTTATAACAGATTTTTGATCAAAAGATAATTTGATAAGTAACCACAAAAGGCAGAATTAGAAATGATATGATAAGAGAATGAGCAGGCATTGAGCCAATCCTAAACTACATGCAGAAACAATAAATAAACTGGTTTGCCCATCTAGAAAGAATGCTGTGTTACCCTACCATCTATCTATCTATCTATTGTCCTTTCGAGCTGAAGACGGCACATAGGGCAGAACTACAATCTCAAAAACAGAAACCTTGTGTGCTAAAATGGCACATATTGCAGAGATCACTGCTTCTAAAATCTATGGTTCTGTTTCCATAACAATACCTTTTACAATGACAGCATGTCAAACCATCAATCAACCTCCTTAGTCGCCTCTTACAACATGCCTGGAAGGTCACAGTGTCACTATTCCTTACTTCCCACATAATGAGGCTCCGGTAACACACAGGAGATTCCCTACCATACAAAGCATATATTAAAAGAGAAGAAGGGAGAAGAACAAGAGGCAGACCCACAATAAGATGAACAGGCAATATCAAAGAAACATTACAACAACATCAATTGACAATGAGTGAAGCCGCCAAAAGAGTGAGAACCATAACTTTGTATCTCCCACGACACCCGCATGGGTACAAGAGGAAGTGAAGAAAGAAGAGAAGAGTTAGATTAATCTGTGTACAAATGTGACTGTTAAGCACAATATTAGCTCAGAACAACCTAGAACATTCTAACACTTAATAGTAGGTAGGGAGAAGCAATGCAAGGAAGGAGGAGCACTGACCTTCCAGTTACAAATCTGGTGGTCCAGTAAGTAAAAGAACAGAAAAAGTTCCCACCATGCCATGTTAGACATATGGGGAATATGGCGTTAGTGACAGCGTTTTCTATGAAAAACAGCACATTTTTTAGTGATGGGGTCAGTGTCATGCCAGGTCACCTTTGCTTCCCAGAAAAATATCTGGTACAGATTTTTAGAGGTTGGATGAGCTTTTTGAGTCTTGTCAGTCTGAAAAAAAATCTGTTATTTCTGGACCCTTCTGATCAGGAAATGAGTGCATTGACCACTCAGCCACCAAGGCTCCAGAGTGATCTAGTACAGTGCAATATTATTTCAATCCCATAAGGCATACCCTGTCATTCATGGCAGAAAGAATAATACTTGAAATCAACAGCGATAAAACAAAAATAATTAAAAATTAAAATACACCAGAGGGCAATATATATCTAAACTGTCAGACATTGGAAAGAGTAGACCACAAGATATATCTTGGTAGTAATATAGATCATGAAGGTGAAACAAAGAAAGAGATCAGAAGCAGGATAGCAAAAGCAGCAGCAAATTTTAAAAAACTGGACAAAATATGGAAATAAAAAATACTAAGCAAGAAAATTAAACTTAGAATATTCAAATCAAACGTGTTTCAACTCTTACCTGTGCCTGTGAAAGCTGGAAAACAAACAAAAGAAATTGAGAGAGAACTGAATGCTATTGAAAACAAATGCCTAAGACGAATATTCTGTATGCAATGGAATTAATTTAAGACTAATATAGAGATAAGGACAAGACTGTGCTCTGTCACCAGATTTGTTTTCACTTTATAATGAAAATATTATGAGATCAATAGTAGACAAAAAAAGGAATTGAAGTCAACGACCCCAATGTAAACAATTTGCGATATGTGGATGACACAGTCTTAATATCAGAGACAGAGAATAAACTACAAGAACCGATAGACATAACAAAGAAAGAAAGCAACAAGAAAGATCTCAGCATGAAAAGTAATAAAACCGAAGTAATAATCATATCGAAGAAACAATCATCACCATCATGCAACATAAAAATAAACAGGACAAATCTGAAACAAGTGCAATATGTCAAATACTTGGGCACAATAATGACATCAGATGGAAGATGCACCACAGAAATAAAAAGAAGAACAGCTCAGGCCAAAATAGAATTTCAGAAAATGAAAAATATCTTATGCAACAATACTAGACAGCTTGGTGTCATGGCATGGAAAATGGTCAACAACAGAATTTATACGATGCACTGTAGATAGAAGATTGTGGAAGGACATGATTACCTATGCCAACTGGTATGGCACATGATGAATAGAGATAAGAGAAGTAGCCAAGTAACCAACGATCTCATCTACAATTAGGAAGAGTTGGACATATGTCGGACATGTGTTGAGAAGAAACAATGCGTTAATTTTCAAGACAGGTTCTTCTATGGGAAACATCAGGATACAGAAAAAGAGGAAGACCTAGAGAGACACTATAAAACACTTATAAGAGAAGCATAATTGTCAGACATAGACTCATTAGATAAGATTTAACATCTTACAAAGAATAGAGATTGAAGGCACAAAACACTACGAACTCTATGCAATGTCTAACAGCGTTGGAAGGATCAAGATAAGACATATATGTCTACATTTATATAAGTTTAAGAATGAATACCATAACAAAAAAAACACTACCACTATACCTTGGACTTTAACTATGTCTGATCCACAATCAGCTTCTCCTTCATTATTTCCCATGACATCAAGGCGCAGGTGCCTCTTCCTATCTGATGTCCACAGTCTTACTGGGCAAGGAGTTCCCCTGGGTGAGATATACTTAAACTGTGAGGAATACTGTCAAGTACTCACATGGGAAGACAGCACAGCAAGGCACAAAGAAACATTCTGATGGGCTGTCTAATGATGATAATACTTTCAAATCTACATATTCTCTCAATAGCTTATTTGATGATCATAGATGAAGGATAAAAAGGACGACGAGAAAAAATATTTATATTAAAATATTGTTTCAGGGTAGTAAAGATAAAACAGATATGTTTTGATGTTACATATAGAAAGAAATTATGTTTTGATGTTAAATATAGAAAGAAATTATGTTTTGATGTTACATATAGAAAGAAATTATGCTTTGATGTTACATATAGAAAGAAATTATGTTTTGATGTTACATATAGAAAGAAATTATGTTTTGATGTTATGTATAGAAAGAAGAGATATTTTGATGTTACAGACAGAAATAGAGATGGATTAGTGTTACAAATCAACATAAGAGATGGTTTAGTTAGTAGTGTTATTCTCATTTTATTTCATTATTTTATAATAAAGATGACAAATACTATAAAATTTATAATTTTATAATTGAAAACGTAATATTATTTATAATACTGTAGACTGAATACCCTCGCTTATGCGTGTGATGTTAGGAAAACGACAAAGAAGAATTGGAAAAAGCCAATTGAAGACAAATGCCTAAGAAAGATACTTAGCATTATTGGAATAAATTCAAGAGAAATGGCCATGAAAACAATTATCTCGTCTACTATTAAGAAAAGGCATATGTAAGGCATATATTTAGAAGAAACGACTAGAGAATTACTAAGCAGTTTCTCAAATGGATAACATCAGGTCAGAGGAGAAGAGGATTACCTCATGATAGGCTGAAAAGAACTCTAACAAAAGAGGCAAGGTTGGCAGATTTCCTCGTTGGTCTATATAGGTGTCCCGGGAACTCTCAACATTCTTCTGAGAAATCCCATCGCTGTGGTCTCTAATCATCTTTTCATTTGTTTGTTTACTGTCCATGATTCGCCTCCATATGTCAGAATTGGTTCTATATATATTACTGATGAACTCTCATCATGATTTCTCACGTCTATTGACATAGATTTGTTGCATAAGATATTTTTTATTTTCTGAAATGCTATTTTGGCCTGAGCTATTCTGCTTTTTATTTCTGTGGTGCATCTTCCATCTGATATCACTTCTAACAATTGAACAGCTTGCCCAAAATAGAAACAATTGGTGGGAGACTCTACGAGCCCTATGTGCCATTTAATGGTATGGTAAGGATCTAGTTCGCCTTGTTATTTGGAATTGTTATGGACTTCATAATGAAGAAATGCTGCACTGGTAATAAAGGCATCGAATGGATACAAGGAGACCATTTGGAGGACCTCGACTTTGCTGATGACATAGTTCTCATCAGCAGTCAGATAAAAACGATGCAGGAAAACACAAATGAACTATCATCAATAGCCAGCAAAATTGGGCTTGAGGTCAATCATGAAAAGACTAAAGTCATGAAAAGTTTAATTCCAACAAGTGACAAAATATACAAGGAAAACAAACCAGTAGAAGAGATCGATCACTTTATCTATCTTGGAAGTCACATTGATTGAGAAGGGGATACGAGCAAAGAAATTAGAATCAGACTGGCTAAAGCAGCAATGTCTTTCAGAAGCCTTGAAAAGTTGTGGAAATCAAAACTCATTAGCACAAACACAAAACTTAGGCTATTCAAATCAAATGTACTATCAACCCTTACGTATGCGTGTGAAAGCTGGAAAACAACAAGAGATATAGAAACAAAGTTGAACGCATTCGAAAATAAATGTCTAAGGAAAATACTTGGTATAGAATGGAACGAATTCAAAACAAACGAGGAAATTAGAGAAATCACCAATCAACCACTAATATCTTCAGTAATAAAGAAAAGACGATGGTCATACGTTGGACATGTGATGAGAAGAGATAATAATCGAATAGCAAAGCAAGCCCTCATATGGGAAACAACAGGTAAAAGAAAAAGAGGAAGACCCAGGGAGACACTGAGAAGAACATTGATGAGAGAGGCAAGAGCAGCAGGAATCGGCTCCCTCAATGAGATAGAACTGCTTGCACAGAACAGAGACAGATGGCGAGATTTAATAAAATATCTTTAAAAGAAAACTGCTAGAACAAAAATTCATATAGGAGAAGGTGTATCTTGGTCTACGCCCTATGGGCCGGTTACGGCTCGAAAGGTCAATAGATAGATAGATAGAAGGATCTAGAATAAGAAGACTGAATATTTAGTTTAATAATATTGTATATATTTAAGAGTTCTATATAAATAATAATATATATAATAATAAACAATCATCACCAGCATGCAGGAAAAAAACAAATTTGAAACAAGTGCAACGCATCAAATACTTGGGCTGGATGGGATGGAAGATGCACCACGGGAATAAAAAGCAGAATAGCTCAGGCCAAAATAGCATTTCAGAAAATGAAAAATATCTTGTGCAACAAATCTATGTCAATAGAAATGAGAAAGAGAGTTCATCGGTGCTATATAGAACCAATTCTGATCTATGGAAGCGAATCATGAACAGTAGACAAACAAATGAAAAGACGATTAGAGGCCACAGAGATGGGATTTCTCAGAAGAATGTTGAACGTTTCCTGGACAGCTAAAAAGACTAATGAGGAAGTTCTCAAAAGAGGCCAACACAAAAAAGGGAGCTCCTAAAAAAAAAAAAAAGAAAGAAACAATCAACATTTTTGGGCACATCATGAGAAGAGGAAAGTTGGAATACTTGGTAACAACTGGCAAAATACAAGGAAAGAGAGATCGCAGACGACAAAGAGAGAAAATACTGGATAGCTTGGTTTCATGGCATGGAAAACAGTCAACAACAGAACTGATACGATGCACTGTAGATAGAAGATTGTGGAAGGACATGATCGCCTACGTCAACCGGTATGGCACATGATGATGATATAATTAATAATCAAATGAGGCAAGATAACTTTTTGTAATTTTCATCATTTTAAGTATTGTGCTCGAAATGTAGCGGACATACATCAAACTAGAGTTATGATAATTTGCATATGATACTAAAATTGTATATACTACATTGTATTATATGCCAATGGCATGGCAAGTATAACTGGGCCATCTTTAACTTCAATTGTTGGCATATTTGAGACTGTGCATTCATCTGAAAAATATTGAAAAAACATCCTCAACTTTTTTAACAGGGAAAAACAAATGTAACAAAAACAAATGTAACAAAAGCAAATGTAACAAAAGCAAATGTAACATAAACAAATGTAACAAAAACAAATGTAACAAAAGCAAATGTAACAAAAACAAATGTAACAAACAAATGTAACAAAAACAAATGTAACAAAAACAAATGTAACAAAAGCAAATGTAACAAAAACAAATGCAACAAAAACAAATGTAACAAAAACAAATGTAACAAAAACAAATGTAACAAAAGCAAATGTAACAAAAACAAATGTAACAAAAACAAATGTAACAAAAGCAAATGTACATACATACACACATATACATGCATACACACACATACATACACACCCACATGCACACACATACATACACACACATGCACACACATACATACACACATCACAGTTGTTTGCCAGTGATACTTTAGTTGATCTGAGAATTTATCTCTTTCTAAGAAGATAAAATACACATGTTTCTTCTTTTATACATTTAAAGTGATTAGAAGAACCTATATATTAAATACAACAAGAAAACATCAGCCAAAAAGTGAAGAGAATGAACTTGGACATCTTGGGGCTATATGAAATGAGATGGAAAGGAGCAGGATTATTACAACGTGACAGTGGAAATGTGATTTACTCTGGGGGAACCACACATGAAAGAGGAGTAGGCATCATGTTAGATAGAGAAAGAAGCAAAACAGTGAAAGAATTTTGGCCAGTATCAGACAGAATTCTGCTAGTAAAACTGAGAGGTAGACCAATGGATATCAACATAATTCAAGCTTATACACCAACAAGTAACAGCGAAGAAGAAGACATTGACACTTTTTACAAGGAGCTAGAGATGACCATGGAACAGTGTAAATCGCAAGAAATAACTATTATATTAGGGGATTTCAATGCAAAGGTAGGAACAGCTAAAGTGCAAAATGTGACTGGGGGGCATGGCCTGGGAGAGACTAATGACAGAGGGGATAGATTGATAGATTGGGCAAAGACACATGAAATGATTATAGGTAACACCCTGGTTCAAACAACACCCTAGGTGACTATGGACATGGCAAAGCCCAGACAAAAAAGTACACAATCAAATTGATTTTATACTGGAACAGAGAAGATTCAGGAATGGGCTAACATCTGTTAAAACAAGGCCAGGAGCAGATTGCAATAGTGACCATGTACCAGTAGTTGGAAAGATAAGAATAAAACTGCGGAAGGCAAAAAAATCCCCAAGAAATATAAAATTAGAACTAGATATACTTAGAGTAAATATACTTAGAGTAGATAAACAGATGAGTGATAAGTATGGCACAATAGTAAAAAACATATAATGCTACTGAGAAAATACATGACATCGAGGAGCAGTAGGAAATGCTCAAAAAATCGATTCAACAAACATCAAAAGAAGTAATACCAGTGACCAAAAGAATCAACAAAAAGAAATGGATGACAGAAGAAATATTACAACTAATGGATGAAAGAAGGAAACATAAGAAAGAAGAACGGACATACAAAATATTGCACAAAGAGATCCAAAACAACGGAAGAGAAGTAAAGGAAGGATGGTTAAAACAGAAATGTGAAGAAATGGAAAAACAACAAAAGAAAGACACAAAATTTATGCACAATCAGTTAAATGAATTAACAGGAGGAAAAGAAGTCAAAGTTTCAGGATGTGTAAAGTCAAAGGAAGGAAATATAATAATGGGACTGGAGAAGACAATAGAAAGATGGACAGATTATATCAGTCAACTCTATGATGATGAAAGACCAGAGTTAAACAATTCAAACAAAGACACAGGACCACCAATTATGCAGAGTGAAGTGGAGGACACACATGAAAAGAGGCAAAGCTCCAGGTCCTGGCAATATAACAATCGAAGAGATAAATGCATTAGGAGAGTTGGGAGTACAAGTCATAACAAAACTACTCAATGACATATATAACACTGGACACATACCTGAAGATCTACTAAAATCTATCTTTGTAGCCATACCGAAGAAGTCAGGCACCACTGATTGTGAAAACCATCGCACTATTAGTCTCATGAGCCATATGACGAAAATATTACTAAGAATCATCATGAGATGTGTAAGGAACAAAATAAAACCACAAATAAGTGAGGAACAATGTGGATTTGTGGAAGGTAAGGGCACCAATAATGCAATATACATCTTAAGAACATTGATAGAAAGAGCTCTAGAGGTGAAGAAAGACCCATTTATGTGCTTTATAGACTACACAAAAGATTTGACAAAGTAAAGCATGTGGAAATAATCAATATGTTGGAGAAATTAAACATTGCTGGCAAGGACCTGCGAATCATAAAAAACATGTCAAGGGTCACAACATAAATAATTTGTGATATGCGGATGACACATTCTTAATAGCAGAGACAGAGAATGAACTACAAGAAATGATAGACATAGTAAAAGAAAGCAACAAAAAGGGGTCTCAGTATGAATAGTAAGAAAACATAAGTAATGGTTATATCAAAGAAACAATCATCACCATCATGCAGCATAAAAATAAACAGGACAAATCTTAAACAAGTTCAACGTTTGAAATACTTAGGCACAATAATAACATCAGATGGGAGATGCACCACAGAAATAAAAAGCAGAATAGCTCAGGCCAAAATAGCATTTCAGAAAATGAAAAATATCTTATGCAACAAATCTATGTCAATAGAAATGAGAAAGAGAGTTCATCGGTGCTATATAGAACCAATTCTGATCTATGGAAGTGAATCATGGACAGTAGACAAACAATTGAAAAGATGATTAGAGGCTACAGAGATGGGATTTCTCAGAAGAATGTTGAAATTCCTTGGACAGCTAAAAAGACCAATGAGGAAATTCTCAAAGAGACCAACACAAAAAGGGAGCTCCTAAAAAACTTCAGAAAGAAGCAATCAACATGAGAAGAGGAAAGTTGGAATACTTGGTTACAACTGGCAAAATACAAGGAAAGGGAGATCGTGGACGAGAAAGAGAGAAAATACTGGATAGCTTGGTGTCATGGCATGGAAATCAGTCAACAACAGAATTGATAT
Organism: Megaustenia siamemsis; assembly: GCA_032433765.1. Taxonomy (NCBI): domain Eukaryota; kingdom Metazoa; phylum Mollusca; class Gastropoda; order Stylommatophora; family Ariophantidae; genus Megaustenia; species Megaustenia siamemsis. The sequence continues at coordinate 9,224,922 of JAVIAB010000092.1, forward strand.
GATGCACTGTAGATAGAAGATTGTGGAAGGACATAATCACCTACACCAACCAGTATAGCACATGATGATGATGATGATGCTATCTTAAAATTATCTCATCTTTTATGGTTACAAATTGAATATTGCATCTCCTGAAACTCTCAGATTTGTACAATGTTTCATCTATTTGTTACAAGCATTAATTACTAAAATATCATTCCTACATAAATATTGACTTTAACTGAAAATTGTTCTTGTTTGTCTGTGTGGTGTCACAAGCTGAAACCAATTCCATAAAATATCAGTTTTACAAATGCTTGGTTGGAATGTGCAAGGCTCAGAACATCTTTATTTATAAACGGTGCACAATGTTCAGAATTAGAACTAAAATCCCACTCTGTGATGAAAATAAACAGCGATACACTCACACAAACATACTAACATTCACACATACACACACTCATAATTGTATGCACACACTTAATATACACATGGGTCCATTCTGTTTTTGGATATACTTTTTTACGTTGTCCTAAATATTTTATTTTGTAGTTTATTTGGTGACAGTTTTTATTAAATCCTGCACATTATTAATTAGCTCAGAGTATCTAGTTCTTCAGAGACAAATGGCGAGATTTGATAAAATATCTTTAAGAGAATTGAAAACTGCTAAAACAAAAATTCGGATAAGAGAAGGAGTATCTTGGTTTACGCCCTATAGGCCAGCTACAGCTCGAAAGGTCGATAGATAGATAGATCTAGTTTTTCTCAATTGTGTAAATATGTAAACTTTATTCAGTCAATTCATTTGGCTTTGTATTCTGATTGTCAGTTCTATTCAGTCAATTCATTTGGCTTTGTATTCTGATTGTCAGTTCATTGGTTTTGTATTCTGTAAATTCAATTAATTTTGTATTATGTTAGTTCATTTGGTTTTGTATTATGTCAGTTCATTTGGTTTTGTATTCTGATTGTCAGTTCATTGGTTTTGTATTATGTCAGTTCATTTGATTTTGTATTATGTCAGTTCATTTGGTTTTGTATTATGTCAGTTTATGTGGTTTTGTATTCTGATTGTCAGTTCATTGGTTTTGTATTCAGTTAGTGTATTTGGTTTTGTATTCTGTCAGTTCATTTGGTTTTTCATTCGGACTGCAAGTTCATTCAGAGTTGGATTTTGGTTGTTGTTCAGGGTTGTTTTACGTAATCTTGTACTGATATAACTATGCCTACATATTGTTCTTTTATTTTTTTTACAGTCCACTTTCTAATAAAGTCCTGTCAAAAACAAAATAGCCAGAAGATGCAACTGAGAAGAATACTAACAATAAGAAATACATAATTTTACTACCCAAAACACCACTTACATAGATGAATGTGTACACATATTGATTAGAAAAGTAATATAAATTATTCTTTCAGTTCTAATGTTTAGTTAAGAGATATAAGAACACATTGTCAGTATCATGTAGCCACTAATTGCTACTTACAAGATGAAGAAATGGCAGAGATCTTCAGAATCATACCATCTTGCTGTGTGTTGAGTTTATTTCTGTAGGTAATGGCAGTCTTGTTTGATTTCAGAAACATGAGTGAAAATGGTTTTGTTGTTGAGCAATATTCAAATGACACATGGCTGTTGGTATTACCTCCTGCATGGTGTGGAACAAGAGGTGCAAATTCACTTAATTTGGCTTTTACCAATAAAAATATTAAAGGCAGAATGTGTAGTATATTATTTATAACAAATTGCTCTTATTTAATAAGAATACATCCAACAGACAACAATAGCAACACAAGTTTACAGATGAACTATTATTAAAATAAGTCATCAAATCTGTCAAAAGTATTTACTTGAACTTATAAAACAATATACTGTCACAAGTCCACTGTATTTTCCTTCTTTATTTAATTAAAAACTGAAATATTTTAATTAGCAACTGTTTGTGCCAAAACCAAGCTGCATTTACATAAAAACCTATATTTATTAATTTAACAATTTTACATTAGCTGCAGAATCATCAACATTTATTATGTCTTCTAATGAGAACATTTTGCTTATGTGCATCTCAAAATATGTAAAAAAAAGTATTTTTAAAAATATTTTTTTAAAAAGTAAACGTTCCACCATTTTTCTATGACGATGGCACATTTGTGGGTGATGTGGTCAGTATCATGCCAGGCTGCCTTTACTTCCCGGAAAAAAAACAACTGGTACCCATTTTTAAAGGTTGGGTGAACCCTGGGGCCTGATCGGTCTGAAGAAAAAAATGTGCCTCTTCTGGGGATCAAACCTGGACCCTCTTGATCAGGAACTGAGTACACTAACCTCTCAGCCACAGAGACTGCCCTCACAGTACTGACTTATAATACGATATTACTCACCACGTGCCAGTGGACTTTTAGTGGGAGTAAAAAGACAAAAATAAAATACATTTCCGAATAGACGTCCAATATGTGTAAAAGATCATGAGATTGATACTACAAAAAAATGCCAGACATCGGAGTACGGTGCCCTTGCCCTGTTGAATTTGAAAGAGCTCTTTGGGTTTTTTTTCCGAAACATCCAGAAATCTAAGCTCTCATAACCACAGACAGAACTGATAACAAGATTATAGGATTTCCTGGATTAAATTATTTGTTTAAATAAAAAATGTAATGTAATATGTTATGAGAAATTTCCAAAAGATATCGCCTGCATTTTCTGATCTGTCTGTGGCACTAACTGGGGGAATCAGTTTAACAGACAGACGATGTTGCTGATGTAAGAATTAGCAAATGAAAACTTGATTGCTTAACTATTCTTTCCAACTCTGTGCTACCAGTGCCAGAGTTGGATGCTGGACTCTAGAACAATAGGAAAGATAATGGCCACCGAAATGAAATGTGTCAGAAGAATGACAGGAAACAGCTGTAGGGACAGAGTAAAAAACATTGACCTGAGGAAGAAACTCGTTATTGAACCAGCCATCGAATACATATAAAAACAACAGATAAAATGGTTCGGTCACATAACAAGACAAAAAGAATTAACAATGACGCAAAGAGCCATAAACAAACACTATGAAAACTCCAGAGTAAGTGGAAGACCGAGAAAGAGACGGATAAAGGGAATGCTAGAATCACTAGGAGGTATAACGCCAGAAGAGGCCAACAGAAGAAGAACTATTCTTTTCATTTCTTCTTACTAGATAAATTTGCTTTTACTTGAACCCTTTTTATCTTGGTGAAGCCTTTTTGACAAATAAAGTTTTGTTTCTGTTGTTGAATTTTGGCTACAATGAATCTCAGAATATTTTCTCATTTTTGTTAATGTGGAACTGCTGACAATGTTTGTACACTAATGCCTGACATTTTTCTGTTCACTGATAATAGTGTCTTCTTTAGACTTTTTGTTTCACTTTTCCTTCTGACATGGTGTTAGGTAACTATAATCTTTAATTTTTATAAATATTTCTGTTATAAATATGTTTATTGTAACCAAATTTACGTTCATTAAAAATAACAAATAAATGATAACTTGAGCTAGATAATCACTCACCATCATAGAAGTCAAAAGATCCATTTTTACAGGACACAGAAGATGGTTGAAATAGCTCTAGAAGTAATTTAGAATCTCTACCTTTAATATGCCATTCACAGCTAAGGAAAAAACATATATATGATATATAATTAGATTATTAGTAGATTACAATGTGTGGTTCTATGATCATTTGTAAAATTTATTGCAGCTTTTTAAGATAAAGGATATTTTAACATTTTAAAATAAATGTTTTCTATAATTACAAAACATATAAACATTAACAGTAGATATATTCTTCTTCTTTAGCATTCAAGTCTTGTGTTCATGTGAACGTGACTCTTTGTTCTGTTTCATTATGGAGGGGTGAGGATAATATCATAACACACGATAAACTGGTCAAATGGTCAATACTCGTATGTGCGTGTGTGTCCTGATTTTTCCCCAAAATCTGCGCCGCGGCTGACACACTCCGTCTTCAGCATCTAGGTTTGACGTAGTTATTTTCCTTCTCATAGGGTGGATGCTGTCCAGGAGTGTGTGTGTATATATGTATATATATATATATTTTTTTTTTTTTTTCATACAAGTTATGGGGTATTATCGGGGGAAAAAAAGAAAAAATGAGATATATAAAAAAATAAAACAAGTTCTGGAGGTTAAAAAAAAAATTAAGAACCCCGTCACGCCAAGTGGCTATAGGGAATATGGTGTTAGTGACCATAATTTTTACAGACCTTTGGCACATGATTTTTTTGGGTAATGTGGTTGGTAATGTGGTTGGTATTATGCCCGTGCCACTTTACTTTCCCAGAAGATCCGGTTACTGATTAAAGGCTGGATGAACCTGGAAGCCATCGATCAGGATCCAACCTGACCTCTTGTCCTTAGTAGTCCAGTTCACTAACCACTGAGCTAGGCGGCTCCCAAGTTATGAAGGTGCTATAGAAGAATCCTGACCTCAAATTTAAACATGTTACTGAAAATTAAAATAGAATTTAGCAAGCAATTGTAGACCAGGGTGATTTTCTTACTGCTAGCTGTGAAGAAACAAACTGAGGTGGTGTGGCAACATACTTTATTTATTGAGGTATAAAACAATATTGTAGAGAACTGTGAAAAGAGAGGGACAAAAGGCAAACAAAGAATGAGGAGGGAAACTATATTAAAGAATTGACATGCTTTAATTTAGCCAATGCTCAGGCAGCTGTGAAAGTGAGAGGTGAATATTATTGGTTACAGACATCTGTGCCCCAGTGAGCCCCAACAGTTATAAAGTAGGTTAGTGAGTGGGTGGGTGGGTGAGTCAGTGAGCTGTAAAATTAATTGTCAATACAATCTATAATGTACACATCTCATATTTAGGAATATGATTGTAATAGTTTAATTAATATTCCAGGATAAAAGTATACAATTTGGATTATAGCATTCTGTCAGTCTTGAAAGGCAATGGACATAGCTCCTGTGAGGCAACTGTACCTGTTGTTATTGATGATTCTTCACGAAGATCCAGAGTCACCAATGTATCCACTTTTAGTTTTACCAGTTCACACAAAGAAAAAAAGGAAAGAATCCTGTAATGCTTTGAGTTTGGTGTAGATGAAAGATGCCATTAGTGCCTATATTTTTATGGACTATACCCACAATTTAGAAATGTCATGTGGTTTGCAGTGGGCTGGAAGGTATGGTTTTTAGATCAGGAAGAAGGTAGTTTCAAGACATCAAGGAAACCTTGAACATGACAACAGAGCTTTGAACATGACAACAGAGCTTTGAACATGACAACAGAGGAAGTGGAAGAGATCTGGCAAGAAAGATTCTTTCAGACGGGATGTGATGAATGCAATGTTCTTCAAAGGACATGTGAACCGATGATGATGTGGTTAGCACTATGTCAGACCATCACTCTTGACCAGCAGAAATCTTGGAACTCACTAAAGACTGGATGGACCTAGAAAAAGATCGACTGAGGTCAAAACCAAACCTCTTGTCCCAGCAGAGGACCTAACCTCACACTACTGCAGCTTCCATCCTTTCTCAGATCTGCTTTTAGCTGCCCAGCCTTGACAAGTTTTTCCTGCCAACAAGTTTTAGATCCCCTTAACATATGATATAAGAAGTTAATGAATCTTGTTTGCTCACTTTGCTGAAAAGAGCCCTTTTGAAATCCATCTGTACATCACTACTCATTCAAGACCTGGTCATTATAAGCGACACCGACAGTGAAAAGTGATCATACTTGTAGCGTCTCTTAATTTTTTTATACTTGGACACAACAATAACATCAGATGGAAGAGGCACCACAGAAGTAAACAGCAGAATAGCTCAGGCCAAAATAGCATTTCAGAAAATGAAAAACATCTTATGCAACTAATCTATGTCAATAGAAGTGAGGGGGAGAGAGTTCATAGGTGCTATATAGAACCAATTCTGACCTATGGAAGCAAATCATGGACAGTAGACAACAAGTGAAAAAACGATTAAAGACCATAGATATATGGAATTTCTCAGAAGAATGTTGAAAGTTTCCTGGACAGATAAAAAGACCAACAAGGAAATTCTCAGAAAGGCCAACACAAAAAGGGAGCTCCTGAAAAAACATCATAAAGAACAATCAACATTGTTGGGACACATCACGAGAATACTTGGTTACAACTGGAAAATACAGTGAAAGAATGACAAAGTGAGAAGATACTAGATAGCTTGGTGTCATGGCATGGAAAACAGTCAACAACAGAATTGATATGATGCACTATAGATAGAAGAATGTGGAAGGACATGATCGCCTTCGCCAACTGGTATGGCACATGATGATGATAAAGTCACTGTCACTTCAGGTCACTTCAGGAGATCTCAAATACACTCTTAAAGCAAATGAGATGTGTTCATTTATCTTCTTGTTGTTTATGTTGCCTGCATGTTGTGAAAAAAAATTGCTTTGTTCTTATTTATGTTCTTGTTGTTTTTGTTGTTGCCTGCATGTTGTAAAGAAAAATTACTTTGTTCTTACCTAGGAACAGACAACTTTCCTTGAAAATGTTCATAGACTGGAGCAGCTCCTACCAATATTTGGCCTGGCTGCCCTGCTTCACACTCTGCCTTTGCTGGAATATACACGTGATGTTAATGTGTTTGCATCATTGTTCACAACTTTATGTAAGTACAAGTAAGTAAAGAGTCCCATCACGCCAAGTGGCTTATATGGAATATGGTGTTAGTGACCATCATTTTTACAGACCTTCGGAACAAGATTTTTAGGGCAATGTGGTCGTATTACGCCCGTGTCGCTTTACTTTCCCAGGGAAAAAAAAATCGGGTACCCATTTAAGGCTGGGTGAACCTGGAAAAAACCAATAATAATAAATAAAAAGACAAATGAGGAAACTCTCAAAGGCCAGCACAAAAAGGGAGCTCCTAAACACATCAGAAAGAAACAATCAACATTTTTGAGGAAAGTTGGAATACTTGGTTACAACTGGCAAAATAAGAGGAAAGAGAGATCGCGGACGACAAAGAGAGAAAATACTGGATAGCTTGGTGTTACGACATGGAAAACAGTTAACAACAGAACTGATATGATGCACTGTGGATAGAAGATTGTGGAAGGACATGATCGCCTAAGCCAACCGGTATGGCACATGATAATGATGATTTTTTTTCTGAAGTGAATCAAGTAGAGCTTTATAATAATATGTCATTAATGGGGGAATAATTATGAGATTGAGAATTAGAAATTATCAAGTTTGGTGTGGGTAGAAGGGTCTGACTAGAAAGAGATCAAAGACACGTTTAACCCGCTAATCATCATCATCAAGTGACATCTCCACATCGAAGGTTGGCTACCATGTAGTGCCATTCCGATCTGTCTCTTGCCTTGATGGTGCAGACTGTCAAAGGCTGATTTGTCCATCTTTTGATGCTACTTGACCATGCTAGTCGTTGTATGCCTCTGCCATTTTTACCTTGTATTTTCTCTTCCAAGATTACTTTTAGTAAGCTGCTGTGTCTTTTAGCATGCCCCAAAAATCTCATTTGTCTTGTTTGAATTGTGTTTAGTAGTTCCCTTTTTATTTTTAGTTGTTTTAACCCTTCATTATTTGTTTTCGTTTATTTCCATCGAATTCTTTCTACTCTTCTATAAATCCACATTACAAAGGTTTCAATTTTCTGTTCTGTTTTCTTGTCTAATATCCATGTTTCTGCTCCATACACGGAATGCTGAGAAGATATAACATTTTGCTATTCTTAGTTTTAGCCCTGATGTTATTTGTTTTGTTGTTAGTATATGTCTAATCAGCTAATATAAGAACCATAATCCTGAATACTTTATGTCATCTTTAAGGGGATTGAGTACCAATGATCTATCCTGTGAAGGTGATTCTTCAACTCCATAAATACCAAACCTGTAATGACTAAATCAGTAAATTGGTAATGATTAAATTAGTAAATTTGTAATGACTAAATCAGTAAATTTGTAATGATTAAATTAGTAAATTTGTAATGACTAAATCAGTAAATTTGTAATGATTAAATTAGAAAATTTGTAATGACTAAATCAGTACATTTGTAATGATTAAATTAGTAAATAACTAAATTTGTAATGACTAAATCAGTAAATTTGTAATGATTACATTAGTAAATTTGTAATGACTAAATCAGTAAATTTGTAATGATTAAATTAGTAAATAACTAAATTTGTAATGACTCAATCAGTAAATTTGTAATGATTAAATTAGTAAATTTGTAACGACTAAATCAGTAAATTTGTAATGATTAAATTAGTAAATAACTAAATCTGTAATGACTAAATCAGTGAATCACCAAATCTGTTATCAGTAAATGATTAAAAATAACGTTTAAAATTAAAAAAATAACCATGTCAAACAGATAAAATAAAAACTGGAACACTCTCAGAATCTTTATAGACTGCGGTCACTATGTATTTTGGACACACTACATGCACATGTCTGGTTTGATGAAAGTGATAACGATATCATGATCTTTGTAAATTTACAGTACCAAGATTGTAGAGCCCTGCTTCACTAAGAAACAGGAATCGATGATGCATGAAGACAGCAAGCTACCAACCGTCACACAGCTACCAACCGTCACACAGCTACCAACCGTCACACAGCTACCAACCGTCACACAGCTACCAACCGTCATACAGCTACCAACCGTCATACAGCTACCAACCGTTACACAGCTACCAACCGTCATACAGCTACCAACCGTCACACAGCTACCAACCGTCACACAGCTACCAACCGTCACACAGCTACCAACCGTCACACAGCTACCAACCGTCATACAGCTACCAACCGTCACACAGCTACCAACCGTCATATAGCTACCAACCGTCATACAGCTACCAACCGTCACACAGCTACAACATCTACATGACCAGCTGGACTTTCTAGTCTCCTCCATACACACACAAGTGATATGCAACTAAATAAGTCTGAAGCTATTCCACTTATCATTTTCTTCAATAGACAGCTATTATAACATAAAATAAAAGTAAAGAGCCCCCGTCACGCCAAGTGGCATATAGGGAATATGGTTATTGATATTTGCGGGTCATCATCATTGCACTCCGAACATGTCCATAGGTGCTCGATCCCCTCCTCAGCAATTCCCGCAGTGTCCAGCGACTGACGACTCCAGTTCTATGTTGGTTGATAAGTCTTCTTACACGGCCACTAAGTTTCTCATTTCTGGCTGTGCCCATCTTAACTCCCATTTCCATCATCCGAAGAAGTGACGTGGATCTGTGTTTAGTGAAGTCCTGTGCTCTTCCCACATCTCGGAGGGCATTGATGATGTCCGCCCGATCCATTGGTTGTCCGTCCTCAACGACAGCGCAGCTAGCCAACCTGTCCGCTCATTCATTTCCCCGTACTCTCGCATGTCCAGGATACAAAGGTGACCTTACGTATTTTGGATTTCTGCAACGACTCTACCCATTGCATGCGTACAGAGCCCGCCTCCACTTTTTGTTATCATGCTTATCGAATCACTCAGTATACATGCGTGGGTGTAGTCTTGTGACTCTAACCATTTGAATGCCTTGGTCACTGCCATCACCTCCATTGTCATGCTACTCGTGGTCATGACGTATACACCACTGTCTTCTTTGACTATTCTGCCTGCCGAGCGTGTTGTAAATGCCCATGCACTTCTTTAGTGTCGTCTTACAGATCCGTCTGTATAGATGACTGCATCTTTCTCATCGGTGTTATTGCAGATGAGACCGTTGACCTCAGCATTAACCACGACCGGGTTCTGTTCCCTACTTTTCCTGTCGAGTGTGACAATACATGAGAAAGTCCCCTTGAACGACATAGGCACAGGTATCCACTCCTCACCAACGCTGATATTGATAAGCCCACAGACCTGTTTGATGACATCTTCTGCTCGGCCCACCCATGATTTGCCTCTTTTTAGCCTGGTACCTTTCTCTGTGTTGAGCACGTGGTGCAATGGATGCTCTGTATCTGTACTAATCTTCAGGTATGTTCGTGCTCTCCAGATCTTGATTCTGTCATCCATGGTTGAAAAGTCAAGAATATACCTCATTGCTACACAGGGAGTGTCCCTTTTACATCCCAAGATAATGCGCATGGCTTCATTTTGTATTTTCTCCAGCCTATCAATTTGAGTCGTTCTGACAGTAAGAATTGCCAGGGCATACTCGATTGGTGCGAGGACTAATCCCTGGAACAGAAGAGTAAGTAGCCTCTGCTCGATGTTGGCAGCTGCCATGACATTTCAAGGCAGCTAAACATTTGCGGGATGTTGTTGGTACCCTGTTGTATGTATCTTCCAGATCTATATCAGCAGCACATGTCTCCTCTCGTCTGTGGAAGCCTTCGAAGACGTCATCATCAAAAACTGCTGCGTTGAGCCACGTCTCTTTGTTATATCTATAACCTCCGAGTGTGGGTGTGAATGCGCGTTTCTATTCAAGGTGACAGGTGAGGACACGGCAACTATTTTCTCCAGCAGCTTGCCTGCAGTGTTCTGCATTGTGATGATTCTGTAGGCACGGATCTGAGAATGGTCCTTGTTTGGCTTCGGTAGCGGTAGTAAGTAGCTGTGTAGCCACTACTCCTTAATTTGGCCACTCCGAATGCTGGCATTAAACTCATTGGCCAGTTTTGTCAAGTCATCGTCAGCTAAATCGCCTATGTCATTGTACCGAACACCATCTGGACCAGGAGCAGTGTTGTGTGACCTTTTAAGTGTCGTGCGAATGGTATCGGTTGTGATAGTGAGATCTTCTTCCAGCACTACATCATTACTTAATTTTGACAGCGATCCCCGTATCCTCATTCTTACAGCCTCATTTCTTTGTCCGTCTGCTCAATGTAGCGGGCAAGCAGGGCCTTCCCTTTGCTCTCATCAGATTTGTGCCATATCCGGCCTGTGCTCTGAAAGTCTGGTATGCCTCTGTGTCGTGTTTTGCCAGTCATACTCTGATGAAGGTGCCAGAATGTGGCTAGCACACTTTTTTACAGAAGTCATCCCATTTGGCATCCTTAGCCTGCTTAGCACATAGTTTAAAGTGCATCATTTTTGATCTACCCCTACTTTCAGACGCTTCAAGAGCTCAGGTTGTGTTCTTCCATTCTTTCTAGCTTTCTGCCATGTCTTGGCCGTTTGTCTCTTGCTCCGCCAAGCTTCCTCGACTTCTATGTTCCACCAGGGTGGCTGCGTCCATCTCTTCTGCCTCCTACGAGGGGCGCTTTGTTTCCTATGTCTGATTTTGCTAATGACGCCCTGGTATGTTTTCTCGTAGTGAAATGTGTGGAACCTTATTTTCTGGCTTATATTTCTGCTTTTCTCATTTAGGAGGACAAATGGATAGTGATCACTTCCGTGGAACCCCAGTGCACTCCACCTGCAAATCGGTGCGAAGGTGGTAGACACCAGTGCAAGGTCTATGACACTATCAGAGTCCCCTGTTCGAGCGGCCATTCTTGTTGCCCTTCCATCATTCAAGCACACTAAATCGACTGGCACTAGTGCGTTCTCTAGGTCTTCTCCCTGCTTGTTGGTTATGATGTTACCCCACTGGTTTCCTCTAGCATTAACGTCTCCGCAGAAAATGACGTTCTCTTCATCGAACTCGAAGAGATTCTGCCATTGTTGTGTGTTCACCTTCCCATTACAGGCATACACATTTACAATCACGAAATGTACTGGGGTCTGCACCCTAACCGCATGTACCTGCAATTCTGCATTGTCCCACGCAGACATATCAAACTCAGCTGCCACCACATTGTTGCGCAAAACGATGGCCTGCCCAAGGTATCGCCTATTGTAGAAACAATGAAATCCAGGATTACTTACTGTCCTGTCACCAAGAAGAGTTTCTTGCAAAACCATTATGTCGGTGCCACACAGTGGCTTATCAAGAATGGGCCGTCGTTGATTTATGGTCCCACAATTCCAATAAGTAACGCGCACATACTTTAGGCCTAGCCTCTCACACTTCAACAGTTTAACGCCACCACGCTTGCCCTGTCATGTTTTCCTTCTTCGATGATGTCGTTTGGGCTGCATCTGAATACTTACCGTCGTCATAGTATCAAATATATTGTCGCTGAACGTCGATGCTGTGGATGGTCTAGACTCACGTGCACTTACTCAGTCGCACGGTCCAGAACCCGTTTCCACGTTATAAACTGGTCAACTCCAGTAAATAGCTCTGCAGCACGCGGATACACAGTGAGCCTTTTACAAACTAAATGAATTACGCGAACTTGACGACTGACCGGCGGAAACAAACCACCATTTTTTGACGCGTTCAATAGCGCAATCTACAACAAGGATGAGTATCAGTGATCAAATAAAGAAATTGTAACAAAATGCAATGAATCAAAAGAAGCAAAGTGATTTATATCAAATAGAAAGCGCGTACAATCACATGATCCCTTCAAATATCAATAAAAACAAACAAATAAACAGAAATATGGTGTTAGTGACCATAAATTTTACAGACCTTCGGCACATTATTTTTGGGGTAATGTGATCGGTATTACGCCCGTGCCGCTTTACTTTCCCAGAAAAAAAAAATCCGGTACCCATTAAAGGCTGGGTGAACCGGAAGCCGTCGGTTGGGATCGAACCCTACCTCTTGTCCTTTGTAGTCCAGTTCACTAATCACTGAGCTATCGCGGCTCCCCTATTATAACATGTGTGTGTATATTTGGCTGCATATTCACATTTAGATCAAATATTTGTTATATGAGAACTCATTTGAGTTTAAACAAAAACATGGACTCTAATTTAAAACATTGATGTGTTCTCAAACAGTGATGTGTTGCTCTGTAACAACTTCCCTGTGTAACTGGCACAAATGGCTATAACATAAAAACAGTAGTAACTGGATGAGGTGCACACAAAGGTTGCTCGGAGTGAAACAAAGTGTACTTACTGGCTCTAATCAGTGAATAGCTGATGATAAATCCTTTTCCTGTGATCTGGCGATCACTGTAAAATCTGAGAGTAATTGTTGGCTGTGCCTTAACAATCTTTCTGTCTTTTCCACACCATTTGGCAATGAGTGTTCCATGTGTATCCTTCCCTAAAACAAGAACACAACTTGGAAATATGTGTTGTCTATTAATAAAAAGTAAAGAGCCTCCGTCACGCCAAGTGGCGTATAGGGAATAAAACTTAGTAGAGAAGGTAATATGTAAAATGTATATTCTTGTGCAGTGCAAAATATCATCATCATCATCGTGTGCCTTCTCCGCAACGGAGGTTGGCTACCATGGATCGCCATTCTACTCTGTTTCTTGCTTTGATGGTGCAGGCTGTCATAGATTGACTTGACCATCTTTTGATGTTACTCGTCCATGTTAGTCTTGGTCTGCCTCTGCCTCTTTTACCTTGTATTTTTCCTTCCAATATTACTTTTAGTAGGCTGTTGTGTCTTTTAACATGCCCCAAAAATTTCATTTGTCTTGTCTTAATTGTATTTAGTAGTTCTCTTTTTATTTTCAGTTGTTTTAAAACTTTATGGTTTGTTATCTTTTGTTTCCATCCAATTCTACCTATTCTTCTATAAATCCACATTTCAAAGGCTTCAATTTTCTGTTCTGTTTTCTTGTCTAATGTCCATGTTTCTGCACCATAAAGGAATATTGAGATGATGTAACATTTTGCCATTCTTAGTTTCAGCCCTGTTGATATTTGTTTTGTTGTTAGTATATTTTTCATGGCATTAAAATTATTTTTTGCCATACCTATTCTTTTGTTTATTTCAGTTTTGCATTTTCCATCATTGGTTATAGTATGTCCCAGGTAGTTGTAACTCTGGACTGTCTCCAGATGTATTCCCTCAACTGTGATATTTAATTGTAGGTCTTGAGAATTTTCTTTGTTTATGATTATAGTTTTAGTCTTTTTGATTTTCATTTCTAGTCCATATTTTTTGCTTGTTATGTTTATCACATTAAAAGCAATTGTTGTGGGTCTTTAGGATTTTCTGCTAGTAGAACAGTATCATCAGCATATCTTAGGTTATTGATTATCTTTCCATTAATGTTTAGGCCTGGTATCTCTGAGATGTTTTTAAAGATTTGCTCAGTGTATAGATTGCAAAATAAGCTACACTTAAAGTTATAATTCACTGCTGTATTAAAAAGATAACTCCCTTAAAGGTGATACAAAAACATCATCGAGTGCCGTCTCCGCAACGAAGGTTGGCTACCATGAAGCGCCATTCTGCTCTGTCTCTTGCTTTGATGGTGCAGATTGTCATAGGTTGACTTGTCTATCTTTTTATGTTATTTGTCCATGCTAGTCTTGGTCTCCCTCTGCCTCTTTTACCTTGCATTTTCACTTCAATATTACTTTATTAGGCTGTTGAGTCTTTTAACATGCCCCAAAAAATTCCATTTGTCTTGTTTTAATTGTGTTTAATAGTTTTCTTTTCATTTTTAGTTGTTTTAAAACTTCATCGTTTGTTTTCTTTTCTTTCCACCCAATTCTACCTATTCTTCTATAAATCCACATTTCAAAAGCTTTCATTTTCTGTTCTGTTTTCTTGTCTAATGTCCATGTTTCTTTTGCTTATTTCAGTTTTCCATTTTCCATCACTAGTTATAGTATGTCCAAGGTAGTTGTAGCTCTGAACTGTCTCCAGATGTATTCCCTCAACTGTGATATTTATTTGTAGGTCTTGGAGAATTTTCTTTGTTTATGATCATAGTTTTAGTCGTTTTTGATATTCATTTCTAGTCCATATTTTTTGCTCATCATGATTATCACATTAAGTAATTGTTGTAGGTCTTTAGGATTTTCTGCTAATAGAACAGTATCATCAGCATATCTTAGGTTATTGATTCTCTTTCCATTAATGTTTAGGCCTGGCATCTCTTTGATGTTTTTAAAGATTTGCTCAGTGTATAGATTGAACAAGCTTGGTGATAGGATGCATCCCTGTCTTACTCCTCTTTTTATATCAATGGGTGTAGAGTTCTTTGTTATATTTTACTATTGCTGTTTGCTCCCAATACAAATTATATATTAGTCGTATGTCTGTATCTTTCAGATTTATATCTTTTAGGCAGTCTATAAGTTGATTATGGTGTATTCTATCAAAGGCTTTGGTGTAGTCTATGAAGCAGGCATATATTGGTTTGTTTACATCTATGTATTTTTCAGTCAATGTTCTCATGCTGAATATGGCTTCTTTTGTCCCACTGTTTTTCCTGAATCCAAATTGCTGCTCATCTAATTCAGTTTTGATTTTATTCTGAATCATTCCCTGTATAACTTTCAGTAAAATTGTTGTTACCTGGTTCATTAGGCTTATTGTTCTAAAATCACTGCATTCAACTGCACCATTCTTTTTAGGCAATGCAAGTTGATGTTTTTAGTTCATTTGGTATGTATTCTGTATGGTATATGTCATTGCGTATGTCTGTGATCACTTCAATGCCAAAATCCTCTAGTGCCTGTATCATCTCTATCTGTATATTGTCAGGTCTTGCTGCTTTTCCTTTTTTCATTGTTTTTATAACTTTTTGTACTTCAGATTTCAGGATTTTATAGCTGGACGTACATTTTATAAATGGTTTGTTGTCCCTTTCGTCATGAAATAATTCTGTTACATATCCCTGCCATCTATCGATTATATCTTTGTTGTCTGTTAGCATTCTTCCCTCTTTGTTTGCAATACAACCGTTTCCTGCAGTTTTTTTTGTCTTTATTAGTCAAGCTCTTTATTTCTGTGTGCATCCCTCTTAAATTTTGTTTACTTTCCATAGTTGATACAAAATAATAGCTTATAAAACCATTGATCTTATAAATGAAGTAATTTAAAAGAGTTGGGTTAATACAATACTGCAGTAACAGAATAAGAAAAGATGGGTAACTCTGATTTTCTAGCTTAAAGACCTGTGAAAGTTTATCATGTAGAATATGATACTTTTACTGCTAGGACAATTGAATAAGAAGATAAGAAATTGTTCAGTAACTACCTTTTACAAACCATCATCCTAGTACTTTGATAATGTCCATTAATCTCATTACTAATCACAGAAAGATCTCATCACAGTGCACAAAGCAAAGATAGGCCACATGGGAAGATATGATAACTAAAGGGAATTCTGTGGTTTAGAGATGAAACAAAAAAGTTTAATCAGCCCAGATGATGTTGGCAATGAAAAAAAAAAGAGAATAAAATTTCTGCTACAGGCTCCTTGCTGTAGAAAGGTTATCTCATATTTGACATTTAAGAATGAAAAACCCTAAACTATGACAAATTATTTGCTATTTTTGTTCTTAAATTTAACTTGCCTGTATAAACTTCAAGGTAATCTGAGTTGCAGTCACTGTTCAAATCATGCAGGTCAATTTCTATGGTAGCCAACTGAACTGTATACTCTGCATTTACATAGCCAGAACTAGTAACAAAAGTCCAGGTGCAATTATCATTTCTGCAAAATTTAAAGTATCAATGAGTAATTAAAGTAATTTCATATTAATGAGTAATTAAAATAATTTCATATTAATGAGTAATTAAAATAGTTTCATATTAATGAGTAATTAAAATAGTTTCATATTAATGAGTAATTAAAATAGTTTCATATTAATTGGTAATTAAAATAGTTTCATATTATTGTGTAATGTTCTCAACATTCCTGTATGGTGCAGAAATATGGATATTTGACAAGAAAACAGAACAGAAAATTGAAGCCTTTGAAATGTGGATATATAGAAGAATTGGATGGAAATAAAAATAATAAAACAAATGATGAAGTCTTAAAACAACTAAAATTTAAAAGAGAACTACTAAATACAATTCAAACAAGACAAATGATATTTTGGGGCATGTTAAAAGATACAACAGCCTATTAGAAGTAATCTTGTAAGGGTAAATACAAGGTAAAAGAGGCAGAGGCAGACAAAGAATAACATGGATGAGTAACATCAAAAGATGGACAAGTCAGCCTATGATAATCTGCATCATCAAAGCAAGTGAAAGAGTGGAGTGGCACTCCATGGTAGCCAACCTTCGATGCAGAGACGGCACTCAATGATGATGATGATGTTTATGGACTTATAGATTTGAAAGAAATGTTTACGCACTTACATTTCATAATTGTTGGGATATCCTGGAGAGAAAAGGAATTTTTCTGGAGATTCTGAAAGTGTGATTGTTTCTGCTCTACTTCTACACTTTTCTCCTGCAGAATGAAAAACTCATCAATGAGCAAGTAACAAAATAGAGTAATATTATACAGATAAATTCATGAATAATATTATATTAAATTATTTTTATTTAATAGAAAAATATATCAATAATCTATATGCCTTGTTTAAACAATATATAAGGAGAAACATGGAGAACAAAAGTGACAATAATGAAGATACAGACTTTCATTAATGGATGCTTACGCAGAATAAAATAAAGGAAATGGCAGGACAAAATCACCAACATAGAATTATGGAAATGTACGAGTTAAATACCAGTGGATAAAAGAGTTCCAGCGAAGACAATGGCGTTGGATTGGACACACACTGCGGAAGCCAACAGAGTTTTACACAACTGACCCTCTTTGGTATCCCCAAGGAAAAGGACAAAGAGAAACACCTAGGAATTCTTGGAGAAGACAGATAGAAACAGAGATGAAGATAATGGGGTAGACATGGAACGATCTTAAAAGAATGGCAAGAAACAGGATGGCTTGGAAAGTGTTTGATGAAGACCTATGCTCCACAGGGAGTTGCAAGGTAGAAGAAGATATATATATATATATATATATATATATATATATATATATATATATATATATATATATATATATATATATATATATATATATATATATATATATAGTCCAAATGCTCAGCTGTGATGAACACAACATACAAGCATCAGATCAGGACTGTCAGGCTCACATGAAACAATACAAAATTTTGATAATCGTTTTCTTTTAAATAGGCAGACCTCAATGGCAAGATAACTTTACAAAGATCGTAAAAAAATATGTTAGCAAATTGTTTTCCATTATATATTACAAGAAGTGAGAATACGTGATAAAAGCTTATCATTCACATCTATCCAGCATGTGGTCGTTGAGTCAACCAACAGGGTTTTAAGGGTTTCAACAAGCTGAAGATCACCAAAATGCCTTGTACAGATTGTTTATAGTAAAGTGCTGAATGTTGTGGAGACTATCCATATTTTAAAAAGCAAGATGGCAACTTGGCCCTATTTGCTTCGTGGTTTAGGTAGTTGCTAAGTTTGTTGCTTACAGTGCAGTGCCAAGGCGGATTGTACCCTTGTCACACTTCTTCTTGATGTAGGCTGCAATGACTTTCTCGATGTCGAACTTTCCAATGCTTGTGGCACAATATACAGCGTTCTGCTGCATGTCCTCGGACATATCAGCAATCTTGATAACACCCTTCCTTTCTGATATGGTCTGTTAGTTCTGCTTACTCGTACCGCTGTGAAAGAGTTCCAGAAGTCACAAGACGTTTTTTGAGGTCAGTTTGGACAGAGACCTCGATCGACCTGCGCTGTTGGCTCCACGAATGATTATTAAAGGGCACCACTGTTACTAGAGATGTAAGTAAGACAGTGGTGGCGGTCCCCATGCATGGGAGAACATTGCTAATAAGTGCTCAGCAAGACAAAAAAGATTGCTCACATAGGACTAAAACCTACAATAACAAAGGCTAATAGATTACACCATTTTGAAATTCCATCTAAGGGCAGAATCCCCCTACAGAAAAGATCATCTGCTGCCTTGCAGGAAGATTGGGGACAATCAAAGGCTAAGGAAAGCAAACCTGAATAAAATGTTGGTTGAAATCGGATGCACTGGGCCACTGGCGCAGAACACAGTGCAACGTTTTAACGGGTGTTCAATCAGAGTGGATCTGGCAGGCTCTAATTGTGATATTCGGACTGTGGGCGAGATCAACACACTTAACCTGACAGCTGACTTCATGTGAGAGCCTGGAATGCTACTCTGATTGAGTCCTGATCGCAGAGAGAGAGAGAGAGAGAGAAATGATAACTTCCTAAATCAAACTAAAATGCATCTTTCTCCTCGACAGTAAAACACTCAACTCATTACAGTAGACATATTCATATATTGGCCATATCATCCATCTCTAAACCTACTTTAACAGAGTGCTATGATGGCAGCTTACAACTCGGGAATACATTGGACAATAACTATAACTGTTTCTTTGCAATACAAGTATTCAGCCCTACCCTATCAGGGAGATACTCGTCTTAATAGGAAAATACATATACACAATTTATTCCCGAGTTGTGTTCGTAACCTTATGCTATAGTCATCAGTACACATGCGTGAAACACTTCGCCAATGATAGCTATCATTTTAGGTAGCTGAGTTGGCCGTGTGCTCCAGCGTTTGTTTCTTGTGGCAAGGCGCAGTGCCTAGGAGTATAGGTTCGATCCTACTTCGGACCATCTATTATTCTTTGTTTGTTTTTTGATCTGTTGCCGATTATTTGTGATTTTTTCCCGAGTGTTATAAACAAACCTCTTCCACTGAAATGATTCCCTGATCTATCTCCCCGGTAGTTTCCCTCCATGATGATATTTATTGATTATTATTTGTCTCCCCATTAAGACCATGATGGTTATCATCACGCAACATGCCTGATGACGTAGTTATTCATCCCTCTGCACAATGTTCTGAGCCTCTACGATTATTTATCATTTCTACTGCTAACCTGCTACCATAACAATCGCATAAACTGTCCGGTATATTTTCTGTTTCTGGCTATCTCATCTCACGTTAAGTTTTACATTGCCACCGTCAGAAAATTCCAGATGTTTCCTTCTTATTACGGGGTCAAAAATGATGATAGAACAGTCTCCTTACTTCTTTAAAATGTTAGAATTCTCAACATTCTTCTATCATGACTTATGTAATAATTATGGAGCAGTCGACGATGTAAGGAGGCTGCAGTAAGAATAAATATGTGAGGTTCATGTATTAGTTTATTGAGAAAAAAACTTACCTGAAACTGAGGCAATCACACTAAACAAATAAATAAAGGAAGAGACCAGAAAGTTCGCGGAAAACCACATTCTTGAGTGCTTTACTTGAAACTGTGAGGTATCTGGAACATTTTAAAATGAACATATTACATTTGAGAATGTAAAATACATTTACTAAATTGTGCTTTATTAAACAATATTTATTTTAACGTATCTGCTTGTTGATTGTTTATTTTTTGCCGCGAAATTGACAAACATACTTCCTTTGTGAAAGCAAAATCACGAGTGCATAAATATAATGCCTTTCCCCGTTTGCGAAAAAAAAAGTGCAAAATAGCAGATACTTTGAGCAGACCAACAATAAGAATAATCTATGGTGCTCGGATGGATGTTTTAATGCTACAAGTCTGAGTTAGCGCTTTCAAACTCTTACGTTTAGCGAGTTACCTGAGTCAGCAATTTTCTTACAATTCTGCGGGATACCTGGCGCCGCGCTAAAGTAAAAAAAACATTTGTTAGAGACGATATTACAGAGGAGTTAGACAGAATAATCATTTATGTTCTGACAAGCTATTCGGCATTGGCAGGAAACATTCAATTTTAAAGAAAGCATATAGCAAACACATATAGCAAGCACATATAGCAAGCGGGTGACAGGATGACCTTTAGCTGAACGCCTTCCCACGAGAAATATGGACTAAAACAACAGTGCGTTTCAAACTTTGTGGAGCACCGCCTTTTCTGTAACAATAAACGAACTCGTCCAAGTGTTTTTTTTAATTCCATACGATACCGCATGTTATCAAGTATTTTGTTCAAATTGTCAGTGTAATAATAAAACTTTACAAGCATTTTTAAAAAAAACATGCTACAATTATGTGTATTTGTATACCAATTTCTTATATCGTTTCATTTTCTTTTATGTGTTTACTATATTCACAGTGCTACAATCAACGGCATTAATTGAGAAACCCAAAGCATTTTGATACAACTATAGTTTAGTAGTTAGTCACCAGCAATCTCTGTAGACAAATTGCCACTAACAATTCATGTAAGCGAGTATCACGTAATAACCCCGTTAGCCAAGTGCTACCAACAATTCTTGTGAACGAGTAGCAAACTCTTGAGCCAAGTAGATACTAATAATTCAAGCTGTCTATCTATCTATCTGTCTGTCTGTCTGTCTGTCTGTCTGTCTGTCTGTCTGTCTGTCTGTCTGTCTATCAGTCTATCTGTCTATCTGTCTATCTGTCTGTCTGTCTGTCTGTCTATCTATCTAGCTATTGTCCTTTCAAACCAAAGACGTCACATAGGGCAGAACCACAGACTCAACAGAAACCTTGCGTTCCAAAATGGCACAAATTGCTGAGATCACTGCTTCAAGCCAAGTAGCCAATAACAGTTCATGTAACCGAGTAGTAAGTAGCAATTCCCTTAGACAAGTCTCTCCTTTCTTCTTCTTCTTCTACCTTTTTAGTTCCCGGTGGAGCATAGGTCTTCAACAAACACTTTCCAAGTCGTTCTGTTTTTTGCCATTCTTTTAAGATCATTCCATGTCTTCCCCATCATCTTCATCTCTGCTTCTATCTGTCTTCTCCAAAGAATTCCTTGGTCTTCCTCTTTGTCTTTTCCCCTGGGGATTCCAAGCCTGTTGTGTAATGCTCTCAGTTGGCTTCCGTAGTGTGTAGCCTTAGACGAGTAGCATGTTGCAATCCCTTTAGACAAGTAGCCATTAGCAATTATTGAGACTGAGTAGGTTAGGTCTGCGAGCTCGTCAGGTGAACGGGAAATTAATTCCCTGTAGAACATTTGGGAAGTAGTAAAGCAAAACTGCGATCTTTATATTGTTAGACGACTGTCTTGTACTGTGTAACTTTAATCCTCCTGTCGGTGACTGTCTTGCACCATGTAACTTTAATTCTCCTGTCAGCGACTGTCTTGTACCATGTAACTTTAATTCTTCTGTCAGCGACTGTCTTGTACCATGTAACTTTAATTCTCCTGTCAGCGACTGTCGTGTACCATGTAACTTTATTTCTCCTGTCAGTGACTGTCTTGTGCCATGCAACGTTAATTCTCCTGTCGGCGACTGTCTTGTACCATGTAACTTTAATTTTCCTGTCGGCGACTGTCTTGTACTCTTCTTCTACCTTTTAGCTCCCAGTGGAGCATAGGTCTTCAACAAACACTTTCCAAGTCGTTCTGTTTTTTTGCCATTCTTTTAAGATCATTCCATGTCTTCCCCATCATCTTCATCTCTGCTTCGATCTGTCTTCTCCAAGAATTCCTTGGTCTTCCTCTTTGTCTTTTCCCCTGGGGATTCCAAAAAAGGGCCTGTTGTGTAATACTCTCAGTTGGCTTCCGTAGTGTGTGTCCTATCCATCGCCATCGTCTTCGCTGTATCTCTTTATCCACTGGCATTTGACCGGTACATTTCCATAATTCTACATTAGTGACTTTGTCCTGCCATTTCCATCCCTTTATTCTGCGTAAGCATCCATTAATGAAAGTCTGTACCTTCGTGATTGTCAATTTTGTTATTCTCCATGTTTCACAGCCATATAATAGGACCGACTTAACATTTGAGTTGAAAATTTTTACTTTTGTATTTAACCTAATTTCTTTGGATTTCCATGTTTCCCAGTGCAATGAAAGCTCCTCTTGCTTTTGATATCCTTATTTTGGTATCATTTTCTGTTCCTCCCTCTTTATCTATATTACTGTCCAGATATATGTAAAATTGTACGTCTAGTAGAGGTATTTGTCCTAGTTTTATTTGGTTATTGCCAACTGTATTAATTCTCATAATGTTGGTCTTATCTCTATTAATCTTTAGTCCTAGCTGTTGTGATCTCTCATCAAGTATGCTCATTTTATCCTGCATCTGTTGATGGCTGTGTGATAGGAGAGCTATGTCATCAGCAAAGTCTAAATCATCAAGTTGTTTGGTCAGTGACCACTGGATCCCATTTCTGTTGTTTTGAGTTATTTTCATAATCAAAGCTATGGCCAGTAGAAAGAGAAATGGGGACAGAAGGCATCCTTGCCTTACTCCTGTTCTTATTTCAAATGCTTCTGTAAGCTGTCCTTCATGCACCACACTACATTTTGTTCCTTCATACATTGTTTTTATCAGGTTAATAAACTATATGGGGATTCCGTAATGACTCGGCAACTTCCAAAGCATTCTTCTGTCCAAACTATCAAATGCCTTTTCGTAATCTATGAATGTAATATAAAGTGGGAATTTTAGTTCTAAACTTTGTTCAACTATTATACGTAGAATAGTTATCTGATCAGCACATGAACACTGTCTTGTACTATGTAACATCAATTCTCCCATCGGTGACTGTATTGTACCATGTAACTTTAATTCTCTCGTCGGTGACTGTCTGTGCCGTGTAACTTTAATTCTCTCGTCGGTGACTGTCTTGTACAATGCAATTTTAATTTGTTTTACCTTGTAACTTTAATTATCCTGTCGGCGACTGTGTTTTACCTTGTAACTTTAATTATCCTGTCGGTGACTGTGTTTTACCTTGTAACTTTAATTCTCCTGTCGGTGACTGTGTTTTACCAAGTAACTTTAATTATCCTGTCGGTGACTGTGTTTTACTTTGTAACTTTAATTATCCTGTCGGCGACTGTGTTTTACCTTGTAACTTTAATTCTCCTGTCGGTGACTGTGTTTTACTTTGTAACTTTAATTATTCTGTCGGTGACTGTGTTTTACCTTGTAACTTTAATTCTCCTATCGGTGACTGTGTTTTACCTTGTAACTTTAATTCTCCTATCGGTGACTGTGTTTTACCTTGTAACTTTAATTCTCCTATTGGTGACTGTGTTTTACCAAGTAACTTTAATTCTCCTATCGGTGACTGTGTTTTACCTTGTAACTTTAATTATTCTGTCGGCGACTGTGTTTTACCTTGTAACTTTAATTCTCCTGTCGGTGACTGTGTTTTACCTTGTAACTTTAATTATCCTGTCGGTGACTGTGTTTTACCTTGTAACTTTAATTATCCTGTCGGCGACTGTGTTTTACCTTGTAACTTTAATTCTCCTATCGGTGACTGTGTTTTACCTTGTAACTTTAATTCTCCTGTCGGTGACTGTGTTTTACCTTGTAACTTTAATTCTCCTATCGGTGACTGTGTTTTACCTTGTAACTTTAATTCTCCTATCGGTGACTGTGTTTTACCTTGTAACTTTAATTCTCCTATCGGTGACTGTGTTTTACCTTGTAACTTTAATTCTCCTGTCGGTGACTGTGTTTTACCTTGTAACTTTAATTCTCCTATCGGTGACTGTGTTTTGCCTTGTAACTTTAATTATCCTGTCAGTGACTGTGTTTTACCAAGTAACTTTAATTCTCCTATCGGTGACTGTGTTTTACCTTGTAACTTTAATTCTCCTGTCGGTGACTGTGTTTTACCTTGTAACTTTAATTCTCCTGTCGGTGACTGTGTTTTACCTTGTAACTTTAATTCTCCTGTCGGTGACTGTGTTTTACCTTGTAACTTTAATTCTCCTATCGGTGACTGTGTTTTGCCTTGTAACTTTAATTATCCTGTCAGTGACTGTGTTTTACCAAGTAACTAATTTTCCTGTCGGTGACTGTGTTTTACCTTGTTACTTTAATTATCCTGTCAGTGACTGTGTTTTACTAAGTAACTTTAATTCTCCTGTCGGTGACTGTGTTTTACCTTGTAACTTTAATTCTCCTGTCGGTGACTGTGTTTTACCTTGTAACTTTAATTATCCTGTTGGTGACTGTGTTTTACCTTCTAACTTTAATTATCCTGTCGGCGACTGTGTTTTACCTTGTAACTTTAATTCTCCTATCGGTGACTGTGTTTTACCTTGTAACTTTAATTCTCCTATCGGTGACTGTGTTTTACCTTGTAACTTTAATTCTCCTATCGGTGACTGTGTTTTACCTTGTAACTTTAATTCTCCTATCGGTGACTGTGTTTTACCTTGTAACTTTAATTCTCCTATCGGTGACTGTGTTTTACCTTGTAACTTTAATTCTCCTGTCGGTGACTGTGTTTTACCTTGTAACTTTAATTCTCCTATCGGTGACTGTGTTTTGCCTTGTAACTTTAATTCTCCTATCGGTGACTGTGTTTTACCTTGTAACTTTAATTCTCCTATCGGTGACTGTGTTTTGCCTTGTAACTTTAATTATCCTGTCAGTGACTGTGTTTTACCAAGTAACTTTAATTCTCCTATCGGTGACTGTGTTTTACCTTGTAACTTTAATTCTCCTGTCGGTGACTGTGTTTTACCTTGTAACTTTAATTCTCCTGTCGGTGACTGTGTTTTACCTTGTAACTTTAATTCTCCTGTCGGTGACTGTGTTTTACCTTGTAACTTTAATTCTCCTATCGGTGACTGTGTTTTGCCTTGTAACTTTAATTATCCTGTCAGTGACTGTGTTTTACCAAGTAACTAATTTTCCTGTCGGTGACTGTGTTTTACCTTGTAACTTTAATTATCCTGTCAGTGACTGTGTTTTACTAAGTAACTTTAATTCTCCTGTCGGTGACTGTGTTTTACCTTGTAACCTTAATTCTCCTGTCGGTGACTGTGTTTTACCTTGTAACTTTAATTCTCCTAGCGGTGACTGTGTTTTACCTTAACTTTAATTCTCCTGTCGGTGACTGTGTTTTACCTTGTAACTTTAATTCTCCTATCGGTGACTGTGTTTTACCTTGTAACTTTAATTATCCTGTCGGTGACTGTGTTTTACCAAGTAACTTTAATTCTCCTATCGGTAACTGTGTTTTACCTTGTAACTTTAATTATCCTGTCGGTGAATGTCTTGTACCGTGTAACTTTAATTCTACTATCGACAACTGTCTTGTACCGTGCGATTTTAATTCTCCTGTCAGCGACTGTTTGATGCATTTTTTTTGCGCCCGCATTTGTGACACATTGATTTGAGATATTTCACTTTATCTATACTAATGTTCATGCAGTCGAATCCACAATATGATAAAAGAGCTTATACCAACAGAGTGATTCTCAATTCGCTGATGTCTAGGATCGATTTTGTTGGATGGTTGCGTTCGCCCGATGACTAAAGTATTCTAGAGTATCATGGTAGACTAGAATATTCCTCTTCATCATCCGCCCTTGCAAGGACGTAGTGGACGTGTCTGCGTTGTGTTGTAGTTTACAGTATAACTGGTATATTTACGCCTTTCGGTCCAACACATCCGACTTCAACACGACATTCTTGAGTACCGGGTTGTCTTCCCTCTTCGATCCCTGCACGATTGGCCAGACTAGACAGGTTAGTCTGTTACTGGAGGCACCACGAAGAGGTGGAGCAGGGTCTGGATGGTTTTGGTACACCGATCCTGGCGCAAGCCATCAGATGTGGGCCGCTGACAACGTCCAGCTCTGGTGCTGGTAGGCGCGCCTTCGCATCCTGGGATCGACTTAACTCTGAGGTTAACGACTAAAACGATGTTGACTAAATGAGATGGTTGACTAAAACGAGGAGGTTGACTAAAACGAGGAGGTTGACTAAATGAGATGGTTGACTAAAACGAGGAGGTTGACTAAAACGAGGAGGTTGATTAAAGCAAGGAGGTTGACTAAAACGAGGAGGTTAACTAAAACGAGGAGGTTGACTAAAACGAGGAGGTTAACTAAAACGAGGAGGTTAACTAAAACGAGGAGGTTGACTAAAACGAGGAGGTTAACTAAAACGAGGAGGTTGACTAAAACGAGGAGGTTAACTAAAACGAGGAGGTTGACTAAAACGAGGAGGTTAACTAAAACGAGGAGGTTGATTAAAACGAGGAGGTTGACTAAAACGAGGAGGTTGACTAAAACGAGGAGGTTGACTAAAACGAGGAGGTTAACTAAAACGAGGAGGTTGACTAAAACGAGGAGGTTAACTAAAACGAGGAGGTTGACTAAAACGAGGAGGTTGATTAAAACGAGGAGGTTGACTAAAACGAGGAGGTTAACTAAAACGAGGAGGTTGACTAAAACGAGGAGGTTAACTAAAACGAGGAGGTTGACTAAAACGAGGAGGTTGACTAAAACGAGGAGGTTGATTAAAACGAGGAGGTTGACTAAAACGAGGAGGTTGACTAAAACGAGGAGGTTGATTAAAGCAAGGAGGTTGACTAAAACGAGGAGGTTGACTAAAACGAGGAGGTTGATGAAAACGAGGAGGTTGACTAAAACGAGGAGGTTGACTAAAACGAGGAGGTTAATCAAAACGAGGAGGTTGACTAAAATGAGGAGGTTGATGAAAACGAGGAGGTTGACTAAAACAAGGGGTTTGACTAAAACAAGGAGGTTGACAAAAACGAGGAGGAAGACTAAAAAGAGGAGGTTGACTAAAACAAGGAGTTTGACTAAAACGAGGAGGTTGAAAAAAACGATGAGGTTGACTAAAACGAGGAGGTTGACTAAAACAAGGAGTTTGACTAAAATGAGGAGGTTGACTAAAACGAGGAGGTTGACAAAAACGAGGAGGTTGATTAAAACGAGGAGGTTGACTAAAACAAGGAGTTTGACTAAAATGAGGAGGTTGACTAAAACGAGGAGGTTGACTAAAATGAGGAGGTTGACTAAAATGAGAAAGTTGACTAAAACGAGGAGGTTGACTAAAATGAGGAGGTTGACTAAAATTAGAAGGTTGACTAAAACGAGGAGGTTGGCTAAAACGAGGAGGTTGACTAAAACGAGGAGGTTGACAAACGAGGAGGTTGATTAAAATGAGGAGGTTGATTAAAATGAGGAGGTTGACTAAAATGAGGAGGTTGACAAAAAACGAGGAGGTTGACTAAAACGAGGAGGTTGACTAAAATGAGAAGGTTGACAAACGAGGAGTTTGATTAAAATGAGGAGGTTGATTAAAATGAGGAGGTTGCTTAAAATTAGGAGGTTGACTAAAACGAGGAGGTTGACTAAATCGATGAGGTTGACTAAAACGAGGAGATTGACTAAAATGTGGAGGTTGACTAAAACGAGGAGGTTGACTAAAACGAACAAGTTGATAAAAACGAGGAGGCTGACTAAAAAGAGGAGGTTGACTAAAACGAGGAGGTTGACTAAAATGAGGAGGTTGACAAACGAGGAGGTTGATTAAAATGAGGAGGTTGACTAAACCGAGGAGTTGACTAAAACGTTAATGTTGATCAAAACGATGAGGTTAACCAAAACGAGGAGGTTGACTAAAATGAGGAGGTTGAATAAAACAAGGAGGTTGACTAAAACGAGGAGGTTGACTAAAATGAGGAGGTTGACTAAAACGAGGAGGTTGACTAAAACGATGCGGTTAACTAAAACTAGGAGGTTGACTAAAACGGGGAGGTTGACTAAAATGAGGAGGTTGACTAAAACGAGGAGGTTGACTAAAACGAGGAGGTTGACTAAAATGAGGAGGTTGACTAAAATGAGGAGTTTGACTAAAACGAGGAGGTTGACTAAAACGAGGAGGTTGACTAAAACGAGGAGGTTGACTAAAACGAGGCGGTTAACTAAAACTAGGAGGTTGACTAAAACAGGGAGGTTGACTAAAATGAGGAGGTTGACTAAAACGAGGAGGTTGATTAAAACGAGGATGTTGACTAAAATGAGGAGGTTGACTAAAATGAGAAGGTTGACTAAAACGAGGAGGTTGACTAAAACGAGGAGGTTGACTAAAACGAGGAGGTTGACTAAAATGAGGAGTTTGACTAAAACGAGGATGTTGACTAAAATGAAGAGGTTGATTAAAATGAGGAGGTTGACTAAAATGAGGAGGTTGACTAAAATGAGAAGGTTGACTAAAACGAGGAGGTTGACTAAAACGAGGAGGTTGACTAAAATGAAGAGGTTGAATAAAACGAGGAAGTTGACAAAAATGAGGAGGTTGATTAAAACGAGGATGTTGACTAAAATGAGAAGATTGAATAAAACGAGGAACGAGGAAGTTGACAAAAATGAGGAGGTTGAATAAAACTAGGAAGTTGACAAAAATGAGGAGGTTGAATAAAACGAGGAAGTTGGCAAAAATGAGGAGGTTGACTAAAACGAGGAGGTTGAATAAAATTAGAAGGTTGAATAAAACGAGGAAGTTGACAAAAATGAGGAGGTTGAATAAAACTAGGAAGTTGACTAAAACGAGGAGGTTGACTAAAACGAGGAGGTTGACTAAAATGAGAAGGTTGAATAAAACGAGGAAGTTGACAAAAATGAGGAGATTGACAAATGAGAAGATTGACTAAAATGAGGAGGTTGACTAAAAAAAGGAAGTTGACTAAAACGAGGAGGTTGACTAAAACGAGGAGGTTGACAAAAATGAGGAGGTTGACAAATGAGGAGATTGACTAAAATGAGGAGTTTGACTAAAACGAGGAGGCTGACTAAAACAAGGAAGTTGACTAAAACGTGGATCTTTACTAAAACGAGGAGATTGACTAAAACGAGGCGGTTAACTAAAACTAGGAGGTTGACTAAAATGAGGTGTTTGACTAAAATGAGGAGGTTGACGAAAACGAGTAGTTTTACCTAAAAACGAAATTGTTGACAAAAACGAGGAGGTTGACTAAAATGAGGAGGTTGACTAAAATGAGGAGGTTGACAAACGAGGAAGTTGACTAAAATTAGGAGGTTTACTAAAATGAGGAGGTTGATTAAAATGAGGAGGTTGTTTAAAATTAGGAGGTTGACTAAAACGAGGAGGTTGACTAAATCGATGAGGTTGACTAAAACGAGGAGATTGACTAAAATGTGGAGGTTGACTAAAACGAGGAGGTTGACTAAAATGAGAAGGTTGTTTAAAATTAGGAGGTTGACTAAAACGAGGAGGTTGACTAAATCGAGGAGGTTGACTAAAATGTGAAGGTTGACTAAAACGAGGAGGTTGACTAAAATGTGGAGGTTGACTAAAATGTGAAGGTTGACAAACGAGGAGGTTGACTAAAATGAAGAGGTTGACTAAAACGAGGAGGTTGACTAAAACGAGGAGGTTGACTAAAATGAGGAGGTTGACTAAAATGTGGAGGTTGACAAATGAGGAGGTTGACTAAAACGAGGAGGTTGAATAAAATTAGAAGGTTGAATAAAACGAGGAAGTTGACAAAAATGAGGAGGTTGACTAAAACGAGGAGGTTGACTAAAATGAGAAGGTTGAATAAAACGAGGAAGTTGACAAAAATGAGGAGATTGACAAATGAGAAGATTGACTAAAATGAGGAGGTTGACTAAAACAAGGAAGTTGACTAAAACGAGGAGGTTGATTAAAACGAGGAGGTTGACAAAAATGAGGAGGTTGACAAATGAGGAGATTGACTAAAATGAGGAGGTTGACTAAAACGAGGAGGCTGACTAAAACAAGGAAGTTGACTAAAACGAGGATCTTTACTAAAACGAGGAGGTTGACTAAAACGAGGCGGTTAACTAAAACTAGGAGGTTGACTAAAATGAGGTGTTTGACTAAAATGAGGAGGTTGACGAAAACGAGTAGTTTTACCTAAAAACGAAATTGTTGACTAAAACGAGGAGGTTGACTAAAATGAGGAGGTTGACTAAAATGAGGAGGTTGACTAAAATGAGGAAGTTGACTAAAATTAGGAGGTTTACTAAAATGAGGAGGTTGATTAAAATGAGGAGGTTGTTTAAAATTAGGAGGTTGACTAAAACGAGGAGGTTGACTAAATCGATGAGGTTGACTAAAACGAGGAGATTGACTAAAATGTGGAGGTTGACTAAAACGAGGAGGTTGACTAAAATGAGAAGGTTGTTTAAAATTAGGAGGTTGACTAAAACGAGGAGGTTGACTAAATCGAGGCGGTTAACTAAAACTAGGAGGTTGACTAAAACAGGGAGGTTGACTAAAATGAGGAGGTTGACTAAAACGAGGAGGTTGATTAAAACGAGGATGTTGACTAAAATGAGGAGGTTGACTAAAATGAGAAGGTTGACTAAAACGAGGAGGTTGACTAAAACGAGGAGGTTGACTAAAACGAGGAGGTTGACTAAAATGAGGAGTTTGACTAAAACGAGGATGTTGACTAAAATGAAGAGGTTGATTAAAATGAGGAGGTTGACTAAAATGAGGAGGTTGACTAAAATGAGAAGGTTGACTAAAACGAGGAGGTTGACTAAAACGAGGAGGTTGACTAAAATGAAGAGGTTGAATAAAACGAGGAAGTTGACAAAAATGAGGAGGTTGATTAAAACGAGGATGTTGACTAAAATGAGAAGGTTGAATAAAACGAGGAACGAGGAAGTTGACAAAAATGAGGAGGTTGAATAAAACTAGGAAGTTGACAAAAATGAGGAGGTTGAATAAAACGAGGAAGTTGGCAAAAATGAGGAGGTTGACTAAAACGAGGAGGTTGAATAAAATTAGAAGGTTGAATAAAACGAGGAAGTTGACAAAAATGAGGAGGTTGAATAAAACTAGGAAGTTGACTAAAACGAGGAGGTTGACTAAAACGAGGAGGTTGACTAAAATGAGAAGGTTGAATAAAACGAGGAAGTTGACAAAAATGAGGAGATTGACAAATGAGAAGATTGAGTAAAATGAGGAGGTTGACTAAAACAAGGAAGTTGACTAAAACGAGGAGGTTGACTAAAACGAGGAGGTTGACAAAAATGAGGAGGTTGACAAATGAGGAGATTGACTAAAATGAGGAGTTTGACTAAAACGAGGAGGCTGACTAAAACAAGGAAGTTGACTAAAACGTGGATCTTTACTAAAACGAGGAGGTTGACTAAAACGAGGCGGTTAACTAAAGCTAGGAGGTTGACTAAAATGAGGTGTTTGACTAAAATGAGGAGGTTGACGAAAACGAGTAGTTTTACCTAAAAACGAAATTGTTGACAAAAACGAGGAGGTTGACTAAAATGAGGAGGTTGACTAAAATGAGGAGGTTGACAAACGAGGAAGTTGACTAAAATTAGGAGGTTTACTAAAATGAGGAGGTTGATTAAAATGAGGAGGTTGTTTAAAATTAGGAGGTTGACTAAAACGAGGAGGTTGACTAAATCGATGAGGTTGACTAAAACGAGGAGATTGACTAAAATGTGGAGGTTGACTAAAACGAGGAGGTTGACTAAAATGAGAAGGTTGTTTAAAATTAGGAGGTTGACTAAAACGAGGAGGTTGACTAAATCGAGGAGGTTGACTAAAATGTGAAGGTTGACTAAAACGAGGAGGTTGACTAAAATGTGGAGGTTGA
This sequence comes from Megaustenia siamemsis, assembly GCA_032433765.1. Lineage (NCBI taxonomy): Eukaryota > Metazoa > Mollusca > Gastropoda > Stylommatophora > Ariophantidae > Megaustenia > Megaustenia siamemsis. Next base: position 9,257,128 of record JAVIAB010000092.1, read on the forward strand.
CTAAAATGTGAAGGTTGACAAACGAGGAGGTTGACTAAAATGAAGAGGTTGACTAAAACGAGGAGGTTGACTAAAACGAGGAGGTTGAAAAAAACGATGAGGTTGACTAAAACGAGGAGGTTGACTAAAACAAGGAGTTTGACTAAAATGAGGAGGTTGACTAAAACGAGGAGGTTGACAAAAACGAGGAGGTTGATTAAAACGAGGAGGTTGACTAAAACAAGGAGTTTGACTAAAATGAGGAGGTTGACTAAAACGAGGAGGTTGACTAAAATGAGGAGGTTGACTAAAATGAGAAAGTTGACTAAAACGAGGAGGTTGACTAAAATGAGGAGGTTGACTAAAATTAGAAGGTTGACTAAAACGAGGAGGTTGGCTAAAACGAGGAGGTTGACTAAAACGAGGAGGTTGACAAACGAGGAGGTTGATTAAAATGAGGAGGTTGATTAAAATGAGGAGGTTGACTAAAATGAGGAGGTTGACAAAAAACGAGGAGGTTGACTAAAACGAGGAGGTTGACTAAAATGAGAAGGTTGACAAACGAGGAGTTTGATTAAAATGAGGAGGTTGATTAAAATGAGGAGGTTGCTTAAAATTAGGAGGTTGACTAAAACGAGGAGGTTGACTAAATCGATGAGGTTGACTAAAACGAGGAGATTGACTAAAATGTGGAGGTTGACTAAAACGAGGAGGTTGACTAAAACGAACAAGTTGATAAAAACGAGGAGGCTGACTAAAAGAGGAGGTTGACTAAAACGAGGAGGTTGACTAAAATGAGGAGGTTGACAAACGAGGAGGTTGATTAAAATGAGGAGGTTGACTAAACCGAGGAGTTGACTAAAACGTTAATGTTGATCAAAACGAGGAGGTTAACCAAAACGAGGAGGTTGACTAAAATGAGGAGGTTGAATAAAACAAGGAGGTTGACTAAAACGAGGAGGTTGACTAAAATGAGGAGGTTGACTAAAACGAGGAGGTTGACTAAAACGATGCGGTTAACTAAAACTAGGAGGTTGACTAAAACGGGGAGGTTGACTAAAATGAGGAGGTTGACTAAAACGAGGAGGTTGACTAAAACGAGGAGGTTGACTAAAATGAGGAGGTTGACTAAAATGAGGAGTTTGACTAAAACGAGGAGGTTGACTAAAACGAGGAGGTTGACTAAAACGAGGAGGTTGACTAAAACGAGGCGGTTAACTAAAACTAGGAGGTTGACTAAAACAGGGAGGTTGACTAAAATGAGGAGGTTGACTAAAACGAGGAGGTTGATTAAAACGAGGATGTTGACTAAAATGAGGAGGTTGACTAAAATGAGAAGGTTGACTAAAACGAGGAGGTTGACTAAAACGAGGAGGTTGACTAAAACGAGGAGGTTGACTAAAATGAGGAGTTTGACTAAAACGAGGATGTTGACTAAAATGAAGAGGTTGATTAAAATGAGGAGGTTGACTAAAATGAGGAGGTTGACTAAAATGAGAAGGTTGACTAAAACGAGGAGGTTGACTAAAACGAGGAGGTTGACTAAAATGAAGAGGTTGAATAAAACGAGGAAGTTGACAAAAATGAGGAGGTTGATTAAAACGAGGATGTTGACTAAAATGAGAAGATTGAATAAAACGAGGAACGAGGAAGTTGACAAAAATGAGGAGGTTGAATAAAACTAGGAAGTTGACAAAAATGAGGAGGTTGAATAAAACGAGGAAGTTGGCAAAAATGAGGAGGTTGACTAAAACGAGGAGGTTGAATAAAATTAGAAGGTTGAATAAAACGAGGAAGTTGACAAAAATGAGGAGGTTGAATAAAACTAGGAAGTTGACTAAAACGAGGAGGTTGACTAAAACGAGGAGGTTGACTAAAATGAGAAGGTTGAATAAAACGAGGAAGTTGACAAAAATGAGGAGATTGACAAATGAGAAGATTGACTAAAATGAGGAGGTTGACTAAAAAAAGGAAGTTGACTAAAACGAGGAGGTTGACTAAAACGAGGAGGTTGACAAAAATGAGGAGGTTGACAAATGAGGAGATTGACTAAAATGAGGAGTTTGACTAAAACGAGGAGGCTGACTAAAACAAGGAAGTTGACTAAAACGTGGATCTTTACTAAAACGAGGAGATTGACTAAAACGAGGCGGTTAACTAAAACTAGGAGGTTGACTAAAATGAGGTGTTTGACTAAAATGAGGAGGTTGACGAAAACGAGTAGTTTTACCTAAAAACGAAATTGTTGACAAAAACGAGGAGGTTGACTAAAATGAGGAGGTTGACTAAAATGAGGAGGTTGACAAACGAGGAAGTTGACTAAAATTAGGAGGTTTACTAAAATGAGGAGGTTGATTAAAATGAGGAGGTTGTTTAAAATTAGGAGGTTGACTAAAACGAGGAGGTTGACTAAATCGATGAGGTTGACTAAAACGAGGAGATTGACTAAAATGTGGAGGTTGACTAAAACGAGGAGGTTGACTAAAATGAGAAGGTTGTTTAAAATTAGGAGGTTGACTAAAACGAGGAGGTTGACTAAATCGAGGAGGTTGACTAAAATGTGAAGGTTGACTAAAACGAGGAGGTTGACTAAAATGTGGAGGTTGACTAAAATGTGAAGGTTGACAAACGAGGAGGTTGACTAAAATGAAGAGGTTGACTAAAACGAGGAGGTTGACTAAAACGAGGAGGTTGACTAAAATGAGGAGGTTGACTAAAATGTGGAGGTTGACAAATGAGGAGGTTGACTAAAACGAGGAGGTTGAATAAAATTAGAAGGTTGAATAAAACGAGGAAGTTGACAAAAATGAGGAGGTTGACTAAAACGAGGAGGTTGACTAAAATGAGAAGGTTGAATAAAACGAGGAAGTTGACAAAAATGAGGAGATTGACAAATGAGAAGATTGACTAAAATGAGGAGGTTGACTAAAACAAGGAAGTTGACTAAAACGAGGAGGTTGATTAAAACGAGGAGGTTGACAAAAATGAGGAGGTTGACAAATGAGGAGATTGACTAAAATGAGGAGGTTGACTAAAACGAGGAGGCTGACTAAAACAAGGAAGTTGACTAAAACGAGGATCTTTACTAAAACGAGGAGGTTGACTAAAACGAGGCGGTTAACTAAAACTAGGAGGTTGACTAAAATGAGGTGTTTGACTAAAATGAGGAGGTTGACGAAAACGAGTAGTTTTACCTAAAAACGAAATTGTTGACTAAAACGAGGAGGTTGACTAAAATGAGGAGGTTGACTAAAATGAGGAGGTTGACTAAAATGAGGAAGTTGACTAAAATTAGGAGGTTTACTAAAATGAGGAGGTTGATTAAAATGAGGAGGTTGTTTAAAATTAGGAGGTTGACTAAAACGAGGAGGTTGACTAAATCGATGAGGTTGACTAAAACGAGGAGATTGACTAAAATGTGGAGGTTGACTAAAACGAGGAGGTTGACTAAAATGAGAAGGTTGTTTAAAATTAGGAGGTTGACTAAAACGAGGAGGTTGACTAAATCGAGGCGGTTAACTAAAACTAGGAGGTTGACTAAAACAGGGAGGTTGACTAAAATGAGGAGGTTGACTAAAACGAGGAGGTTGATTAAAACGAGGATGTTGACTAAAATGAGGAGGTTGACTAAAATGAGAAGGTTGACTAAAACGAGGAGGTTGACTAAAACGAGGAGGTTGACTAAAACGAGGAGGTTGACTAAAATGAGGAGTTTGACTAAAACGAGGATGTTGACTAAAATGAAGAGGTTGATTAAAATGAGGAGGTTGACTAAAATGAGGAGGTTGACTAAAATGAGAAGGTTGACTAAAACGAGGAGGTTGACTAAAACGAGGAGGTTGACTAAAATGAAGAGGTTGAATAAAACGAGGAAGTTGACAAAAATGAGGAGGTTGATTAAAACGAGGATGTTGACTAAAATGAGAAGGTTGAATAAAACGAGGAACGAGGAAGTTGACAAAAATGAGGAGGTTGAATAAAACTAGGAAGTTGACAAAAATGAGGAGGTTGAATAAAACGAGGAAGTTGGCAAAAATGAGGAGGTTGACTAAAACGAGGAGGTTGAATAAAATTAGAAGGTTGAATAAAACGAGGAAGTTGACAAAAATGAGGAGGTTGAATAAAACTAGGAAGTTGACTAAAACGAGGAGGTTGACTAAAACGAGGAGGTTGACTAAAATGAGAAGGTTGAATAAAACGAGGAAGTTGACAAAAATGAGGAGATTGACAAATGAGAAGATTGAGTAAAATGAGGAGGTTGACTAAAACAAGGAAGTTGACTAAAACGAGGAGGTTGACTAAAACGAGGAGGTTGACAAAAATGAGGAGGTTGACAAATGAGGAGATTGACTAAAATGAGGAGTTTGACTAAAACGAGGAGGCTGACTAAAACAAGGAAGTTGACTAAAACGTGGATCTTTACTAAAACGAGGAGGTTGACTAAAACGAGGCGGTTAACTAAAACTAGGAGGTTGACTAAAATGAGGTGTTTGACTAAAATGAGGAGGTTGACGAAAACGAGTAGTTTTACCTAAAAACGAAATTGTTGACAAAAACGAGGAGGTTGACTAAAATGAGGAGGTTGACTAAAATGAGGAGGTTGACAAACGAGGAAGTTGACTAAAATTAGGAGGTTTACTAAAATGAGGAGGTTGATTAAAATGAGGAGGTTGTTTAAAATTAGGAGGTTGACTAAAACGAGGAGGTTGACTAAATCGATGAGGTTGACTAAAACGAGGAGATTGACTAAAATGTGGAGGTTGACTAAAACGAGGAGGTTGACTAAAATGAGAAGGTTGTTTAAAATTAGGAGGTTGACTAAAACGAGGAGGTTGACTAAATCGAGGAGGTTGACTAAAATGTGAAGGTTGACTAAAACGAGGAGGTTGACTAAAATGTGGAGGTTGACTAAAATGTGAAGGTTGACAAACGAGGAGGTTGACTAAAATGAAGAGGTTGACTAAAACGAGGAGGTTGACTAAAACGAGGAGGTTGACTAAAATGAGGAGGTTGACTAAAATGTGGAGGTTGACAAATGAGGAGGTTGACTAAAACGAGGAGGTTGAATAAAATTAGAAGGTTGAATAAAACGAGGAAGTTGACAAAAATGAGGAGGTTGACTAAAACGAGGAGGTTGACTAAAATGAGAAGGTTGAATAAAACGAGGAAGTTGACAAAAATGAGGAGATTGACAAATGAGAAGATTGACTAAAATGAGGAGGTTGACTAAAACAAGGAAGTTGACTAAAACGAGGAGGTTGATTAAAACGAGGAGGTTGACAAAAATGAGGAGGTTGACAAATGAGGAGATTGACTAAAATGAGGAGGTTGACTAAAACGAGGAGGCTGACTAAAACAAGGAAGTTGACTAAAACGAGGATCTTTACTAAAACGAGGAGGTTGACTAAAACGAGGCGGTTAACTAAAACTAGGAGGTTGACTAAAATGAGGTGTTTGACTAAAATGAGGAGGTTGACTAAAACGAGTAGTTTTACCTAAAAACGAAATTGTTGACTAAAACGAGGAGGTTGACTAAAATGAGGAGGTTGACTAAAATGAGGAGGTTGACAAACGAGGAAGTTGACTAAAATTAGGAGGTTTACTAAAATGAGGAGGTTGATTAAAATGAGGAGGTTGTTTAAAATTAGGAGGTTGACTAAAACGAGGAGGTTGACTAAATCGATGAGGTTGACTAAAACGAGGAGATTGACTAAAATGTGGAGGTTGACTAAAACGAGGAGGTTGACTAAAATGAGAAGGTTGTTTAAAATTAGGAGGTTGACTAAAACGAGGAGGTTGACTAAATCGAGGAGGTTGACTAAAATGTGGAGGTTGACTAAAACGAGGAGGTTGACTAAAATGTGGAGGTTGACTAAAATGTGGAGGTTGACAAACGAGGAGGTTGACTAAAATGAAGAGGTTGACTAAAACGAGGAGGTTGACTAAACGAGGAGGTTGACTAAAATGAGGAGGTTGACTAAAATGTGGAGGTTGACAAATGAGGAGGTTGACTAAAACGAGGAGGTTGACTAAAACGAGGAGGTTGACTAAAATGAGGAGGTTGACTAAAATGTGGAGGTTGACAAACGAGGAGGTTGACTAAATGTGGAGGTTGACAAACGAGGAGGTTGACTAAAATGAGGAGGTTAACAAACGAGGAGGTTGTCTCGTAGTTTGTCTTGTCTTTCTATAAGTTATCTGTTTTATACCATTTTATTTGTATTTTACGTGCATGTTAACACCCCACATGAATTGTTCACACAGCTATACGAAAACTCTTTGATCGTAAATTGGCATCCTTGGAAATCGGAGTCCTTGTTGTTCCATTCGGATATGTTGACATGTCACGGTAAGGTTTCTGAATTTGAAATGGAAAACATATCAGCTATAGAATTCGTTAAAATAATTTATTTTAGTTTGACTTCATCCGAGAATAGATTTGAGGAATAATCTATGCTTTTGAATGTAGGAGTAGCATTAGAATTCCTCAAAGAAAATGAATTAGCATTATTTCCTTGTATCTGTCGTTCACAAGATTACTTTTAAAGGAATTGATTATCGACTTTGTCGTCCGTCCTTAAATTGACGTTAAGTGGGCCTTGATGCGGTGTGTTGTCTTTTACAGTAGAACTGTGATATGTGTGCCTTTTGGCCCAGAACATCCGACTTCAGCGCGGTATTTTTTAGTAACACGTTGCCTTCCATCTTCGATCCCTACTCGCCTGGCCAGACTAGACAAGTTAGTCTGGTACTAGAGGCACTGCGAAGAGGTGGGACATGATCTGGATGGTTCTGGATCACCGATCCTGGCCCAAGCCATCAGTTACGAGTCGTTGGCAGCTTCCAACTCTGATGATGTCTGAATGGGTTAGCATACAAATGTATACACTTCATAAAAGTACTATGGTTTAACAACAAAACGAAGGTTTTTAATAACTAATATATTTTCTTTGCTGTGTAAAACGACTTGATTAATTAACGTCTTTATAAATAGACCGTTTTCATGTATTTGCACACGTATTATTTATTTTTGTTAAAAATATATATTTCCCTATTAGTGTCAATCTTGTAAAAGTTTCCTTTAATGAATGGTTATGCACTTTTACAACTCTTTTAACTGTCATTTTGTTTGTATTTGGCGTATTTTGTTTGTATATGGGAGTTGCTAAAAATATTAGGAAGAAACAATCATCATTTTTTGGCCATGTAATGAGAAGAGAACAGCTGGAATATATTGTAACAACTGGAAAATTGAGGTTTTGGCAGAAATGACTTGGCAGAAGGTCAACAACAGAAATGATAAATAAATGTCCAGATCGAAAGTTGTGGAGAGATACGATCACCTACGCCAGTAGGCCCGGTACTTGATGATGATAGGAGTTGCTGCGTTGTTTTTTCTCGAACACTTTATAAATATAAATAAATAACTCAGTAACTCATAAACAACTCAACTGCTGATAAATCAGCAGCTCTTAACAACAGCAATGTTTTCGTACTTCACCTCTGCGCTCTGGTCTTATTGTAACTCGAACTATCCATTTTGAGAACTACTGTAGTGGATCCTCTACTGTGCCTAGTCGGTTATAGATTTGACTGCCCCACAGTTACAGAATTTCTACCTTCTCCAACAACCAGACTGAAACTATCTCGCCCTATATTGGGCGTTGTTTGTTGGCCCACCTACCTGATGGGCGTGGGTACTACACCTTAGGCTGTGCTCCTGCTTTGTTCCCAAGTCAGACATCTGTTATCCACCCGTTACCGCGGATCTACTCTTCCCATTGTAAACTTTTTCTTGTTTTTGAAGCACACCTTTTCATTTCCACGTGGGAGGAGAAAAGGTGCAACAGTCTGAACTTCCCGAGTATTTTGTGGAATACTGGCCTGCTTGACAGCAACGAGAACTTGATGGCAGAGGAAAGTACTAGGAATCAAACTGGTAATCTCTCTATCTCTCTCTCTCTCTCTCTCTCTCTCTCTCTCTCTCTCTCTCTCTGCGATCAGGACTCAATCAGAGTAGGATTTCAGACTCTCACATGAAGTCAGCTGTCAGGTTAAGTGTGTTGATCGCCCCCACAGACAGAACATCACAATTAGAGCCAGATCCACTCTGATTGAACACCCGTTAATACGTTGCACTGTGTTCTGCGCCAGTGGCCCAGTGCATCCGATTTCAGCCAGCATTTTTTCAGGTTTGCTTTCCTTAGCCTTTGATTGTCCCCAGTCTTCCTGCAAGGCAGCAGATTGTCTTTTCTGTCGGGGGATTCTGTCCTTAGATGATCGGCCCTCCCAGGTTTACGAGCACCATCTGCCCGAGTCACTAGAGGTGACTAACACAGACATGCACACACAAAGATATGAGATGTGACTAACATAGACATGCACACAGCGATACGAGGCTTGACTAACACTGACACACATCAAGATATGAGATATGACTAACACAGACATACACGCAAATATATGACACATGACTAACATAGACATGCACACAAAGATATGAGATATGACTAACATAAATATGCACACACAAAGATATGCCACATGCCTAACATAAACATGCACACAAAGATATTACACATGACTAACATAGATATGCACACAAAGATATGAGATATGACTGACATAGATATGCACACACAAAGATATGAGATATGACTGACATAGGTATGCACACACAAAGATATGACACATTACTAACATAGACATGCACACAAAGATATGAGATGTGAGAAACACAGACATGCACACACAAAGATATGAGATATGACTAACATAAACATGCACACAAAGATATGAGATATCACTAATCCAGACATGCATACACAAAGATATGACACATGACTAACACAGATACACACTAAGATATGAGATATGACTAAACACAGACACACATAAAGATATGAGACATGATTAACACGGACACACCAAGATATGAGATATGACTAACATGACACACACCAAGATATGAGCCATGGCTAGCACACACACACACACACACACACAACCTAAGATATGAGCCATGGTTAGCACAGAAACACATTAAGATATGAGCCATGGCTTCACGGAAACTCACCAAGATATGAACCATGTCTAGCACATAAACACATTAAGATATGAGCCATGGCTTCACGGAAACTCACTAAGATATGAGCCATGGCTAGCACAGACACACACAAAGATATGAACCCTGGCCAGCACAGACACCCACCAAAATATGAGCCATGGCTAGCACGGATATACACTATGATATGAACCATGGCCAGCATAGACACACACTAAGATATGAATCATGGTAGCCCAGACACACACTAAGATATGAGCCATTGCAGCACGGACACACACTAAGATATGAATCATGGCCAGCACAGACACACACTAAAATATGAATCATGGCCAGCCCAGACACACACTAAGATATGAATCATGGCCAGCCCAGACACACACTAAGATATGAGCCATGGCTAGCACGGACACCCACCAAGATATGAACCATGGCCAGCACAGACACACACTAAGATATGAATCATGGCCAGCCCAGACACACACTAAGATATGAGCCATTGCAGCACGGACACACGCTAAGATATTAATCATGGCCAGCACAGACACACACTAAGATATGAATCATGGCCAGCACAGACACACACTAAAATATGAATCATGGCCAGCCCAGACACACACTAAGATATGAATCATGGCCAGCCCAGACACACAATAAGATATGAGCCATGGCTAGCACGGACACCCACCAAGATATGAACCATGGCCAGCACAGACACACACTAAGATATGAATCATGGCCAGCCCAGACACACACTAAGATATGAGCCATGGCTAGCACGGACACACACTAAGATATTAATCATGGCCAGCCCAGACACACACTAAGATATGAGCCATGGTCAGCACATACACCCACTAAGATAGCAGCCATGGCTATCGCAGACACCCACTAAGATATGAGCTACGACTAGCACGGATATACACTGAGAATTGAGCCATGGCTCAATTCAAGAGAAGCAGAAGAGGAGGTAGAAGAGCAGCGATCGCAATAGGTATCCATATGCTTGAGTTTGTTGTAGTAGGCAGACTCTTCTTAACGTGGGAATCATCGACATACGAGACGCAGGCCCCGGTTAACTGTTCACTGGTTCCGTTCAAACAGTTGTCCTGAGATTTGAGAGTGCAGTCTGACCCGTAGAACGTTCCCTTGCATGTACAGTTCCCGGTTGACTGTTCACAGGTGTCGTTGAAACAGTTGTCCGGACAGTTGTACCCGTAGTACGATTTATTGCACGTACAGTCTGCACTTTCCGGTTCACATAAAATGTCACAGCCATCAGAACACGTATGTTCGCACTGTAGCCCAAAATTACCGCTGGGACAAGTGTCATTACAGTTATAGCCAAGATGTTTACATTGTAGGCATTTTCCGGATTTTTTCTCACATAAAGGACAGACACTGAGACAAGACTTGGAGCAGTCGTGTCCATAGATCCCATGTGAACAGTTGCCGTGACGCGTACCGATGATGACGTTGCAGCCTTTGCTACACCCACTACACACTTCACAAAACGACCCAGAATGCCCGTCCAGACAATAGGTGCCTGAAAATGTTTGCACCTCATACACCGTCAGTGCACTGTCGGCCTGCGAAATGGTCGGTGAGAACTCAATCTTAATGTGTGCCATTGGCGTTTGTGTGGTGACTACAATAGTGATCACAGAAACATTAGGGTATGATATATCATTATACTGGAACCGCAACTGTCAGAGAAAGCCTTTAGAGTGGCATTCTTTACCCGAATCATAGTGCTAGCTCGATGATAGATTCGAATGGTGTGAATCTTCTGGGGCGTGGCAAAGTTCAGATACCAGTAAACAGGATTGGTTCCATTTAATAATTGTGTGTGTATGCAGTCATTGTCATAGAGATTGGTCTTTGTTTCGCCATTAACTGCGGCCTCTGGTCCACATCCGTCTACTGTATAACAAGCATTAAATGTGTCGGTCTGGTTTGTGTTCTGTTTGAGATCCACATTCCTACCCCCGCCAATGTAGATGGAGCAGATATTTGCAACTATCGCTCCTTCAATCCGTAACTTGTTGATCAGACCAGCCCCAGAGCAAAAGACATCAATCTCGTGCTGATTAACTACAAACCTTGATTCATTGTTACATAAGGCAGAACCATTTAGTTTTACCCTGAAACTGTCCAGATAGTGAAGTCATTCGCATAAATCCCAAACCAGGAGAACGGCAAAGATTGATTGAGAGTTGCCTCAACTGATGTAGAATTTGTGTCCGGATTACATGTGGTGTCGTTGTTATCAAACAGGAAAGTAGGTTCAGATTTTTGGGCGTATTTGTACACGAGATCCAAGTACTGACACTGGGGTCCAAAATATTCGTGCTGACAACTGTCATTGTTTGGGCATGTCCCTGTAGTTTTGTCACAAACTGAGTCATTATAGCTGAGACATTGTAACGTACAACCAACCCCAAACCAACCGTCTGCACAAGTTAGGTCATTAGCTTCCAAGGCCGCGAACGAAGCCAGCAGAATAAAGACTTGATCTACAGCGATGGTTAACGAACTGTGTACAAACATTTATTATCAAACCCCTGATTACATTTATAAAAATCCGCCAACTCGCTGTGATAACAGATCGTGTGATGTTCTCTAATAGAATGAGACAAACCGTTGGAGACAAGCAAAGTCAACATTGTTTACATCATGGCTCGAACGCAAACAAGCGTCCATCTTGGAAAACTGGTAATCAAAGTAATGAAAACACTACAAAATTCATCAATCATCAAGTACCATGCTTGCTGGCGTAGCTGATCATGTTTCTCCACATCTTTCGATCTCGACAGTTATTTATTTTATGATTGTTTCTTCCTAATATTGGAAATTAGCTCTATTTTGCTTTGACCTCTTCATTACTCTTCTTAGCTGTCCATGGTATTCTCAACATTTTTCTGTAAAACCACATTTCTACAGACTCCAGTGATTTTCTTGTCTTTTGTCCTATTGTCCATGATTCACATCCATATGTTAAGACTGGTTCTACAAAACATTTAAGAACTCTTTTTCTTGTTTCTATTGTCAAAAATGGAATGTATAGTATCTTCCTAATTTTTTTGAAAGCTGCTTTTGCCTGAGTCATTCTGCATCTCACCTCTGTTGTACATCTTCCGTCTGAGGTTAACAAAGATAATACAAAATTAGTCTTCTTCTTCTTCTGTCCTTACTCATCTGCCTTTCAGCGTCGAGGGGAGATATAATTTGCGGTCGTTTGCTCTTCTGTTCGCCTCTGCTGCTGTTACGTTTCCTAGTGCTTCTAATATTCCATCGACCCATCTTTTTCGTGGTCAACCCTTGGGTCTGGTCTTCTCACAACGTTTGTTGAAGGCTCGTTGTGTTGTGTTCTTTCTGCTTTGTCACGTGGCCTAACCATTTTATCTGTTGTTTCCTTATATATTCTACGGCGGGGGCTATTCCTAGCTATTTTCTCAGTTCTTCATTTCTGATCTTATCTCTCAGACTGTTTCCTGTCATTCGTCTAACACATTTAATCTCTGTAGAGGTTATTTTTCTTATTGTTCTTGCATCTAGGGTCCAAGTCTGGCTTTGGTAGCACAACGTTGGAATGAAGATTGTATTGTATAGTGCTCGTTTTGCCTCCAGAGTTCTTTCCTTGTTGGACAATAGTGGTGATAACTGTCCGATGATTTGACAAGCTTTGTTGCATCTTGATTCTATCTCTGCCGTTTGAGAATTATCGTTTGTCATTAGACTTCCTAGGTATTTGAATTCCTCTACTTGTTTTAGTTGTCTGCCTTCTATAGTTATGTTGATGTTCTGTTTATTTTGGCGACATTCATGACTTCTGTTTTGTTGATGTTGATTTTCATGTTGTATTTTGTTCCTAAGATGTTGAGTTTGTTTAAGTGTTCTTGTAGGTCTTCTATTGTTTCATGTATTAGTGCCTGATCGTCTGCAAATAAAAGCTCGTTGATCTCCGCTGTCTCTGATGGGTTGGCTAGCTTGCATATATGGTCCATGTATGTAATAAACAGTAGGGGGGATAGTACGTACCCCTGTCTTACACCTGATCTGACTTCGAAGTGGTCTGTGTAGCCTGCTGCTGTTCTGACCCTGCAGCTGCTGTTGATGTAGAGACTTTTAATAAGGTTGGTTAGATGTTGGCTTACTCCGTATGTTGTTAGTATCTCCCACAGTTGTTCTCTGTTTACTCTGTCGAATGCTTTTTCCTGGTCAATGAAGGCTATGTATAAGTTTTGATTGTTTTCTGTCGTAAAACTTATTACACAAAATTAGTGAAATCTTAAAATGCTCACGAAAGAACAATTAAACGGTAAAATCCCAGTTTAGTTTCTTTCTGCTCGGAGTAACGCCTCTTGCACTTTATTCGTTCGTTGTCTAATCGGCCATAAGAAGATCCATGGGTTAAGGAACACCCCTAAACCTAATCCTAAACCTTCTTGAAAAAAAATCAAATTAAATGCTGTACAAAAACTAGTTGCAGTTGATACTTTCAAATATGTGCAGCCAGTCAAGATAGATCACTCGTTTAAGAGGAAAACGCTAAACTAGGACATCACCAAATAAACAGCTCTCGCTACCTCTTAGAAGCCATCAGGACAAACAAGTGGAAAGAAAAAAACGAATGAGATTTTAGATAAGAAACCGAATTTAAGGAGGACCTAGGCATGAGGATACAACATTGGGGTAATAGTTGGAAGTGTTGCTTTATAAGTGGATCTGAGGAAAGATGTGTCTAAATGATAATGAAGGTGATGATAGTGATGATGATAATGGTGATAATAATAGTGATGGCAATGGTGGTGATGATTATGGCCATGACGGTGATGTCGATGATGGTGATAATGGTGATGATGGCGATAAAGGTGATGATGACGAGAATGGTGATGAAGGGGGTGGTGGTGATGATGATCGTAATGCCAAGCATTTGACACGAGCTGTTAACTCTTAGATCCATGTTAACTCTTAGATCCAGGAAGCTGTTATGGTGATGTGCAATGACATTCTTTATTTCCCGGGTTGTGCTGGCGAAATTGGACATTGTCCATCTTAAAGGTTCTCCGATACTGGCTCTTGTATATCACCGCTAGTGCACTATGGCGACTCCTTTCCCCTTGTTAGGCAAACTTTAAAAAAAAATTCTTATACACAGAATGTGGTCGTCTAGAGTCTAGTCCACTTGCAAGAATAAACTATTAGATCGTTAAAATAGTTTATCTTTATATTTTGGGTAAAATTTGTATCTTTATCCTTATGATCAATCAACAGTTTTATCCCTGGAAGGGGGAGGAGGGAATAAGGGACAAAAGAAAAAGTTGGAATTTCCTGGAACTTTAGGACACGCAGTGGATGTCAACACACTATTTTCATACAAATAAAATCAAATGATTGGTTATATTGTAATTCTATTTTCAGACATCCATACTATTGTATAAGTAGCGGCTATGTCTTGCTTGAAGCTTAATTTAAAGCTTTAAACTTTATCTTTGTCTTTAGTTTTGTTTTACAACGATTTAAAGCCAAACAGGCATGTGAGAGGAAGTGTCAGACCGTCCATACCTGCGTCTGCTGCGATTTTCTGACTAATTATAAATGGGGAAATAGGCTGTGTGCACTGTGCGCATGTTCATTAATACATGGCTGCTGTCCTAAGCACCGGGGTTAAGGCAAAGAAACGGAGATGAATGCATAACAATGCGAAGCTGCAGTAAAGCTAAATGTGAGGGAGAATTGAAAATAAAAATAGAAAAAAATGGTATGGTAAAAGCTTGACGTGATTGATAGACGACACGATTTTGAACAAGGTTTCGGCTCAATAGTTAGCTATGTGGGAATAGTTTCATGACTTACATATCGGCAATGAAATGCTCATAAATCTGGGACAGAAAGCCAAGGGCCAGCTTCTAAGGATAATGATTGTCAGCTGGAAGAAAGGTCAAATGCCGGCAACCTGGAAAGAAGCCATTATGGTGCCCATCCTCAAACAGGGAAAAGACCCACTAGACCCAAGTAGCTACAGACCAATTGGCTTACTGAGCTGCCTGAGCAAACTCATGGAAAGGCTGGTCAACAGAAGACTCATGTGACATTTGGAGACTAAACAACAAATCATACCACATCAAAGCGGTTTCCGTCAGCACAGATCAACTGAAGACCTGATCACCTACATCGGACAGGAAATAGAAGATGCTCTACAAGAAAAGAAACACACACTGGCAATGTGGGTCGACATGGAGAAGGCTTTTGATAGGGTATGGAGAGAAGGATTAAAGAACAAGCTTCTCAGACTTGGCATCCAAGGCCGTTTATTAAATTGGATATCTCAATACCTGCAAGACAGAACAGCCAGAGTACAAGTACATGGACAACTAAGTAAGAAAGCCAGAATCGAAAAAGGTGTCCCACAAGGTGGAGTCCTATCCCCAACGTTCTTTTTAATTTTCATAAATGACATCGTAATGGACATTCTACCCAGAATACACTCAGCAATATACGCAGACGACCTGGTGATATGGGCACGTGAAAAATCTATGTCAGTGGCTAGCTCCAGAATGCAAGATGCCCTAGGGAAACTTGAAAACTGAACGAACACCTGGTTACTACCAATTAACGAAAAAAAAACTACATACACAATTTTCAGCCTATCAAGAAACACACTTCTGCAAAACTGAAGATAAAAGACCGTGCACTTCCTATTAACCAAAACCCAACATACCTTGGTGTCACCATGAATCGCAGAGTGACATGGATAATTCAGATAGACAGAGCAAACACAAGATCCAGAAAACGAACAGATAATATGAAGAAATTGGCAGGAACGAACTGGGGAGCAGGCAGCAATAACTTGAAACGACTATACGTAGGAAGAGTAAGACCAGTACTAGAGTATGAAGTCACAGCCTGGGCTACAACTTCCAAATCACAGCTTAGCAAAATTGACAGAACATAAAACCACACTGCCGTATCATCACTGGTGCTATGAAATCTACACCTGTCGTGACTCTAGAAACAGTAACAGGTTTACAACCCTTAGAAGACAGACGGAAAACTAAAATAATGCAACAAGCGGAGAAATATAAAAGGCTCCTTAGCCACCCCATGCACCAAAGAATAACTGGTTTCGGAAAAGTAAGACTAAAGAGGAGAAACGTCGCTGGAATCTCCAAAGAACTGGCAACTAGTGATCCAGTACTGTCCCAAACACTACCGAAACCCTTATGCCCATCTGATATGACTCCTCATGGGAAACACAAAATACTAGAACTTAAGGAAGACATAATAGGAATCATGAAAAAAGGCACACAAACAGACAAAGAGAGAAAACACATGGCAGAAACACACACAAACAGCAACTTCCCACAGGACTCCTGGTCACACATATACACAGATGGCTCCGCTACAAATGCCACCAGAAATGGAGGAGGGGGTGTGTTCCTGAGGCTGAAAAACCAGAATGAGATCACCAAGTCGATAGCTACTGGGAAATTCTCAAACAACTATAAAGCAGAAACTGAAGCCCACAAAGATGCTGCAAAACTGACTATCCAACACAAAAATAACATGCACAAGAAATTGGTGATACTGACTGATGTACTCTCAGTCCTAACAGCTCTAAAAAACCCCAGGAACAGTGAGCTAGATGACTTGGGAACAACCCTAGACCAACTGTGCATTAACTTCCAGAGAGTGGTCATCCAGTGGATACCATCACACTGTAACATACACGGAAACGAATGCGCAGACAGGTAGCTAAAGAGGGAGGGAGATTACCACAGGAGAACCATCTGGTCAGCTACGACGAAGCCACATCCATCATCAAAGGCCAGTACCATGAAAAATGGAAACGAGAACACCCAAAGTATAACGAGAGGGACGGATACACCCGACTATCAAGGAGGGATCAAGTCATCATATTTTGCCTACGCACTGGCCACAACAGAATGAGAAACCACATTTTCAACAAACTCAAAATAGGTACTACCAGCCATTGGCACTGTACACTGGACAACATGAGAACAAAACATGTTCAACAGGATTGCCCCCTGTACACAGACCTGAGAAGGACAATGTGGTCCACACCCATCTCCTGGAAGAGAAACTATACGGGGCAACCAAATCACTTAAACAGACAGCTGCCTTCATAAGAAAGTCCGGAATCCTAGTCTGAATGAGCCATGATCGCAGAAGCAGAAGAAGATTATCTGTGTGTGTGTCGTTTGTTTGTTCCTGCTGAAGGCCTGTTGAGCAGAAACGTCGTTCAAATCTGTGTCGTCTATCAATCAAGTAAAGCTTTTACCATATCGTTTTTTCTATTTTTTTTTTCAATTCTCCTAAGCACCGCTTTGTCGCCCCAAATCTTATTTTCCATTAATTCTTCTTGGGTTCATACATTACTTATTTCACAAGCCTTAACAACTTAACTATAATTGTAAAAACAAACGAGTTGTGTTGCGTGTCCGCAAGACATAACAATAAGATAGCGATTATGATGATGGAGCAGAGCCAGGCAGCAATAGGTTACGTTCGAATAAGAAGTTAAGTGAAGATAATCATATAATTTCGTCGAGAGAGTTAAGTATACAACACAACGAGCCTTCAATAAATGTTGCGAGAACACCAGACCCAAGGGCCGACCATGAAAAACATGGTTTGATGGAATATTAGAAACATTATGAAACAGCACAGCAGCAGAAACTAACAGAAGAGCAACAGACAGCAAATTACATCTCCTCTCGACGTTGAAGGGCAAATGAGGAAGGGAAAAAGTAGAAGAAGAGTTAAGCATTACAACTCATCGTACCAGACTACAGCTTTTGATAGTTTGAGGAAGGGAGTGTGGCGCAGCTGTTGGTTCGCACTGATACTGCCTCCCCAACCTCTGTGAAGATGGTGACCTTATTTCTTCAGCTGATGTACAGTTATAGTCCGTTCAGAATCGTTTGCCGAGATGTTATGATTTATAATTCAAAAAGTTCTTGATGATTTCACATGATTTTTGGCATACGGTGTTAAAATGTCCATGTCACGAGAACATATGTGTTACTCGATGTCTAGCTATAACGGTTTTCTTAAAGCGGCGAATTCCTTTGATCTTTGCCCATGTAACTATTATTTTGACCCTAATCAAAATGTTTTACAATAATCTAGTGCAACGATGACCCATAGGCGTGTCCATAAAATTTTACTGGGTGGCAAGTATACAAATTTTAAATTATATATAGAACTTTTGTTCGTAGAGTCAATTTGATATAGTTCCATGCTCTTGGTGTTAGTTTCCCAAATGTTGTCGCTGCCTTTCAAATACGTACATTTAGTTCCTCATCTAAGGAAAGTGTGGCTGTAATAGTGGATCCAAGATAGCTGAACTTCTGTACTGACTCAAGCAGGCTTCCATTCAAAGTAATGGTTGTTGGTTTGCTTATAACATATTTTTGATTGCTTGGGTGGTCTTGAACAATAAACTGTTTAACAAATCAACTAGGAAATTTTGCAAATCAAACTATTTATCTGTAGACTTGATCAGAGTAATGATCATTCAGAATCAGACGAGTCAAATAGGTCGATTACTGCTTTCGGCTGAACAAACAACAAACCATCCTTTTTCCAATATTCCTCTTCTTGTCGTAACACATGATCCTCACATTTTACCCAGTAGTCTTTATTTATATTTGATAGAGCCTGATTTGTAAGTGTCTCAACATCGCATAATTTGAAAGTTTTATTTGTATATGCTACGTGTCCTTTAACTTTTGCCCAAACTAGTTCTATAGGATTTAAGTGTGTATGATATGGAGGTAGTCTCAAACATCTATGGCCATGTTCTTGAATTAACTTGTCTATTTTAAATATCTTTGTACGTTGTGTCTGTTTTACAAGGCTAAGCAATTCGGGTTTCAAGTAGCTGTCGTTAACTTGTATGTGTTCTTTTATGAGCCACGTTTTGATTGCATCTTTTGTACTTGATGATGTTGGGATTCTATCTTCTACGTTAACTACGTTATGGTATGAAGCATTGTCCATTATCAGACAAGAAGGTCGATCTAATATTGGAAGGATACTTTTCTCGATCCAGTCTTTAAATATGTGCCCATTCATTTCGGAGTGGTAGTCTCTATTGTCTATGGATTTTGAAATGAAAACGAGATGAGCATTCTGCAACAACCCATTATGGCTGCTACCTGCATGTGCAATTATCAAACGTTGCCCTTTACTGCTTGGTACTGATCTTTTAATACTTCCATCTGCTAACTGCCATTCCTTTTCATTTGTATGATGAGCGTTGATCCAAGTTTCATCTAAATAAACAATATCATAATCATTTTCGCGCATTTCCTTCACTTCACGTAAAAACTTGCTTCTAAGAGCTACTAGATGTGGCTTCTCACAAATAATGTTTTTTCCACCAGCATACTTTCTAAAGGTGAAGCCTGCACTTCTTAATATTTTCCATAATGAAGTTTTTGATATTTCAATGTCGTTGTTAGTTTTCAGCCAAAGCTTCAACTTTCTAAGTGTCACTTCTTCGTTTATATCAAACATTCGACAGATTTCTCTTTTTACTAGGTCCTTATCAAAACTGTCTAACGTTTCTTTCCTTCCTTGCTTTCTTGCATTTGTTGGCAATAAATATCCGCTTCCTTTAACTATTCGATCAAATGAACGTTTACACAAACCTAAAATATGCATTGTTCTCTTCTCAGGGTTTGATAAAGAACAATAAAGATGTCCCTTTTTACGCTCTCTGCAGAAGTATTGATAAATCTTTATAGCAATGTTATGCTCAGTAAAATATTTTGCCTTTATATTCATTCTCACATAGACTTGCAGAAGATAATATGGATAGTGCCGCCTCCTTTCTGTAAATATTGAGATTTGCCTCTGAATTATGACTCGAACTCGAGTCTACGGCCGTGATTTTGACGTCACATAATTTCCGGTTTCGGCTAAAATGTAATTTTGTGCTAAACGGGAAATTTCATATGTAACATTTCTTTATAAAAATTTATAGTGGAAACATAACTATTTTAGGACGGTGCGCATTCAGCCGTGAAGGTCATGCCTATATGTTAAAGAATCAGCTGTGAGATGTAAGCATCTACATAATCCCGCCGGTGTTTATAATATCGATTAACTTTTTTTTAATATAGGTTAAATAAGGCATCTTTGAAACTGGATCACATTTCTTTGATAAAAAAATATTTTTATAGCGACATTAGTATTCTAAACCTAACTTCAAAAGATCAATGCAAATGAACAATAAGTTTTTGAAAAAAATAAATTAATGTCTAGGCAAACGAATCTGAACGGACTATAGAAGCGTATCTACATAGTGCTTAATTGTGGGTGTTGTTCGTTATGTGTATTTGCAAACATGAATTCAATTGGTTACAATTAGTGTGGCCGTATTTCTCAATGATTTTGTCAACATGGTACACCTTTTTCTTATTCGTATTCTTCACAAGTTGTAACAATTCGGGTTTTAAATATGTGTCGTCAAATTTGACATTTTCATTCGCAAGCCATGTCCTAATTTGCTCTTTTGTATTTGATGCAGTAGGCACTTTGTCCCATCTTGAATTCCCTAAGGAAGTGCTGATATAGTAAAACAGTAACCTTTTGCATAGTTATAAATTTGCATTTCAAACTCATTGTAATTTAGATATAAATGTTGGTATTTAAAGTCAACAAATTGTCTACTGAGTCTTCACAAAATTAATAAAGATACGCCTTCCCTTCGGTAATTAATGCCCAGGCCGTGGTGCGTCATGTCGTTCAATAACAATTCAGTTTTGTGCACGGGATTTTCCTGAACTTAGTGTTTCTGCAATAGCCAAACTATTTTACGTGAACGACCGCACCAAATTAGTGTATATATCCTAAAATGGTGTCAAATTCGAACAGGGTGAATTTAATATAGCCTAAAGAAGAAAACTTTTAAACTAGATCAAATTTCTCAGAGCAAAAAATATTTCTATAACGACATCAATATTATAAGATTACATGCAAAAGTTGAAAGCAAAATAACAAACGGTTATCACGTAAAGCTAATTCAAGTGTGGTTATGAATTTCTGAACGGACTATAGGACAAGTTATTAGTCAAAATGTTCTTCAGCTGACGCACAATTAGGACAAGTTATTAGTCAAAATGTTCTTCAGCTGACGTACAATTAGGACAAGTTATTAGTCAAAATGTTCTTCAGCTGACGCACAATTAGGACAAGTTATTAGTCAAAATAGATGGAATACTAGACAGAGAAATTGACATGAGAATACAAAAAGCAAATGCTGTCACATACCAGCTTTCACCATTGATAAGACATCCAAACATTTCTATGCCAGCTAAACAACAAATGATAAATAGCATTTTCATACCAACTTTGTGCTATGAAAGTCAAACATGGACCCTTTCTAAATCACAATTAAGAAAGATCAATACATGTGAGATGCGATGCTTGAGAAAAGTAACAAACAACACAAGAAGATATAGAATACCAAATGAAACCATAAGAAAAATAGTAGGAACAAAACCCTGCCAAGAATATATAGAACAACAACAACTTAAATGGTTTGGCCACCTGGTCAGAATGAATCCTCACCAATCACCATCAAGGGTGTTTCTTCTCAAGAATGCATGGAAGAATGCCAAGGGGAAGACCCAGAAAAAGATGGATAGATGCAGTGACAGAGACATGTAACAACAAAAGAAGATCACTAATTCAGACAGTTCGAGCAGCTCAGAAACGACAAATGATATAAACCACGACACCTTTCAGGTATCAGTGAAAAGAGAAAAGGAGAAGATTAGTCAAAATGTTCATCTTTTTTTCTACATACAAAATAAAATAAAATTTGAAACGAATTTTTGTGTGGTTATGGGATTGCTGAGGTTGGAGGTGAGAAGAGAGAGAGAGAGAGAGAGAGAGAGAGAGAGAGAGAGAGAGAGAGAGCGAGAAAGAGAGAGAGAGAGAGGAGAGATAGTTATTGACTATCTCTATTTAACTATCCCAGTTAACATCTACCATCAGCATCATCTTCCTCTTCAGCGATCAGCTCTAGTTACGCTCAATTTAGACATTAAGACCAGCTTGCGTCACAAATAAGACGGTTCGTTTGAGGTCATCACCGGTTCTCCATAGCTTGTCATGTAGGGTTCTCTCTGTGGGCCATATTTGTATTCTTTGTTTAGAGAGCTGCAGTCATGTAGTGTTCTCTCTGTGGGCCATATTTGTATTCTTTGTTTAGAGAGCTGCAGTCATGTAGTGTTCTCTCT
The DNA here is from genome assembly GCA_032433765.1 of Megaustenia siamemsis. NCBI lineage: Eukaryota > Metazoa > Mollusca > Gastropoda > Stylommatophora > Ariophantidae > Megaustenia > Megaustenia siamemsis. Next base: position 9,279,451 of record JAVIAB010000092.1, read on the forward strand.
GTGGGCCATATTTGTATTCTTTGTTTAGAGAGCTGCAGTCATGTAGTGTTCTCTCTGTGGGCCATATTTGTATTCTTTGTTTAGAGAGCTGCAGTCATGTAGTGTTCTCTCTGTGGGCCATATTTGTATTCTTTGTTTAGAGAGCTGCAGTCATGTAGGGTTCTCTCTGTGGGCCATACTTGTATTCTTTGTTTAGAGAGCTGCAGTCATGTAGGGTTCTCTCTGTGGGCCATATTTGTATTCTTTGTTTAGAGAGCTGCAGTCATGTAGTGAATGCTCTGGACTTATTTGACGCTCCGCAGTCACAAGTTTCAAAGTCGATGAAAATCTATCGATTTATTTTTTATCCTTTTGTGTCGAAAACGGCACACAGAGAAGAAATCCGAGACTTTCTATCTCCAACGGATCTTTGTTACCAATCATTAGACATTGAACAGGACCCGAATTGTATTTTGCCACTCGCCTACTAGTTAAAATGATCAGATAAACTGAAATGTTAAGTGACTGCTGTAATTGTATAACCTCCGTATATGGCTTCAGACTTTACTGATATCAGTTTAAATAGAAGAGCTTAGGGAGAGATGTTTAAATAGTAGAGCTTAGGGAGAGAGATTTAAATAGTAGAGCTTAGGGAGAGGGGTTTAACTAGTAGAGCTTAGGGAGAGAGATTTAAATAGTAGAGCTAAGGGAGAGAGGTTTAAATAGTAGAGCTTAGGGAGAGAGATTTAAATAATAGAGCTTAGGGAGAGAGGTTTAACTAGCAGAGCTTAGGGAGAGAGATTTAAATAGTAGAGCCTAGGGAGAGAGGTTTAAATAATAGAGCTTAGGGAGAGAGATTTAAATAGTAGAGTTTAGGGAGAGAGATTTAACTAGCTGAGCTTAGGGAGAGAGATTTAAATAGTAGAGTTTAGGGAGAGAGATTTAACTAGCTGAGCTTAGGGAGAGAGATTTAAATAGTAGAGCCTAGGGAGAGGGGTTTAACTAGTAGAGCTTAGGGAGAGAGATTTAAATAGTAGAGTTTAGGGAGAGAGATTTAAATAGTAGAGCTTAGGGAGAGAGATTTAAATAATAGAGCTTAGGGAGAGAGGTTTAACTAGCAGAGCTTAGGGAGAGAGATTTAAATAGTAGAGCTTAGGGAGAGAGGTTTAACTAGCAGAGCTTAGGGAGAGAGGTTTAAATAGTAGCGCTTAGGGAGAGAGGTTTAAATAATAGAGCTTAGGAAGAGAGATTTAAATAGTAGAGCTTAGGGAGAGAGATTTAAATAGTAGAGCTTAGGGAGAGAGATTTAAATAATAGAGCTTAGGAAGAGAGGTTTAAATATTAGAGCTTAGGGAGAGAGGTTTAAATAGTAGAGCTTAGGGAGAGAGGTTTAAATAGTAGAGTTTAGGGAGAGAGATTTAAATAGTAGAGCTTAGGGAGAGAGGTTTAACTAGCAGAGCTTAGGGAGAGAGATTTAAATAGTAGAGCTTAGGGAGAGAGGTTTAACTAGCAGAGCTTAGGGAGAGAGGTTTAAATAGTAGCGCTTAGGGAGAGAGGTTTAACTAGCAGAGCTTAGGGAGAGAAGTTTAAATAGTATAGCTTAGGGAGAGAGGTTTAACTAGTAGAGCTTAGGGAGAGAGGTTTAAATAGTAGAGCTTAGGGAGAGAGGTTTAAATAGTAGAGCTTAGAGAGAGAGGTTTAAATAGTAGCGCTTAGGGAGAGAGGTTTAACTACTAGAGCTTAGGGAGAGAGGTTTAAATAGTAGAGCTTAGGGAGAGAGGTTAAATAGTAGAGCTTAGAGAGAGAGGTTTAAATAATAGAACTTAGAGAGAGAGGTTTAAATAGTAGAGCTTAGGGAGAGAGGTTTAAATAGTAGAGCTTAGGGTGGGAGGTTTAAATAGTAGAGCTTAGGGTGGGAGGTTTAAATAGTAGAGCTTAGAGAGAGAGATTTAAATAGTAGAGCTTAGGGAGAGAGGTTTAAATAGTAGAGCTTAGGGAGAGAGGTTTAAATAGTAGAGCTTAGGGAGAGAGGTTTAAATAGTAGAGCTTAGAGAGAGAGGTTTAAATAGTAGAGCTTAGGGTGGGAGGTTTAAATAGTAGAGTTTAGGGAGAGAGGTTTAAATAGTAGAGCTTATGGAGAGAAGTTTAAATAGTAGAGCTTAGGGAGAGAGAGGTATAAATAATAGAGTTTAGAGAGAGAGAGGTGTAAATAATAGAGTTTATAGAGAGAGATTTATAAAAAAGAGCTTAGTGAGGGGAGAGAGGTTTAATAAACAGAATTTAGTGAGAGAGAGAAGTTTAAATAATAGAGCTTAGAATGAGAGGTTTAAATAATAGAGCTTAGAGCGAGAGGTCTAAATAGTAGAGCTTAAAGAAAGAGTCGTTTAAATAACAGAGCTTAGCGAGAGAGAGAGAGAGCTTGTGTGAGGTTTACATAATAGAGCTTAGAAAAAGAGAAAGGTTTAAATAATAGAGCTTAGAGACAGAGGTTTAAATAATAGAGCTTAGATAGAGAGAGAGGTTTACATAATACAGCTTAGAAAGAAAGAGAGTTTTAAATAAAAGAGCTTAGAGAGAAAGGTTTAAATAATAGAGCTTAGAGAGATGTTTAAATAATAGAGATTAGAAAGAGAGAAGTTTAAATAATAGAGCTTAGGGAGAGAGGTTTAAATAATAGAGCTTAGAGATAGAGGTTTAAATAATAGAGCTTAGAGATAGAGGTTTAAATAATAGAACTTAGAGAGAGAGAGAGAGAGGTTTAAATAATAGAGTTTAGAGAGAGAGGTCTAAATAATATAACTTAAAGAGAGAGTCGTTTAAATAATAGAGCTTAGCGAGAGAGAGAGTGAGGTTTACATAATAGAGCTTAGAAAGAGAGAAAGGTTTAAATAATATAACTTAGTGAGAGAGAGAGAGAGAGAGAGAGAGAGAGAGAGAGAGAGGTTGAAATAATAGAACTTAGAGAAATAGTGAGAGGTTTAAATAATAGAGCTTAGATAGAGAGAGAGGTTTACATAATACAGCTTAGAAAGAAAGAGAGTTTTAAATAAAAGAGCTTAGAGAGAAAGGTTTAAATAATAGAGCTTAGAGAGATGTTTAAATAATAGAGATTAGAGAGAGAGGTTTAAATAATAGAGCTTAGAGAGATGTTTAAATAATAGAGCTTAGAGAGAGAGGTTTAAATAATAAAGCTTAGAGAGATGTTTAAATAATAGAGATTAGAAAGAGAGAGGTTTAAATAATAGAGCTTAGGGAGAGAGGTTTAAATAATAGAGCTTAGAGAGAGAGGTTTAAATAATAGAACTTAGAGAGAGAGGTTTACATAATAGAACTGAGAGAGAGAGAGAGAGAGAGAGAGAGAGGTTTAAATAATAGAGCTTAGAGTGAGAGGTTTACATAATAGAACTTAGAGAGAGAGGTTTAAATAATAGAGCTTAGAGAGAGAGGTTTAAATAATAGAACTTAAAGAGAGAGGTTTACATAATAGAACTTAGAGAGAGAGGTTTAAATAGTAGAACTTAAAGAGAGAGGTTTACATAATAGAACTTAGAGAGAGAGGTTTACATAATAGAACTTAGAGAGAGAGGTTTACATAATAGAACTTAGAGAGAGAGATTTACATAATAGAGCTTAGAGTGAGAGAGAGAGGTTTAAATAATAGAACTTAGAGAGAGAGGTTTACATAATAGAACTTAGAGAGAGAGAGAGAGGTTTAAATAATAGAACTTAGAGAGAGAGGTTTACATAATAGAACTTAGAGAGAGAGAGGTTTACATAATAGAACTTAGATAGAGAGAGGTTTACATAATAGAACTTAGAGAGAGAGGTTTACATAATAGAACTTAGAGAGAGAGAGGTTTACATAATAGAACTTAGAGAGAGAGAGAGGTTTAAATAATAGAACTTAGAGAGAGAGGTTTAAATAATAGAACTTAAAGAGAGAGGTTTACATAATAGAACTTAGAGAGAGAGGTTTAAATAATAGAACTTAGAGAGAGAGGTTTACATAATAGAACTTAGAGAGAGAGGTTTACATAATAGAACTTAGAGAGAGAGGTTTAAATAATAGAACTTAGAGAGAGAGGTTTACATAATAGAACTTAGAGAGAGAGAGGTTTACATAATAGAACTTAGAGAGAGAGAGGTTTACATAATAGAACTTAGAGAGAGAGGTTTACATAATAGAACTTAGAGAGAGAGAGGTTTACATAATAGAACTTAGAGAGAGAGAGGTTTACATAATAGAACTTAGAGAGAGAGAGGTTTACATAATAGAACTTAGAGAGAGAGAGAGAGAGGTTTACATAATAGAACTTAGAGAGAGAGAGGTTTACATAATAGAACTTAGAGAGAGAGAGAGAGGTTTACATAATAGAACTTAGAGAGAGAGGTTTACATAATAGAACTTAGAGAGAGAGAGGTTTACATAATAGAACTTAGAGAGAGAGGTTTAAATAATAGAACTTAGAGAGAGAGGTTTACATAATAGAACTTAGAGAGAGAGGTTTAAATAATAGAACTTAGAGAGAGAGGTTTACATAATAGAACTTAGAGAGAGAGAGGTTTACATAATAGAACTTAGAGAGAGAGAGGTTTAAATAATAGAACTTAGAGAGAGAGGTTTAAATAATAGAACTTAGAGAGAGAGGTTTAAATAATAGAACTTAGAGAGAGAGGTTTAAATAATAGAACTTAGAGAGAGAGGTTTACATAATAGAACTTAGAGAGAGAGGTTTACATAATAGAACTTAGAGAGAGAGGTTTACATAATAGAACTTAGAGAGAGAGGTTTACATAATAGAACTTAGAGAGAGAGGTTTAAATAATAGAACTTAGAGAGAGAGGTTTAAATAATAGAACTTAGAGAGAGAGGTTTACATAATAGAACTTAGAGAGAGAGAGGTTTACATAATAGAACTTAGAGAGAGAGAGGTTTACATAATAGAACTTAGAGAGAGAGAGAGGTTTACATAATAGAACTTAGAGAGAGAGAGAGAGAGGTTTACATAATAGAACTTAGAGAGAGAGAGGTTTACATAATAGAACTTAGAGAGAGAGAGAGAGAGGTTTACATAATAGAACTTAGAGAGAGAGAGGTTTACATAATAGAACTTAGAGAGAGAGAGAGAGAGGTTTACATAATAGAACTTAGAGAGAGAGAGGTTTACATAATAGAACTTAGAGAGAGAGAGAGAGGTTTACATAATAGAACTTAGAGAGAGAGAGGTTTACATAATAGAACTTAGAGAGAGAGAGGTTTACATAATAGAACTTAGAGAGAGAGGTTTACATAATAGGACTTAGAGAGAGAGGTTTACATAATAGAACTTAGAGAGAGAGGTTTACATAATAGAACTTAGAGAGAGAGGTTTAAATAATAGAACTTAGAGAGAGAGGTTTACATAATAGAACTTAGAGAGAGAGGTTTACATAATAGAACTTAGAGAGAGAGGTTTACATAATAGGACTTAGAGAGAGAGGTTTACATAATAGAACTTAGAGAGAGAGGTTTACATAATAGAACTTAGAGAGAGAGGTTTACATAATAGGACTTAGAGAGAGAGGTTTACATAATAGAACTTAGAGAGAGAGGTTTACATAATAGAACTTAGAGAGAGAGGTTTACATAATAGAACTTAGAGAGAGAGAGGTTTACATAATAGAACTTAGAGAGAGAGAGGTTTACATAATAGAACTTAGAGAGAGAGGTTTACATAATAGAACTTAGAGAGAGAGAGAGAGAGGTTTACATAATAGAACTTAGAGAGAGAGAGGTTTACATAATAGAACTTAGAGAGAGAGAGAGAGAGGTTTACATAATAGAACTTAGAGAGAGAGAGAGAGGTTTACATAATAGAACTTAGAGAGAGAGAGGTTTACATAATAGAACTTAGAGAGAGAGAGAGAGAGGTTTACATAATAGAACTTAGAGAGAGAGAGGTTTACATAATAGAACTTAGAGAGAGAGAGGTTTACATAATAGAACTTAGAGAGAGAGAGGTTTACATAATAGAACTTAGAGAGAGAGGTTTACATAATAGAACTTAGAGAGAGAGAGAGAGGTTTACATAATAGAACTTAGAGAGAGAGAGAGAGAGAGAGGTTTACATAATAGAACTTAGAGAGAGAGAGGTTTACATAATAGAACTTAGAGAGAGAGAGGTTTACATAATAGAACTTAGAGAGAGAGAGGTTTACATAATAGAACTTAGAGAGAGAGGTTTACATAATAGGACTTAGAGAGAGAGGTTTACATAATAGAACTTAGAGAGAGAGGTTTACATAATAGAACTTAGAGAGAGAGGTTTAAATAATAGAACTTAGAGAGAGAGGTTTACATAATAGAACTTAGAGAGAGAGGTTTACATAATAGAACTTAGAGAGAGAGGTTTACATAATAGGACTTAGAGAGAGAGGTTTACATAATAGAACTTAGAGAGAGAGGTTTACATAATAGAACTTAGAGAGAGAGGTTTACATAATAGGACTTAGAGAGAGAGGTTTACATAATAGAACTTAGAGAGAGAGGTTTACATAATAGAACTTAGAGAGAGAGGTTTACATAATAGAACTTAGAGAGAGGGGTTTAAATAATAGAGCTTAGAGAGAGAGAGAGAGAGAGAGAGCGATTTACATTATAGAACTTAGAGAGAGAGGTTTATTGATAGAACTTATAGAGAGAGGTTAAAACAATAGAGCTGAGAGAGAGAGGGGGGTTTATTGATAGAACTTATAGAGAGAGGTTAAAGAGAGAGAGAGAGAGGGAGAAGTTAAAATAATAGAGTTCACTGTTCACATTGCTGAGCCTTATGTCCAAAAGATGAGACAAGATATGAGCACTGAGATTTTCTGTAGCTCGCTGGTTATGCACAATTCCATTCAGTCATCTCTGGGGCTCAATCCTACTTGTACCAACCTTGACTTCCGATTTTCAAAATCTAATAGCAGCAAGAAGAAACGAAATATTGTAGCTCTGAAATATCGAAACTTAAAGAAATGATTATTTGATACAATTGGAACAAAGCCATTGCTATTCTTGGTTCACATAAGGACAACTAAAGGAATGTCGTCACGAAGGGAAAATTCTAGGTAAACAGACAGATGAAGGTTACCTGTTTCCATGACCTCCCCGCGCTGGTCGTGTCAGCGTGGCCATTTCGACTCCGAATATAACCACTCATTATCCTTATTATCAAGTACTATGCCTGTTGGCGTAGGTGATCATGGGAAAGGGAGGGGTGGGGGGGGGGGAGTTAAGGCAAAGAAATGCAAATGAATGCATACAAATGAGAAGCTACAGTAAAGCTGAATGTGAGGGAGAATTGAAAAAAAAAAAATATAGAAAAAATGGTATGGCAGAAACCTTATGTGATTGATAGATGATACAAATTTGAACGACGTTTCTGCTCAATAGGCCTTCAGCAGGAACAAACAGTCAACACACAGATATGTAAGGAAATAAAACTAATCCTACATAGCTAACTAGTAATGGAACATCCAAAGCAAAATAATCAAAACTGGTTTAAGAAAAGAAAAATAGCTTCCCTGTGTCGTGGACCGTGGCCGGAATGAAAAAGAGAAATTGGCTGTTGTGAGCTGTATATACCCTGCTAGTCAGAGGGTCAAACCGTGTAAAGGTTTCTAAAAATATGTGAGTGGGGGAGGGGGAGAACACTATTTAGGCTACCCCGACTACAAAGACACTGACAATACCTATTAGTATCTAAGTGGCCACACTTACATGTACACACACACATGCGTACGTATATACATATACAAATAAACATGCATATACATACATATATATATATATATATATATACCTGTACCCATACAGATGACCACATACATGCATATGCACACCCATACATAGATAACCATATATGTGTAAAAATGTGCGCTTAACGCCCATATAACCAGAAGAGTACACACACAGAGACCAGTGTGCATTCACACAGGAGAAAGAGCAGAACAGAAGAATAACAGGTACTCGAGAAGTAGAAAGAATGATATGTCTGATAGTAGGGTATAATATTTTTTAAAAATATGTGAAAGGTAAGTAGCACAGACAAAAGAGGTATAGGAGACCACCGAAGTATCGCAGTGAGGTCTAGTGGAGGAGGGCTATGAATAGCATGGCATAGTGGATAGAATAAAGTGCCCAAACATAGACAGCAGAAAAGCCTTTGCAATAGAGAAGGAGCAACTAAAAAGAAATTATGTGTACGAGTGAGATACATTCATTCCTCGTGGGGTCAACGAACCAAATTGGACTATAAGGCGATTCTCCAAAGCAAACCGGCTACGCTTGCCAGAATGGCAAAGGACAATACCAGTGATACGGATGTCATCTTTGCCCGTGTGGTCTGAGGAATTGAAATGAGAAGACACTTGAGTGCCAGTATACTGTTGAACATCTCGAAGATGTTCAAAAGTCTTGCCGCTAACGTGTACCGGACTCGCCAAATAAGTCATCTGGCATCGTTGGCATATGATGGCATAAATGATGTTTCGGGACACACATGTGAAGCCATGCTTAATCTCAAACCGTCCAGTAGGGAATAGGACAGAGATGTTGCGGAGCACATAGGCGCAGGTTATACAGTTGTGACCACAAGGGGTCGTACCAAAGTGTTGATGGTCGGAGCGGGGGGAGATGGCTCCTAACCGTAATATCTCCTACATTCCTGTCGCGTTTGAAGGTGATCATAGGAGAATCACTAAAAAGTAGACGAGTAGTGGGATCAGAGTAGAGAATGGAACGATAGCAGTTGAGCATCTTCACGGCAGCCAGGATGTGAGGATGATAGGTGAGGGTGAGTATTGTTCTCTTGTCTCTCCACAACTTTCGATCTCGACAGTTATTTAAAATTTCTGTTGTTGACCTTCTACCTTGTCATTCCCTTAAGCTGTCTGGTATCTTTTCTCTTTGCTTCTCTCTATTTCTTCGTCCCTCAATTTTTTCCAGTTGTTACATTATATTCCAGCTTATGCTTTCTCATCCATCATCATCATGTGTTATACCGGTTGCTGGGGCGATCATGCCCTTTCACAATCTTCTATCCTCAATGCATCGTATCAGTTCTGTTGTTGACTGTTTTCCATGCCATGACACCAAGCTATCCAGTATTTTCTCTCTTTGCCGTCCGCAATCTTTCTTTCCTATTATTTTGCCAGTTGTAACCAAGTATTCCAACTTTCCTCTTCTCATGATGTGTCCAAAAAATGTTGATTGTTTCTTTCTGATGTTCCTTAGGAGCTCTTTTTTTGTGTTGGCCTCTTTGAGAATTTCTTCATTGGTCTTTTTAGCTGTCCATGGAACTTTCAGCGTTCTTCTGAGAAATCCCATCTCTGTGGCCTCTAATCGTCTTTTCATTTCTTTGTCTACTGTCTATGATTCGCTTCTATAGGTCAGAACTGGTTCTATATAGCACCGATGAACTCTCTTTCTCACTTCTATTGATATAGATTTGTTGCATAAGATATTTTTCATTTTCTGAAATGCTATTTTGGCCTGAGCTATTCTGTATTTTTTTTATTTCTGTGGTGCATCTTCCATCTGATGTTTTTATTGTGCCCAAGTATATGAAGCGTTGCGCTTGTTTCAGGTTTTTCCTGTTTATTTTTATGCTGCATGATGATGATGATTGTTTCTTCGATATGACCATTACTTCTATTTTCTTGCTATTCAGGCTCAAAGAAAATATATGATACCCATTTTGAGAGAATGGGTGAACCCCGATGGCGGGTTGGTAAGGACAAAAATTCACCACTTTTGAAGAATTTATCCTGGACTCAACTGGGCGTAGACTAGCGCCCTAGCCAACACACAGCTACACAAGACACAGCTTGCCTTAGTTCATACAAACATCTCTGCTGGCTGCTGAGCTTAACAGTAATTTTTTGTATTGAATTTTAAATCAACAGAAATTAAGTAGTCGTGTAGGTGTATACTATGTCTCATTTATGAACATTAGAATATAAATGTTATGCCGAACTGTCTTCATTTCCCTACCTTCCCACTTCCCTTCTTCTGTAACCCTTTACTTTCTTCCTCGCTTTCTTTCTTTCTTTCTCTCTTCCGCTCTAATTTCTCTCTATCTCTAACCTATTTATATTTCTCCATCAATATCGCATCTTCCTACTCTGTATTTGTTCCTCCCTCCATCCACACACAGTTCACTGTCACGTCATGTTATATTATGTTATGTTGTGTCATGTCATGTCACGTCACGCTATGTCATGTTATGTCATGTTATGTTATGTTATGTTATGTTATGTCATGTCATGTCATGTCATGTCATGTCATGTTATGTTCATGGAATCAGTTTCACCACAATTGCGATTTGTCCCATATCTGCTCGACTCATGTCGCGGCTCCCGCCAAATCTCTCTATCACACACACACATAACACACACACACACACAACACACGCACACACACACACACACACACAAAACACACACACACACACAAAACACACAAACAACATACAATTTCTCTTTCCATCTCACACGAACACTATTTTTCTCACACACTATCTCTCTCCTACACTATTACTTTCTCTCCATTTTTCTCTCACAAACACAATTGTTCACTCTCTCATTTCATCTCTCCCTCATTTTTATCCACTTTCAGTCTTTCACTTTAACCCTCACCCTTCTGATCACCTTCACATTGGCCTATTTCTTCACTGCTGGTTTCGATTATCCGGACTGATGTGCGCGGCAACTCAGAGCGAATGTGAGCTTTTGGAAGGGCGCGCGTGTGTCATCCCAGACATTCAAGGACAATGACACGCTCGGCGTGTTTCGTTTCTTTCTTCTCTCACTTTTCAAACTTGAGCTGTCAGCATGCGATAGGTCTCAACTCTTACCGAACAATCATCATCATCATCATCATCATTGAGTGCAATTTCCACATCGAAGATTGGCTACCATGGAGCGCCATTCCACTCTGTCTCTTGCTTTGATGGTGCAGATTGTCATAGGTTGACTTGTCCATCTTTTGATGTTACTCGTCCATGTTAGTCTTGGCCTGTCTCCGCCTCTTTTACCTTGTATTTTCCTTTCCAATATTACTTTTATTAGGCTGTTGTGTCTTTTAACATGCTCCAAAATTTCATTTGTTTTGTTCTAATTGTGTTTAGTAATTCTATTTTCATTTTTAGTTGATTTAAAACTTCATCATTTGTTTTCTTTTCTTTCCATCCAATTCTACCTATTCTTCTATAAATCCACATTTCAAAGGCTTCAATTTTTTAAAAATGTTTTCTTGTCTAATGTCCATGTTTCTGCACCATAAAGGAATATTGAGAAGATGTAACATTTTGCTATTCTTAGTTTTAGTCCTGGTGTTATTTGTTTTGATGTTAATATATTATTCATGGCATTAAAATTACTTTTTGCCATACCTATTCTTTTGTTTATTTCAATTGTACATTTTTCATCACTGGTTATAGTGTGTCCCAGGTAGTTGAAGCTCTGGACTGTCTCCAGATGTATTCCTTCAACTGTGATATTTAATTGTAGGTCTTGAGAATTTTCTTTGTTTATGATCATAGTTTTAGTATTTTTGATATTCATATCTAGTCCATATATGTTGCTTGTCATGTTTATTACATTAAGTAATTGTTGTAGATCTTTGGGATTTTCTGCTAGTAGAACAGAATCATCAGAATATATTAGGTTATTGATTATCTTTCCATTAATTTGTAGGCCTGGCATCTCTGTGATGTTTTTAAAGATTTGCTCAGTGTTTAGATTGAACAAGCTTGGTGATAGGATGCATCCTTGTCTTACTCCTATTTTTATATCAATGGGTGTAGAGTTCTCCTTGTTATATTTTATTATTGCTGTTTGCTCCCACTACAAATTACATATTAGTCGTATGTCTGTTACGTCCAGATTTATACCTTTTAAGCAGTCTATACGTTGCTTATGGTGTATTCTGTCAAATGTTTTGGTGTAGTCTATGAAGCAGACATATATTGGTTTGTTTACTTCTATGTACTTTTCAATCAATGTCATCATGCTGAATATCGCTTCCCTTGTCCCACTGTTTTTCCTGAATCCAAATTGCTGCTCATCTAATTCAGTATTATTTGTATTCTGAATCCTTCCTTTGGCTAACTTGTTCAACGTATTTCTTATCTTCTGAAGAAAATGGTGATGTAGTGGATCACAGGTAACTTCAACACACCAGGAAATGACAAGGCAGATACATTAGCTATGAGAGAATCCAGACAAACACAATTCAACACCGACATCTCATTAAACACAGCCAAACAAAATCATAAACTCTAACAGTAGAGAACACTGACTGAATGGATGGAGAATGGAAAAGCACAGAGCGATCTTTTTAAATACATGTCAAGGCCAAACCCCTGAACATTAATAACCTAAAAATAAGAGAACAAACCATCATCTTCAGACTGAGAACCGGTCAAATACCATAGACAGATATGAATCTAAAAACAATGCTTAAACTATGATCACAAACAAAGATAATACTCGAAACCCACAAGTGGATATCAAAGTGGAAGGAACCGACCTGGAGACAGTTCAGAACTACAACTACCTTAGGACATACTATAACCAGTGATGGAAAATGTACAACTGAAATAAACAAAAGAATAGGAATGGCAAAAAGCCATTTTAATGTCATGAAAAATATACTAACATCAAAACAAATAATACCAGGGTTAAAACTAAGAATAGTAAAATGTTATATCTTCTCAACATTCCTGTATGGTACAGAAACATGGACATTAGACAAAATAAACAGAACAGAAAATTGAAGCCTTTGAAATCTGGATTTACAGAAGAATATGAAGAACTGGATGGAAAGAAAAGAAAAAAATGACGTAGTCAATTAAACATGAACAACTAAAAATAAAAAGAGAACTACCAAGTACAATTCAAACAAGACAAATGAGATTTTTGGGGCATGTTAAAAAAACACAGCAGCCTACTAAAAGTAATCTTGGAAGGGAAAATGCAATGTAACAAAGGCAGAGGCAGATCACGACTATCATGGACGAGTAACATCAAAAGATGGACAAGTCAGCCTATGACAACTTGTACTATTAAAGCAAGAGACGTAACGGAATGGCTCTCCAAGGTAGTCAACCTTCTATGCGGAGACGGCACTTAATGCTAATGATGATGACCACTGAACAACCACATCAATAGAATACAACGAAACAAAACTCCAGCATGATCACTCTGTGAACACTCACGTGAAACAGTAGAAGATCACCTTTTTGACTGTCCAAAACTCACTGACATCAGATCAACTCTACTTCCTCAATGTCCTAATAAATGGAACACCTTGTATGGAACTACAAGAGAACTCAGAAATACCTGCAGATATCATCGTATGGCATTGGACCGAAAGGCGTCAGCTCACAGGTATCTGGATCCATAATAACAACAGCTGGAGAAAATGGTACTTGTAGCATCATTATCAAATGCCGTGTCTGCTGGAAGAGGTGATCATGTCTTTTCACAACTTTCTACAGTGTGCATCCAATAATCAAATGCAATGAGAACAATTGATTTTTTGTGACGTTTGGTAAATCAATGCGATTCTACACAAAACGACAATTCAAAATCTTGTAATTTTGTAAATAAACATATAGAAATAGTTCGACCACGGAACTCATTACAACTCGGCCAGACCTGCAAACTTCTATCTTATCTATTTATACTTTCTGACCTGTTCTGTCTGCCCAGTTTTGTGTGTCTACTCTGTCCTGTTGTGTCCACATTGTTTGTCCTGTCTGTCTGTCCCGTATGTCTTTATATTCTCTATTTCCTGTCACTGCCTTGTCTGTTTGTTGTATCTGTCGTACTATCCTAGATAATATCATGTATGTCTGTACTATCCTAGACAGACAAGACAGGGCAGTCATAGACAGGCAGGCACACATTCTTATATCCGCTCCGTGTTGTCTGTCTGCCATGTCCTTTCTGTCTTCCTGGCCTGTCATATCTGTATCTCACGTCCATTTAATATGTCTGTCTGTCTCGTCATTACTGTCTGTCAGTCCTGTCTGTCGCTTGCGTCTTGTTTGTCTTTCCTGTTATGGTTGTATGCATGTCCCGTCCTGTCTTTTAATGTAATTGTCTTATTCTGTCTGTCTGTCTGTCTGACCTGCAATGTCTGTTCTTCCCATACTGTCTGTTAATTTTTTTCCTCCTGTCTGTTTGCTTCGTCCTGACTGTCCCTCGGTCTGTCTGCTCCGCCAGTTTGCCCTGCTCAGCCTTGTCCGGTAACGTTTTGTCCTGGCCTGCCAGTTTGTCCCGCTCAGCCTTGTCCGGTAACTTTCTGTCCTGTCCTGCTATTTTGTCCCGCTCAGCCTTGTCCGGTAACGTTTTGTCCTGGCCTGCTATTTTGTCCCGCTCAGCCTTGTCCGGTAACGTTTTGTCCTGGCCTGCTATTTTGTCCCGCTCAGCCTTGTCCATTAACGTTCTGTCCTGTCCTGCCAGTTTGTCTCATACAGCCTTATCCATTAACGTTCTGTCCTGTCCTGCCAGTTTGTCCCGCTCAGCCATGTCAATTAACATTTTGTCCTGTCCTGCCAGTTTGTCCCGCTCAGCGTTGTCCATTAACGTTCTGTCCTGGCCTGCCTTTTGTCCCGCCCAGCCTTGTCCGATAACGTCCTGTCATGTCCTGCTGTACTGTTCTGTTCCGTCGTCTCTCAATTTGTCCCTTTGTCCTGTCAACTTGTCTTTCTGTTTTATTTGTCTGTCCCAGTCTATTTCTGTCCTGTGTTTGTCCCGTCCTGCCTGTCTGTTCCGATTTGTCTGTATGTTTAGCCCTGTCTATCTATCCCGTCATGTTTGTCTCCTTTGTCTGCTCCATCCTTCTTGTTTCTCTGTCTCATTCTGTCTGATTCTGTCTATTTATCCCATGCAGTTCTCTCTCCAGTCTGATCCGTCCAATCTGATTGTCCCGTTTCGTCTTGAAATATCCCTTCTTGTCTTGAACCGTCCTTCGCTTTTTTGTCCTGTTTCGTGAAATCCCGTCATTGTCCCAACTTGTCGTTTCCTATCTCTTCTCTTTCTGTCCAGTCTTTTCCTGTATGCCCTGTCAACTCACCGATTTTATTGTATCTCTGGTGACCTGTCTGTCAGTCTGTCATGTGCGTTTGTCTTTTCCTGGAGGCCTTGTTTTGATTTCCATATCGTCGTAGTGGGATCTGTCATTAAATATCTCACCCCAAAGGTGTCACAGAGAACCTGGTTGGTTGTAGCGCTAGACAAGACCAATGCAGTTATCTGATATAGCGCAGTGTGTATGGAAGGTCTCACAGCCATCGTCGAGAGGACGAAGCTAGTAGGAACGATATGACGCGGACGTTCCAGGAAGCTTCCTACACTAAGTACTAAAACAATTCACGTAGCCCAGTTTGTTTCCATAGTCTTGCCACAGCTATCTATTGCATTAATAAAACTATAGATCGGTGTGGTCTGGCTCTCTAGAATTATGGGTAGAATAAATAAATTAGATTTTGGAGGGAGGCCTGGCATTTAGTAATTTTTTTCCCTCTAAAGTAAGGTTTTCATGTGTTTTCTTTTCACCATTTCTGGGGACGGATAAGCATAAAGTAAAAGAAAACTCAAGACATCAAGGAGACCTTTAATTTGACAACAAAAGAAGTGTGAGATCTGGCTAGAGACAGTGATTCTTTCAGACACGCTGTGGTGGATGCAACGTTCTGCGAAGGACATGCGACCTCATTATGAAAAGATAACTAAATTTGAAATGTACCGTATGTTAGTATGTCATTTTGTTATGTAGTTTCAAACACGTTCTAAGGAATTAAAATACTCATTCTGCTTAGATATTTAAATATTTCATTCTACACTACTTATCTACATATACGTTTCTGAAGATGGAATGTATCCTTATCAGGTCTTCTCTGTAACTTAGAGTTTTACACAACAGGTCCTATTTTGGAATCCTCAAGGAAAAAGACAGAGGAAGGCCAAAATATTCTTGCAGAAGACAGATGGAAGTACAGATGAAGATGATGGGAAAGACATGGAATGATCTTAAAAGAATGACAAGAAACAGAACGACTTGGAAAGTGTTTGTTGAAGAAATATACTCCACGGGGAGCTGAAAGGTGGAAGAAGAGAAAGAAGAAGAGAAAAAAGAAGAAGGTCTTCTCTAATCCCAACTTTGTGGCAAATTCTTGACAGGTCATATTGAAGTTTGTCAATAAGCTTGGTTCGAGCAATTCCTAAACTGATGTTGGACTTTTGTGATGTCCACACCATGTTCATTAAAGAGAACAGTCTCTCCACTGAAGCATTACTTCCAGGAAGACACAGACACAGTTCATTGAGCTTCTGGAGTTCTACATATGGAATCATTTTTGTAGAGAGATAACTTACAAATATCACCCTATTTTGAACAGTCTGAAAGTTTGAAAAGTCATTCCACTTCGCTATTTTTTTCTGATGACACACACTTCTTCAACAAAGAAATTTTGTGAAACAAATTATCTCAATTGAGTAAGCTAACATCTAATCAACCTATGTTAAAGTCTCTGCATCAACAGCAGGTGCACAGTCAGAACAGCATGGTTAATCCTAATAAAGTATCAGTTTCATAGTTCTCCCTTAAAAATCATATCGTTAATACGGACACACCGGTAATAGGAATGGGAGCTGATGAAGTGACCAGGGACAAGTTGATGACATACCTCGGAGTTAAGTTTGATCGCAGCCTGTGTTTTCGAAATCATGCTGACCATGTGATAACAAAATCCCGCAAAGGATTAGCCGCCTTGAAGGTCATGGCAGCTGCCAACATCGAGCAGAGGCTACTTACTCTGTTCCAGTGATTAGTCCTCGCTCCAATCGAGTGTGCCCTGACTATTCTTACTGTCAGTACGACTCAAATCGACAGGCTGGAGAAAATGCAGAATGAAGCCATGCGCATTATTTTGGGGTGTGCGAGGGACACTCCCTGTGTAGCAATGAGGTATCTTTTTGACTTTCCAACCATAGATGACAGAATCAAGATTTGGAGGGCACGAGCATACCTGAAGATTAGTACAGATAAAGAACATCCATTGCACCACGAGTTCAACACAGGGAAGGGTGTCAGGTTAAAAAGAGGCAAATCATGGGTGGGCCGAGCAGAAGATGTCATCAAACAGGTCTGTGGTACCAATATCAACGTTGGCGAGGAGTGGATGTAATAGTTACCGGCTAAGGGAATTGTAGAAAGCGTGCAGAGCATGAGAATAGAACATAGGTACATGAAAGAGTTCAAGATAGTGTGATCTGGAATTTTCTAGAAGGGGCAAAAAGGGGTGACGTATTGTTTTGACGGTTGTGACGTATTTGTGTATCAACTAGGAGACAAAGGAAATTAGAGTGGCAGAATATGATTGGATGCGCGAAGGAGCTTGGGATTGCAACTAGGGGGAAATATAAAAAGCTTAGAAGCGCACTCAATGGTCAGAGCAGTTATCAGTCAAGCAGTCAGAAGGTAGTCAGCAGTCAGTCTCTCTCCTTTGGGTCTCTCCTTGGTTAGTACAGGCTAAGTCAAGTTCGAGCTCACTCTCTCTCTAGGAAGTCAAGTCTCGCTGAGTTCATTAGAACAGAGTCGATTAGATTTTGAAGATATGTTGACATAGCTCAGCGCCATGATCAATGGAATAGTCTTATTGCTGTTTTAAGAAGAATGTTATTGTTCATTCCGTTAAGATGAAAGTAAGATCTTGAGTGTGGTAACACTAGAACACGGATACCGGTGCCTACGTCATTCAAGGGGACATTCTCGTATATTGCCACACTCGACAGGAACAGTAGGGACAGAACTCAGTCGTGGCCAATGCGGAGGTCAACGGTCTCATCTGCAATAACACCGATGAGAAAGATGCAGTCATCTATACAGATAGATGTAATACGACACCAAAGAAGTGCATGGGCATTTACAGAACGCCCGGCAGGCAGAAAAGTCAAAGAAGACAGTGGTGTATACGTCATGACCACGGGTAGCATGACGATGGAGGTGATGGCAGTGACCAATGCATTCAACTGGTTAGTCACAAGACTACACCCACGCCTGTAGTGATTTGATGAGCATGATTAAAAAAAAGTGGAGGCGGGCTCTGTATGCATGCAGTGTTAGAGTCATTGCAGAAGTAAAAAAAAAATACATAAGGTCACCTTTGTCTATGTCCCTGGACATGCTGGAGTACCGGGAAATGAAAGAGCGGACAGGTTGGCTAGCTGCGCTGTCGTTGAAGGCGTTCAACCACTGGATCGGGCGGACATCATCATTGCCCTCCGAGATGTGGGAAGAGCACAGGACTTCGACAACCACAAATCCACGTCACTCATTCGGATGAAAGAGATGTGAGTTGGGATGGGCGCAGCCAGAAATTAGAAACTTAGTGGGTGTGTAAGAGGACTTGTCAACCAACACAGAACTGGAGTCGCCAGTCGCTGGATACTGCGGGATTTGCTGAGGAGGGGATCTGAGCACCTATGGACATGTTCGGAGTGCAATAATGATGACCCGCAAATAACTCAATAACAGCATACCTCATATGTTAATTATCATTCTGTATTAAATGTTATTTAATGCCACTTCTGTATAACACATCGATATTATCATTGGCATATTTATTGCATCAACTTACTTTACTTTCACTCACTGATCAATATATCACATAAAATGCAATCATCTACTTCAGGGATGGCCAATAAGGTGCCCGCGGGCCACAAGTGGCACGCGACGTCCTTTTTTTGGCCCGCGGCGGATAAAAACTAAAATCAGGTTGCATTGAGCAAAATGTCCCTGGGAAAATTGATTAAAAATTTGTTACATTAACATCTACCGTGGAGAAAGCTAACTCAAATATTCTTTAGTAGTTTGTTTAAAATAAAGTATACTTATTGGTGGAAACATCCTAGGTAAATCAAAGAAGAATAATAGTACAAGTAGACATATGTTTAACACTCGGAACACTCTAGTAGTTAGTTTAACGTCGCCTTCCCGTCATTCCCGACCCATCCTTTTTTTTCGTTTGATCATCCTGTGATCGACTGAAACAAAGGAAGAAGCCGACGAATGGTTCTAGAACCGATTCTCGGTTCGAGGAGTTCAAACAGTTTCCGCCAAGAAATACTGTCAGTCACCCACCTCCTCCTCCTCCTCCTCCCCAACACATTCACCCCACAATTATATTACTTTCAGTTTATTTCTCTCCAATCTTCTTTTCATCAGTCAAAATTATATATCCGATCTGATCATTCTGATTTTATCGAGTTACAGTGAACAGTTCAATTTTTAACGGGAAATAGTGCTATTGTTGTATTTTCATTTTCTGTTGCTTCGGTCGTGGTTTAATATGAGCAATAAACGTCAATTAAATGAAAAAAAATCAGATTTTTTCATGAGAAATGGGAACATGATTTTTTTTATTTATCAACAATAAGGATAGCAAACCGCAGTGCCTTGTGTGTTTGCAAGTGTTGTCTGTAAATAAAGAGTATAATTTTAAACGGCATTGCCCACAGCACCACGCTGCTAAATACAAGGACTACATTGGTACAATACGTTCTACACTTGTGTGCGATTTGAAGTTAAAGGTTAGTGCTCAGAAATCTGTTTTTCCTACATTAACAACAAAACAAACAAGTTCCTTAATCGCATCATTTGTTGTAAGCGCAGAGATAGCGAAATAAAAAAATCATTATGTGACGGTGACTTCGTAGAGGATGAAAACCTTCTACAACAGCATTTAACATCTCTTGATAAAAGCTGCACAAACTACAGTATGAAAATTAACACAGCAAAAACAGAGGCTATAAGAATAAGCAAATTAAGACACCCATTAAACATCAAGATCAAAGATAAAGAAATAAAACAAGTAGAGGAATTCAAGTATTTAGGCACAATGTTCACAGAAGATGGAAAACTAGACAGAGAAATTGACATGAGAATACAAAAAGCAAGTGCTGTCACATACCAGCTTTAACCATTGTTAAGACATCCAAACATTTCTATGACAGGTAAACAACAAATGATAAATAGCATTTTCATACCAACTTTGTGCTATGAAAGTCAAACATGGACACTTTCTAAATCACATTTAAGAAAGATCAATACATGTGAGATGCATTGTTTGAGAAAAGTAACAAGCAACACAAGAAGAGATAGAATACCAAATGAAACCATAAGAAAAATGGTAGGAAAAAACCCTGCCAAGAATATATAGAACAACAACAATTTAAATGGTTTGGCCACCTGGTCAGAATGAATCCTCACCAATCACCATCAAGGGCGTTCTTCTCGAGAATGCATGAAAAAAGACCAAGAGGAAGACCCAGAAGAAGATGGATAGATGCAGTGACAGAGACATGTAACAACAAAGGGAAATCACTAATTCAGACAATTCGAGCAGCACAAGAACGACAAATGATATAAACCACGACACCTTTTAGGTATCAGTGAAAGAGAAAAGAAGAAAGAAGAAGAGACTTCGTAAAGAGTTGTTCTTTTAACATGGCGCGTGCATTTTGGGAAGAAAATTGTCAGTCATTTTGAGAGCGTTCCACTATCAAAACAGACAGTCACTAGAAGGGTTGAGGAAATAGGTTCTCATTTATCTAGTAAATTAAAGAGTATCGTTACAAATTCCGCTTACTTTTCTCTGGCTTTGGACGAATCTACTGACATATCAGACACAGCACAACTTTTAATTTTCATAAGAACTGTTTCAAAAGACTTTTTTTTATCAATGAAGAGCTAATAGCTTTAGATTCATTGCATAATACGACCAAAGGTCAAGACATTTATGACTCAGTTATGAAAGTTGTTAACGGCATCGATGACATAAACAGACTTTCAGCAATAGTGACAGATGGGGCTAATTCAATGTGTGGTACTCAAAAAGGTTTAGTTGGATTATTAAGGAAGGCTGGAATCTATTGCCCAGCATTACATTGCATTATACACCAGGAGGCGCTGTGTGGCAAGATTCTAGACGTGGAGGATGTTATGCTTGCTTGCTTGCGTTCGCCCGATGGCCACGTATTCATAGACTGTAGAATTCCTCTTCGTCATCCGTCCACAAAAGGACACCAAGTGGGCGTTTCTGCGTTATGTTGTGGTTTGCAGTATAGCTGTTCTATTTGCGCCTTTCGGCCCAACACATCCGACCTCAGCACAACATTTTTGAGTACCGGGTTGTCTTCCCTTTTCGATCCCTGCTCGCTTGGCCAGACTAGACAGGTTAGTCTGTTACTACAGGCACCACGGAGAGGTGGAGCAGGGTCTGGATGGTTTTGGTTCACTGATCCTGGCGCAAGCCATCAGCTGTGGGTCGCTGACAACTTCCAGCTCTGGTGCTGGGAGGTGCGTCTTTGCTTCCGGATGTTATGAAAACTGTAATAAAGTGTGTGAATTTAATCAAAGGCGGGAATCGGTCTTTGACACACCGACAGTTTATAAATTTTCTATCAGAAGTTGAGGCGGAATATGGCAATTTAGTGCTCTACACACAAGTACGCTGGCTAAGCAGAGGAAATTGTTTGAGGCGGTATTTTGCTTTGAGAAACGAGATAAAGCAGTTTTTAGAGAAACATGACACCAACAAAGAACTGATCAGAAAAATGTCTTATCCACATTTTAACAGCGTATTGGCCTTTTTAACTGATATCACCCAGCACATGAATGAACTCAACGTGAAGCTACAGGGACGTTCCCAAACAGTCTCAGATTTGGTAGGACACCTAGATGGATTTATAAGTCAACTAAAAGTCTTAAGATCCACCCTGGCTAAAGAAAATTTCATTCATTTTCCTTCGTGCAAAGAATTGATTGAGGAGCGCAGTGACACTGATTCCAAATTTTCTGTATTAATGTTAGACAAACTGTTGGAGCAATTCAGTGAACGATTTCTGACTTCAGTGGTATACGACCAGAACTGGTATTGTTTAACAACCCTATGAAGTGTGACATTTTCCAACAACATGACACTTTTCAGTTGGAGTTATGTAACCTCCAAAGTGACTCCTTTTTCCAATCAAGGATGGAGATAGGAGTTGACTTTTGAAAACTTGTGCCACGGGAAAAATATCCCGCATTGAGTAATTTCAGTTTGAAAATCACTTCTATGTTCGGAAGCACATATATATGTGAATGCGCTTTTTCAACAATAAAGGCGATTAAATCGTCACAAAGAAACTGAAGGCCACATTCAGGATTTATTACGAATATCATCATCTTTACACATTGACTTTGATGAGCTTGTTGCTGCACATGAACGTCCACATTGTTCTCATTAAGGTTTGTTACCTGTCAACTTTAAAATGACCTAACTAAAACATGTTTGTTAAACAATATAAATAGCAACTTTTATTCGTTTTTATAAATCAACTAGGCATTTTTAACTCTGTTGCAATATCTATGTTAGTCATATATCTTATCTTTGTGTGAATGTCTATGTTAGGCATGTGTTATATCTTTGTGTGTGCATGTCAATGTCGGTTATATCTCATATCTTTATGTGCATGTTTATGTTAGTCATGTGTCATATATCTGTGTGTCAGTGTTAGTCATGCCTCGTATCGCTGTGTGCATGTCTGTATTAGTCACATCTAATATATTTGTGTGTGCATGTCTGTGTTAGTCACATCTCACATCTTTGTGTATGTATGTCTGTGTTAGTCACATCTCACATCTTTGTGTGTCCGTGTCTGTGTTAGTCACATCTCACATCTTTGTGTTAGTCACCTCTAGTGACTCGGGCAGATGGTGCTCGTAAACCTGGGAGGGCCTACCACATAAGGGCAGAATCCCCCTACAGAAAAGACAATCTGCTGCCTTGCAGGAAGATTGGGGACAATCAAAGGCTAGGGAAAGCAAACCCGAATAAAATGCTGGCTGAAATCGGATGCACTGGGCCACTGGCGCAGAACACAGTGCAACGTATTAACGGGTGTTCAGTCAGAGTGGATCTGACAGACTTTAAATGTGATGTTCTGTCTGTGGGGGCGATCAACACACTTAGCCTGACAGCTGACTTCATATGAGAGTCTGGAATCCTTACTCTGATTGAGTCCTGAACGCAGATATATATATATATATATATATATATATATATATATATATATATATATATATATATATATATATATATTGTTATTGGTTATGGAAGGCCTCGGTATCACTGCAAACGAATTAAAATCCATAATTGCTCAACCGCCCGTGCCAGTGGAATCATCCGAATTAATAACACATCTCCCAAACAAAGAAAGGTAACTGTAGTCCCCATCGTTGCAGTCTCAGCACACGCCAAAAGACATAAGGCGAAACCGCGCAGAAAGTGAACACAGCCAACTGTTCCCTGTCTTACGATATCATCATTCATCGTAAACAAGCGGAATATCGAAACAGGATCAAAACGGATGAGACACACAGCTCACGGTGTGCACAGAGCACTTAACTCAGTAGCTCCTGCAACAAGCCGGACTTGGAATATGAGGAAACTGCAAGAAGGAAAACTTTTCAGACATAGCCTTCAATGGTTCCCTCCGCCTATCCACCATATACCATGGAAGTTCGCGTCCTCCCGAAAACGATGATCGTCGTAGCACTCGATGATGTTAGGCCATCACTGATGACTCCAATTCCAAACATATAGACACACAGTGGTGGTAAGCTATCATTTCCAATCCAACAGAAGCCACCTGACCTGTAGCTAGTAAAACCACAGAGAGAATATGATTTTGTGACCTTCACTGATTCACTCTTGGATGTGAATGTGTAGTTTACACAAGAGGAGAAGTTTTCAACTACAGTGATCCCATTTAAGGCAATTCTGGGATAGCAAGGCAAGTCTCCTTTATAGCAGCAGAAATTGATGTTTTCTGCTCCCTTCTTATAGCTGCTGCCACACGATTCTGATGTCTCATTAACTTGGACATCATTCAAGAACAATGTCAGATTAACATTCCATAGATCTGGCTCTGCTGATGAAGTGCTTGGTGCAACAGTTGTATCAATCATACAGGAGGCTCCTGGTTTGTGGTCATTAATATCACAGACGGCATATGATGTTGTTATATTCAGTATTTCTTTCTGGGGTGTAAATATGTGGCACACACATGGAGAGTGGTTTGTGGTCACAGTAATCCCATTAAAGGCAATTCTAGGGTAGCATGGCATAGTTGTTTCAGAACAGCACAATCCTATGATGTTTTCTGTGTTCGCTATAAAGCTGCTGCTGCTACACAATCCTGACCAATTATAGGTGTGAACATTATTCACTTGCAATGACAAAACTGCTTTGTTTACATCATAAACCTCTGGAAGCGAATCATTTATGGGACTAATAATACAATTTATTCTTCCATCGGGGATATCTTCCTTGAGTCCCCCCCCCAAAAAAAAAGTCTTTGGTTAAAAAGCACATATGCTTTTGAGTTAAACACAAAATGAGCCCACTTCAAAGATTCAAAATGATCCTTGCCAATGCCATCCGTTTGCACAAGTTAGGCCCTTAGCTACCAAGGTCACATACATACGCCATCAAATTAAAGACTTTATCTACAGCGAAGGTTAACGAACTGTGAACAAACATTTATGTTCAAACCCTTGAATACATTTTCAAAAATCTGCCAACTCGCTGCAATAACAGATATCGTGGTGTTCAAAGTAAACATTGCTTAGTCCATGGCTCGAATATAAATAAGCTGCCATTTTGGTGCGTCCCATGACGTCAACCATATATATATATATATATATATATATGACCCTTTTCGTCTTGTCAGACGGTCTAGTGGAGGCTATTGCGTATTTTTTTAGGTATTGTTTTTGCTGAACAGCTTCTCTCGTGGCTAATTCTACCAATGTTTGACAAACACACGCGGTCACATAATGAACAGGTCAGGCTCGCTGATCCACAGGGTTTACCATCCTTTTTCATGAGTCTCTTCTCTTCAAAGTCCTGTCTTAGCACAGTCTCAAATGTTGTTATACCGTTCCTTATGCATGCTCTCCATGATGTGCGATCACTTGCCAGATGTTGCCAGTCGTTTTCACAGATGGAGAAGTCTTTCAGAGATGATTTGCAGATATCTCTATATCGTAGTTTAGGTCTGCCGATTTGTCTTATATATATATATATATATATATATATATAATATATATATATATATATATATATATATATATATATATATATATATATAATGTCACAGACGGCATATGATGTTTACACAAGTCTTACTATTATATGATGTTTACACATGTCTTACTATTCAGACTGAGACCTTTATGTATATAATATATATATATATATAATATATATAATGATTTGTCTATATATATATATATATATATATATATATATATATATATATATCATCATCATCATTGAGTGCCGTCTCCGCAACGAAGGTTGGCTACCATGGAGCGCCATTTTGCTCTATCTCTTGCTTTGATGGTGCAGGTTGTCATCGGTTGATTTGTCCATCTTTTGATGTTACTCGTCCATGTTAATCTTGGTCTGCCTCTGCCTCTTTTACCTTGTATTTTCCCCTCCAGGATCACTTTCAGTAGGCTGTTGTGTCTTTTAACATGGCCTAAGAATCGCATTTGTCTTGTTCTAATTGTGTTCAGAAGTTCTCTTTTCATTTTTAGTTGTTTTAAGACTTTGTCATTTGTTTTCTTTTCCTTCCATCCAATTCTACCTATTCTTCTATATATCCACATTTCAAAGGCTTCAATTCTCTGTTCTGTTTTCTTGTCTAATGTCCATGTTTCAGCACCATATAGGAATATTGAGAAGATGTAACATTTTGCTATTCTTAGTTTTAGCTCTGGTGTTATTTGTTTTGATGTTAGTATGTCCTTCATGACATTAAAATTACTTTTTGCCATTCCTATTCTTTTGTTTATTTCAGTTGTACATTTTCCATCACTGGTTATAGTATGTCCAAGGTAGTTATAGTTCTGAACTGTCTCAAGGTCTATTCCATCAATTTTGATATCCACTTGTGGGTTTTGAGTATTTTCTTTGTTTATGATCATAGTTTTAGTCTTTTTGATATTCATATCTAGTCCATATTTTTTGCTTGTCGTGTTTATTTCATTAAGTAATTGTTGTAGGTCTTTAGGATTTTCTGCTAGTAGTACAGTATCGTCAGCATATCTTAGGTTATTGATTATCTTTCCATTAATTTCTAGGCCTGGCATCTCTATGATGTTTTTAAAGATTTGCTCAGTGTATAGATTGAACAAGCTTGGTGATAGGATGCATCCTTGTCTTACTCCTCTTTTTATATCAATGGGTGTAGAGAACTCTTTGTTATATTTTATTATTGCTGTTTGCTCCCAGTATAGATTGCATATTAGTCGTATATCCATGTCATCTAGATGTATCTCTTTTAGGTATTCTATAAGTTGTTTGTGGTGTACTCTATCAAAAGCTTTGGTGTAGTCTATGAAGCAGGCATATATTGGTTTGTTTACTTCTGTGTATTTTTCGATTAATGTTCTCATGCAGAATATGGCTTCTTTTGTCCCGCTATTTTTCCTAAATCCAAATTGCTGCTCATCTAATTCAGTATTGATTTTATTCTGAATCCTTTCTTGCATAACTTTTAGTAAGATTTTTGTAACATGGCTCATTAGGCTTATTGTTCTAAAGTCACTGCATTCAACTGCACCATTCTTTTTAGGCAATGCAATGAAAGTTGATGTTTTTAGTTCATTTGGTATGTATCCTGTGTGGTATATGTCGTTGCATATGTCTGTAATCACTTCAATGCCAAAATCTTCAAGTGCCTGTATCATCTCTATCTGTATGCTTTCAGGTCCTGCTGCTTTTCCCCTTTTCATTGTTTTTATAGCTTTTTCCACCTCAGATTTTAAGATTTTATAGCCTGATGTACATTTTATAACTGGTTTCTTGTCCCTTTGATCATGAAATAGTTCTGTTATATATTCCTGCCATCTATCTATGATATCCTTATTGTCTGTTAGCATTTTTCCTTTTTTGTCTGCAATGCATCCACCTTCTGTGGCTTTTGTATTTTTATTAGTCATTCTCTTTATTTCTGTGTGCATTCCTCTTAGGTCTTGTTTGCTTTCCATAGTTTCTATTTCTCTACATTTTTGGCTGAGCCAGTCTTCTTTTGCTTTTTTGCACATTTTGCGTATCTCATTATCTATTTTATTGTATTGGGCAGTGTTCTTCGCTTGTCTCCTTTCTTCCATTTTTTCTAAGATGTTGTTAGTTATCCATTTTTGTTTTTTTCTTTTCTTTTGGGTAAGGTGTCGCAGGCTTTTTGTATGCTTTTCTTTATGCATTGCCATTTAGTTGTTACTTTTTCATCAGGATTTTCTCTTCTGTATTGTTATTGTTCAATTCCTTCCTCTAGCAGCTTTTGGTATGTGTTCTTTACTTGTATTGTATAGGTATCTTTAATATCTTTTTGATTTAAAGCTGTTATGTCGAGTGGGTTTGTTGATGAATCAGATTTTTGCTTGTTTCTCTTTAGTTTGATTTTCATTTTAATCATTACAGGATTGTGATCAGAATTAATATCTGCTCCTGGGTAGGTTTTGGCTTTCTTTACGCTGTTACGGAACCTTTCTTTTATCATTATGTAATCTATTTGATTCCTCTTCCTATCTCCAGGGCTTTTCCATGTGTATAGTTTCCTTTTCTCTTGCTCAAAGTAGGTGTTACATATTATCAGCCTGTTTTCTTCACAGAATTATATTAATCTTTCTCCTCTGTCATTTCTTTTTCCTAAACCATGATTTCCTATAATTGTCTTATATCTACCTTTTCCTACTTTAGCGTTCATGTCACCCATTACAATCAAGATGTCTGAAGATTTCACTTGCTTCATAACTTTATTTAGGTCTTCATAGTATGCCTCTATTTGTTCATCTGTGTAGTCTTGAGTAGGTGCATATGTCTGTATTATTGCTATGTCGAATGGTTTTGCTTTCAACTTGAGTAGTATAATCCTATCACTGTATGTCCAGTGGGTACTTATATATTTTTGTAGCTCTCTTTTTATCAGTATTCCTACCCCCCTTTGATGTTCTGTTGTGTTTCCTGAGTATATAAATGTATATTTTTCGTCTTCAATGTACCCACATTCCTTCCATCTAGTTTCTGATATGCCTAAAATATCTATATTTATTCGTTCTGCTTCTTGAATTAGATTTTCCAATTTCCCTTGTTGATATAGAGTCCTAACATTCCAAGTACTTATTTTAAGATCTTTCCTCCGACATAAGTTCGAATTTCTCCGACTCTCCATGGCTTCCTCTGGACTGGTACGTGATGAGGCTCCAATCTCTTTCACGGTGGTCAGCCATGTTCGTCTTTCGTGTTCTGAACATGCCTCTTGTGTACCACACACTTTGCTGTTTTCGCTTTCTGGGCCGTTGATCATTCTTGATTCCTCCGCCTCCATCCACCGTCACAGACTTTTCACATAAGGGTTGAACATACCCGTTTTTCCGTTGACATTTTTGTCAAACCATGTGCTTGCCTATCGAACCGCGAACACACAACACAAAGAAGAATAAATCATATTCCACTTAAATATCGGCAATCACAGTCCATCCCCACGTTAGAAGTAAAACATACACCAAACGGGAGAATAGCAACACATAATTTCACAACTAGACTGTCGCGTAAATCATTTAAATATATCAGCAAGAGCCGAATTATAAAAATCGACTACACGAAGCCGCCATGACACCGGAACACTCCACAGAATAATAGTAATATATATATACATGTATATAATGATTTATGTAAGCAAATAATGCCGATAAATAACAAAAATATTACCTTAAAACAAATGCCAAGTTATTTGTATTGATGTTGTTACGTGTGTGGCCCGCCACAAAAAAAAATAATAAAAAAGTGGCCCGCCATTTGAAAGAAATTGGCCATCCCTGATCTACTGTATGCTTTCTCTCTCTCTCTCTCTCTCTGCGTTCAGGACTCAATCAGAGTAAGGATTCCAGACTCTCATATGAAGTCAGCTGTCAGGCTAAGTGTGTTGATCGCCCCCACAGACAGAACATCACAATTAGAGTCTGTCAGATCCACTCTGACTGAACACCCGTTAATACGTTGCACTGTGTTCTGCGCCAGTGGCCCAGTGCATCCGATTTCAGCCAGCATTTTTTCAGGTTTGCTTTCCTTAGCCTTTGATTGTCCCCAATCTTCCTGCAAGGCAGCAGTTGATCTTTTCTGTCGGGGGATTCTGCCCTTAGATGGTCGGCCTTCCCAGGTTTACGAGCACCATCTGCCCGAGTCACTAGAGGTGACTAACACAGACATGCGACTTGTAATATGAGGAAACTGCAACAAGGAACACATTTCATGCATAGCCTCCATTTGTTCCCGCCGCCTATCCCCATATACCGGTAAGTCACGTCCTCCCGAAAATGATGATCATCGTAGCACTTGATGATGTTAGGCCATCGTTGATGACTCCAATTCCGAACGTATAGACACACAGTCAGTCGTCAATTTATTCTTGTTGCACATCAAACAGCAGACCGTAAGATTTGCGCACGGCCGGTTTAGGGAACCAATACGATGACGTAGGACACAATGTCGCCAAACTCATAATCTCGATACCTTTAGACTTATGTCTGATTACTCAAGTGTAAACAGTCTACGACGAACAATACACGAAGCAACTTCCCCAAAGAGACAAAACTGCGACTGACGAAGTAGTTTACATTAATGTGTAACGTGGAAATAACTTGCGTCAAAGAATCCCAATAACGGTCTTGAACAGCACTAATGTGACGTAAAGCACAGATGAAGTCTGGACGGTGGAATGTCTCACTCACAACACTTGATTCGTCAAAAACGGACTGTTGTCGACCTACGACCTCGTCTTAGCGACACAGATGTATCAAGCATATCATCATTTTGACTTTTACGCAGAAAAGTGCAATGAAGATCCGAAATTAATCAGACCCTGGGTGCATTTTCTGCAGCGATCGAGAGGACGTGGACTAGATCCGCCATCTTGTAGACGGAAGTCCCGTCCCTCCGTATGCTTTCAAGCACTGTAATTTCTGTAATTAAATTTAATTGACAGACAACAAACGAATAACGTTTTCCACGACTTATTCAATCTTCTTATTGGCTAGTGCAAAAGAAGGCGTAGCCAATCATTGCATTGGTTTCTGTCCAGAAGTCATAACGCCACAACTTACCACAAGTTTGACGGTTGTTTCCGAAATTGCGATTACACATCGTTAAGTTGTAAATGTTTACACCACAGTTTTATCTTAGAACAAATACAACCTGTTAGTGCTCCCAAAAATGGAATTGTTTAGTTGTCCGTATCATACAGGTAGGTCATTAATAAAATTTAATAGATGTAATAAATTAGAACACATACAGTTGAGTAGTCTACTAGACTCCTTACTAGAGATTGATGATTTGATGACACACGACACTGACTACTGACTTAGAATTAAAATTACTGGATGAAGTGGATGGAGGGTCATCGTTGACTCATCACTTGATCACTCATTCATCGGATGGACGATGAGGAACATATGATCATAGTCACATAGTGGTGATCATCCAACTCATCATCATTGAGTGCCGTCTCCGCAACGAAGGTTGGCTACCATGGAGCGCTATTTTGCTCTATCTCTTGCTTTGATGGTGCAGGTTGTCATCGGTTGATTTGTCCCATCTTTTGATGTTACTCGTCCATGTTAATCTTGGTCTGCCTCTGCCTCTTTTACCTTGTATTTTCCCCTCCAGGATCACTTTCAGTAGGCTGTTGTGTCTTTTAACATGGCATAAGAATCGCATTTGTCTTGTTCTAATTGTGTTCAGAAGTTCTCTTTTCATTTTTAGTTGTTTTAAGACTTTGTCGTTTGTTTTCTTTTCCTTCCATCAATTCTACCTATTCTTCTATATATCCACATTTCAAAGGCTTCAATTCTCTTTCTGTTTTCTTGTCTAATGTCCATGTTTCAGCACCATATAGGAATATTGAGAAGATGTAACATTTTGCTATTCTTAGTTTTAGCTCTGGTGTTATTTGTTTTGATGTTAGTATGTCCTTCATGACATTAAAATTACTTTTTGCCATTCCTATTCTTTTGTTTATTTCAGTTGTACATTTTCCATCACTGGTTATAGTATGTCCAAGGTAGTTATAGTTCTGAACTGTCTCAAGGTCTATTCCTTCAATTTTGATATCCACTTGTGGGTTTTGAGTATTTTCTTTGTTTATGATCATAGTTTTAGTCTTTTTGATATTCATATCTAGTCCATATTTTTTTGCTTGTCGTGTTTATTTCATTAAGTAATTGTTGTAGGTCTTTAGGATTTTCTGCTAGTAGTACAGTATCGTCAGCATATCTTAGGTTATTGATTATCTTTCCATTAATTTGTAGGCCTGGCATCTCTGATGTTTTTAAAGATTTGCTCAGTGTATAGATTGAACAAGCTTGGTGATAGGATGCATCCTTGTCTTACTCCTCTTTTTATATCAATGGGTGTAGAGAACTCTTTGTTATATTTTATTATTGCTGTTTGCTCCCAGTATAGATTGCATATTAGTCGTATATCCATGTCATCTAGATGTATCTCTTTTAGGCATTCTATAAGTTGTTTGTGGTGTACTCTATCAAAAGCTTTGGTGTAGTCTATGAAGCAGGCATATATTGGTTTGTTTACTTCTGTGTATTTTTTCGATTAATGTTCTCATGCAGAATATGGCTTCTTTTGTCCCGCTATTTTTCCTAAATCCAAATTGCTGCTCATCTAATTCAGTATTGATTTTATTCTGAATCCTTCCTTGTATAACTTTTAGCAAGATTTTTGTAACATGGCTCATTAGGCTTATTGTTCTAAAGTCACTGCATTCAACTGCACCATTCTTTTTAGGCAATGCAATGAAAGTTGATGTTTTTAGTTCATTTGGTATGTATCCTGTGTGGTATATGTCGTTGCATATGTCTGTAATCACTTCAATGCCAAAATCTTCAAGTGCCTGTATCATCTCTATCTGTATGCTTTCAGGTCCTGCTGCTTTTCCCCTTTTCATTGTTTTTATAGCTTTTTCCACCTCAGATTTAAGATTTTATAACCTGATGTACATTTTATAACTGGTTTCTTGTCCCTTTGATCATGAAATAGTTCTGTTATATATTCCTGCCATCTATCTATGATATCCTTATTGTCTGTTAGCATTTTTCCTTTTTTGTCTGCAATGCATCCACCTTCTGTGGCTTTTTTATTTTTATTAGTCATTCTCTTTATTTCTGTGTGCATTCCTCTTAGGTCTTGTTTGCTTTCCATAGTTTCTATTTCTCTACATTTTTGGCTGAGCCAGTCTTCTTTTGCCTTTTTGCACATTTTGCGTATCTCATTATCTATTTTCTTGTATTGGGCAGTGTTCTTCGCTTGTCTCCTTTCTTCCATTTTTTCTAAGATGGTGTTAGTTATCCATTTTTGTTTTTTGTTCTTTTCTCTTTTGGGTAAGGTGTCGCAGGCTTTTTGTATGCTTTTCTTTATGCATTGCCATTTGGTTGTTACTTTTTCATCAGGATTTTCTCTTCTGTATTGTTCAATTCCTTCCTCTAGCAGCTTCTGGTATGTGTTCTTTACTTGTATTGTATAGGTATCTTTAATATCTTTTTGATTTAAAGCTGTTATGTCGAGTGGGTTTGTTGATGAATCAGATTTTTGCTTGTTTCTCTTTAGTTTGATTTTCATTTTAATCATTACAGGATTGTGATCAGAATTAATATCTGCTCCTGGGTAGGTTTTGGCTTTCTTTACGCTGTTACGGAACCTTTCTTTTATCATTATGTAATCTATTTGATTCCTCTTCCTATCTCCAGGGCTTTTCCAATGTGTATAGTTTCCTTTTCTCTTGCTCAAAGTATGTGTTACATATTATCAGCCTGTTTTCTTCACAGAATTGTATTAATCTTTCTCCTCTGTCATTTCTTTTTCCTAAACCATGATTTCCTATTAAAAAAAAAAAAAAAAAAACTATCTTTACATCACATAGTACCATTGCTGGTGTATGACGAGGGGCAACGATAGAACCAGAGAAATAAAGGCCGCTTGGTCAAAGCAGTCGCCACGACGTGTGAGACTCAGGATTTTTATTTCACCCCTGATAGAAAAAATCCTTTCTGTCTACCGCGAGCTTCGAACACCGAACGTCGGCTTTTCAGCCAGCGGAACAGTGATTTTAGCCGCACGGCCACGCGCTCTCCTTGATTTCCTATAATTGTCTTAAATCTACCTTTTCCTACTTTAGCGTTCATGTCACCCATTACAATCAAGATGTCTGAAGATTTCACTTGCTTCATAACTTTATTTAGGTCTTCATAGTATGCCTCTATTTGTTCATCTGTGTAGTCTTGAGTAGGTGCATATGTCTGTATTATTGCTATGTCGAATGGTTTTGCTTTCAACTTGAGTAGTATAATCCTATCACTGTATGTCCAGTGGGTACTTCAACTAACAATGCAATTAATACATAATAATGACAACGAATAATAATAATAATATGAATTGAATATGCAATAAAATTAATGTTTGATCCAGGATGGCAAATCAAATGAAATAAAAAAACAAACAAACAATGGAATTATTAAAACGGAACGCCTATCGCTACTATCAGAAAGAAAAAGTGTCTTAGAATTTTAAATTAGCAACTAAAATAAAAAAAAAGTAAAAAAGAGTTGAATTACAAGTAAGTCATCATTATCATGATAATCATATGCCATACCGGTTGGCCTAGGCGATCATGTCCCTCCACAATCTTCTATCTATCTACAGTGCAATGAGTGCATCGTATCAGTTCTGTTGTTGACTGTTTTCCATGCCATGACACCAAGCTATCCAGTATTTTCTCTCTTTGTCGTCCGCGATCTCTCTTTCCTTTTATTTTGCCAGTTGTAACCAAGTATTCCAACTTTCCTCTTCTCATGATGTGCCCGAAAAATGTTGATTGAATTGCTTCTTTCTGATGTTTTAAGAGCTCCCTTTTTTGTGTTGGCCTCTTTGAGAACTTCCTCATTGGTCTTTTTATCTGTCCAGGGAACTTTCAACATTCTTCTGAGAAATCCCATCTCTGTGGCCTCCAATTGTCTTTTCATTTGTTTGTCTACTGTCCATGATTCGCTTCCATAGGTCAGAATTGGTTCTATATAGCACCGATGAACTCTCTTTCTCATTTTTATTGACATAGATTTGTTGCATAAGATATTTTTCATTTTCTGAAATGCTATTTTGGCCTGAGCTATTCTGCTTTTTATTTCTGTGGTGCAACTCCCATCTGATGTTATTATTGTGCCCAAGTATTTGAAACATTGCACTTGTTTCAGATTTGTCCTGTTTATTTTTATACTGCATGATGGTGGTGATTGTTTCTTCGATATGACCATTACTTCTGTTTTCTTACTATTCAGACTGAGACCTTTCTTGTTGCTTCTTTTACTATTATGTCTATTATTTCTTGTAGTTCATTCTGTCTCTGCTATTAAGACTGTCATCCGCATATCGCAAATTATTTATGTTGTGACCGTTGACTTCAATTCCTTTTTTGTCTACTATTGATCTCATAATATATTCGCTGTAAAGTGAAAACAAATCCGGCGACAGAACACAGCCTTGTCTGACTCCTTGCTTTATATATTGGAATTGTGCAGTTTGGTTGTTAATACGTATAGCTGCTGTTTGTTGCCAGTACATGTTTTTTATGATTCGCAGATCCTTGCCATCAATGTTTAATTTCTCCAGCATATTGATTGTTTCCACATGCTTTACTTTATCAAATGCTTTTGTGTTGTCTATAAAGCACATATATAGATCTTTCTATCAATATTCTTAAGATGTACATTATTGGCGCCCTTTCCTTCCACAAATCCACATTGTTCCTCACTTATTTCTGGTTTTATTTTGTTCCTTAAACGTCTCATGATTATTCTTAGTAATATTTTAGTCATATGGCACATTAGACTAATAGTGCGATGGTCTTCACAATCAGTGGCTCCTGACTTCTTCCGTATGGCTACAAAGATAGATTTTAGTAGATCTTCGGCTATGTGTACAAACTAGCCCCCAGCCTGAACTGCATACATACAACTTACTTAGACTTTTGCTTACATTGACAAAATATTAAAAGAAATGTGCAAGTACAGTAATCCCTCAGCTATCGCGGTTAATAGGGACCAGAACCGGCCGCAATAAGTGAAAAACTGTGAAGTAGTGTCACCCTTTCATTTTTAACATACGTACATTTTTGTGTATGTATAATACCAACAAGTGTATATGAAACCATATAAGTGCACATGTTATAATTAGAACATTAAAGAATAGTTTCAAACATGTAAATAAAATATTAATAGTATAAACAACATACATAAAATACATTTATAAATGATATAAATATGATACGTGTGTGTGTAACATACGTAGCTGTAACTAAAGTGTACATACTGTAAACATGTTTTTAGAACTCTTTTATTCTTATAACAACTTTTCTTTATAACAAGGTCGTTAACTCACCTCTGACAATAGCTTCTCTTCGCTTGATTTTTATAAATGTCGATGAAACACCTGTGCAGTACGGTGGAGGTGAAGAAGATGAAGATGATTTACTACACAGGTTAATGAGAGCTTTATTGCTCCTCAGATGATGCCTCATCATCAGATGCTAGTAGCCAATCAGAGACGTGGATTTTGAATTGTGTGGGCACTCCCTGCCTTCTACTGGCATACGGGCAACTTTCGCGCCATAATTCCTCAATTTTGAATATTTGAACAATCCGCGATGTACTGAGGCCGCGATAAATGAACCACGAAGTAGCGAGGGATGACTGTATATCTGTACCAAATCAATCACAAAGTGAATATATAAAATGAACTACTCTTTTGCTGACGAGCAGGCCCTAACAGCTTTCAAAGTAAAGAAATAGAACTTTAACATCTTCTGTCCTTGAAGAATTAAAGATAATTCACAAGTTTAGTGTCCCAAATTATTTCTGCTTTGAGTAACGTACCCCTGCTGTTTATTTGTTTGCTTTCAAATCTGTCAGAAGATCCCTGGGTTAGGTTTATGGTTTGGAATAGCCTACAAGTAACCCTAAACCTTGTTGAAAGAATAAAATTAAATGCACAAAAACTAGAAACAGTTGATAATTAATTTTAAATATGTCTGGTCAGGGGGGAAATCACTTGTTTAGCAGAAATAATTTAGGACACTAAACTTGTAAATTACAAAATTAAAATGGATAATATAAAATAAGCACTTAATAAATGGAAGTCATGAAGACATTCAGCATAGCTATAGAACAGCAAGTTATGAAACAAGTAAAAAAAACTTTAAATATTTGGGAACAACATTCTCTGATGATGGTAAAATCGGTAAAAAAATTAACATCTGATGCAACAAGGGCTACAAAAATCACAATTGTTATGTGATGTTGATCTTTCGTTCACTGGTTTCAAAACCCAACAAAAATATGTAGATTTATCTACTTCTTTGTTTCAGAAATGATCCATGATGATTTTTTTAAATATTTGTCTTTCTTTTCACTTAGGAAATTCACACGCAAATGTAGCAGCAGTCTCTCTCTCTCTCTCTCTTTCTCTCTCTCTCTCTCACTCGTTTAATGAAATTGCAATACAAAACTCAGTCTAACTCATTTTTAAACAAATATTTTAGTTTATATGGAGTAGTATTGAGTGTGTATATCCATGTGTTACCGGGGCCTCATTATGAGGGAAGTAGAGAATAGTGACACTGTGACCTTCCAGGCATGTTGTAAGAGGCGACTAAGAAGTTTGATCGATGGCTTGACAAGCTTTCATTGTAAAAAGTATTGTTATGGAAACAGAGCCATAGATTTTAAAAGCAGTGATCTCAGCAATATGTGCCTTTTTGGCATGCAAGGTTTCTGCTTTTGAGATTGTGGTTCTGCCCGATTTGCTGTCTTTGGCATGAAAGGAAGATAGATGCAACAAGGCAAAACAAATATTGGGACAGCTATCCCCTACTTCAACTCAGAGCAATACTTATTATCACCAAGAAACATATTCAAAGTGTATTCAATCTAACATTATGCTACTAATGCCAAACATGGTCACTTATGACTAAGCATAAAAGAAATCTTGACACTACAGAGGTGAGATGTCTGAGAAAAGTGTTTTGAGTAATCAGATAAGACAGAATCAGAAATGGTATTATATGAGAACAAGTAGGCATTGAACCAATAAGCTACATGTAGAAACAACAAATAAACTGGTTTATTATACATCTAAAAAAGAACATTATGTGATTCCTTTCCATACAAAGCATATATTAAATTGGAGAAAGAAGGATAAGAAGCAGACCCAGAGTATGATGGACAGATAACATCAAGAGAAACACTACAAAAGTATGAATTGACAATGAGTGAAGCTGTTAAAAGGGCAAAAAAAAAAACCGAGACCTTTGTATCTCCCTTGACACCCGAAAAGGTACAAGAGGAAAGAAAGATAGAAAACAATCATAATGATAGTACTGAAACATCTCAAATAATTCTTAGCATTCTTTACTTTCCAATAAAAACTGAGGACAAGGGATTATTCGTTATCATAACCATATAATGATTCCCATGATTTTTCTTCTCCATGTATTCTTATTCTTCCTCATTTTCTGGAACCTCCCTATTTTGTGGATTCAGTGACAGTACCTGTTTTGTAATGCTAACATCAGGTTTGATTCATCTATCTGTAATCTGTTGCTTAAATGGCCCTTGTTCTTTCCTAGATATTTTCATCTCTGATCATGCCATCAGATATTCAGAATTTTCCTCAGACATTGTCTGTATTTTTTTCAATTTTATTATTCAACATTTATGTCTCTGAGCCCAAGACTAGTGTAGAAGTAAGAGAAATAGGTAGCCATCCATCAATATCACCTGTAATCAAGAAAAGAAAGTGAGAAAAGAGATCCACCTAAAGAAACACTAAGAAAAACACTGAGTTGAGAGGCTGCAACAACAGGCTTCAGTTCCCTAGCCGAGGTTGAGAGTCTCACTTAGTACAAGTATTTGTAAGTAAATCACAATTAAGTCCCATGAAAATTCTGATACTTAATAGCAAAGATCATCAAACATGGAGAGTCTAGAGTTTCTGCCCTATGTGCCATCTTGAAAGGACAATAAATAGATAGTTTCTCTGAGCCATTATAATAGAACTGTTTTTAGTTTTTACTCCTTCCCTATCAGTAATACCACTCAAATATGCAGTTTCTTCTCTTGAGTGTGCCTCCTAGTGTATTCACTGATACATGGTGTGTTTTACTACTCTCGTGAATACCTCAGAATTTAATTTCTCTCTAGATTATAGCATTATCTTTCTTACCATAGGAAAACATACTTTAACACCATATATTATATTTGTTTAATTGTGTAGCTTTTGAAGTATGTTGCCATTTCTATGGAAATTAAAAACACAGAAATAAATTACTTTTAATCTGAAAAAAACTAGCAGAGTTATTTGCAAGGTAAAGTAACTCCATGGTATGGTGATGGCGTTTTAAGTGGTTTAACATCTCTGTAATTAGATGTAAGGAGCCTTGCTGGGTGAGTGTGCTTGCTTCCTGATCAGAAGGGCCTGGGTTTGATCTCCAGAAGTGGTGTTTTTTTTCCGTTTTGGATTGACAAGGTCCTGGGGTTCACACAGCCTCTAAAAATGGGTGCCAGAGATTTTTTTTTGAAGTAAAGACTGCCTGGCTTGATATCCACCACATCACCCAAATACATGCAGTGGTCATAGAAAAATATGGTCACTAACACCATATTATTCACAATAAGCCTAGTGAGGCGTGGAGGGAACCTTTACTTTAGATTTAACATTAGAAGTGAGTGGGCCTATGTTCTTCCTCAATGTTATTACCTTCACTAACTCTTTAAGCCAGAGAACATTTTTGATAACTGAATTGACTGCAAGTAAGGAAAACAAACCAGTGTGCAGTGGATGCCATTATCAGAATGTTACTATCACATTCATTTACTAGCAGACTATTATGGTGGGTAGGACACGCTACAGAAGCCAACTGAGAGTATTATACAACAGCTCCTTTTTTTAAACCCCCAATGACAAAAGACAAAGAGGAAGACCAAGATATTCTTGGAGAAGACAAATGGAAGCAGAGATTAAAATGATGGGGAAGACATGGAATGATCTTAAAATAATGGCAAGAAGCAGAACGGCTTGGAAAGTGTTTGTTGAAGACCTGTGCTCCACATGGAGCTGAAAAGGTAGAAGAAGAATTATGGTAGGTTGTTATTAAGGTAATGTAATAATCCTAATGAAGTTAATGAAATGATCAAATTGTACATTTGCAGGCTCTTATTGTTTATTAAAGACTGGAACTAAGCCTGGTCCAACAAAAGGGTTTTTTTTTTGTGGCACCTGTCAGTTGAATGCTCCGACAAAGTAAGCAGTATTTGGTTATATTAACTCATATCTTTCAGATGCTTTAAGGTTGTGTCCTTTTATTTATTCCTTAAACTCTCTGAAATTCGGCAAAGATCTGCGAATCATAAAAAACATGTACTGGCAAAAAAACAGCAGCAATACGAATTAACAACCAAACAGGACAATTTCAACTTATAAAACAAGGAATCAGACAAGGATGTGTTCTGTCGCCAGATTTGTTTTCACTTTACAGCGAACATGTTATGAGATCAATAGTAGACAAAAAAGGAATTGAAGTAAACGGTCACAACATAAATAATTTGCGATATGCGGATGACACAGTCTTAATAGCAGAGACAGAGAATGAACTACAAGAAATGATAGACATAATAGTAAAAGAAAGCATCAAGAAAGGTCTCAGTCTGAATAGTAAGAAAACAGAAGTAATGGTCATATCAAAGAAGCAATCATCACCAGCATGCAGCATAAAAATAAACAGGACAAATTTGAAACACGTGCAACGTGTCAAATACTTGGGCACAATAATAGCATCAGATGGAAGATGCATCACAGAAATAAAAAGCAGAATAGCTCAGGCCAAAATAGCATTTCAGAAAATGAAAAATATCTTATGCAACAAATCTATGTCAATAGAAATGAGAGAGTTCATTGGAGCTATATAGAACCAATTCTGACCTATGGAAGCGAATCATGAACAGTAGACAAACAAATGAAAAGACGATTAGAGGCCGCAGAGATGGGATTTCTCAGAAAAGTGTTGAAAGTTCCCTGGACAGCTAAAAAGACTAATGAGGAAGTTCTCAAAGAGGCCAACAGAAAAAGGGAGCTACTAAAAAACATCAGAAAGAAACAATCAACATTTTTTGGGCACATCATGAGAAGAGGAAAGTTGGAATACTTGGTTACAACTGGCAAAATAAAAGGAAAGAGAGATCGTGGACGACAAAGAGAGAAAATACTGGATAGCTTGGGGTCATGGCATGGAAAGCAGTCAACAACAGAACTGATACGAGGCACTGTAGATAGAAGATTGTGGAAGGACATGATCACCTACGCCAACCGGTATGGTACATGATGATGAAATTCTCTGGAAATCCACAGAAAAGAAAACAATGTAAAATGAAATGAATGGTTAAAATCTCTTTTAAGGGACTAGTTTGAAATGTAGTTTGTTATAAGTTAAGCAAATAAAGGATACCCATCAAGCCTTCTGATGTATGGGAAATACCTTTTTAGTGATGTTAGTAATAGTTCTCTTACATTTTCAAGACAATTTACATTATATATTGTGTTTATCTTTCCATCCAAACTATATAATTTGTTTGTTATATTTACCGTTATATTTTTTATGTAAATTTTATTTATTATATTTTCCTTTTATATTATGATAATTGTGTAGTAGTAGTTTTCTCGCGGCTCCTATATTAGGGAATTAGTACCCATTTACGAATGGTATATCGATTTCCATTATATTATGTAATTTATTATAGTTTCCATTATATTTGTAATTTTTTTATTCTCCTTTATTTTGTGTAGTTTGTATGTGAGAAGTAAAATACTGAGAATCTGATCGAATTTTCAAAGGAAAACAATTTGAGTATCTTGTAAAATGATTATACAGTTTAGTAAATAAAGCTGACCCTCTTTAAATCTTTGCACTAGGTTACCTCCCACTATCTGTACTGTGCACGGAGCTCACACTGTTGAACTCCAATCCATGGTGAATGTGAATAACTTCCCTGATCAAGTCAGGTAAGCTCATTTCTTCAGAAGTTTCTTGTAGCATTCAGTAGTTACATAGACTAGATCATAACATTTAGTAGTTACATAGACTAAATCGTAACATCCAGTAGTTACATAGACTAGATCAAAATATTCTGACTTTCAAGTCAGATAAGCTAATTTCTTCAGAAGTTTCTTGAAGCATTTAGTAGTTATACAGATTAGATCATAACATTCAGTAGTTACATAGACTAGATCATAACATTCAGTAGTTACATGGACTAGATCGTAACATTCAATAGTTACATAGACTAGATCATAACATTCAATAGTTACATAGACTAGATCATAACATTCTGACTTTCAAGTCTCTTGAATTTGCCACAGGCAATTAGTGAAATTCAACCAAGAAAAAAAACCAGAGTAAAAATAAGATTCATCTAGAAGAAGAAAATGACATATCTGTTCACAATCTATTTGAAAATCCTTCCAGAACAAAACTAAACTAAAGATATTTGATAGCTGGAGACTTTCAATCCATTTGAATGGGTCCAAATGCAGCAAACAATAGAATGAGAAACATTTAGTCTGTCACCATTTCATAAATCTTCCATAAGGAAGGTTCTCACATTATTTAGGCCAAACAGAACCAGTGATATCTGTTCAGGTTATACAATGAAGAGGAAATGCTCTACACAGTGTAACAGGCAAACAACGGAAGTGGCTAGAGATATCCAATGAAGAGGAAATGCTCTACACAGTGTAACAAGCAAACAACGGAAGTGGCTAGAGATATCCAATGAAGAGGAAATGCTCTACACAGTGTAACAGGCAAACAACGGAAGTGGCTAGAGATATCCAATGAAGAGGAAATGCTCTACACAGTAAAGGTAAAGTACGAGACTTGAATTTGCATCTTAGAATGCGAGTCTTCACCCATATGTACTCGGCCACCTATCCAGAAGTATTCAAAGACTTCTGGATAGTGTCGCTTCAAGCATCGAAACTCACAATGTGAGGCAGCATTCCTCACCTTCCCAGAGTGCTACCTTGGTACCCATTTCTGTCAGCGGCTTGGTTGGCCGTGGATGTATTTTTTTTTTTCAACTACGAGTCAATTCACACTGCTTCCAGCGACAACCGAACACTGGTTGTCCGAACGTCTGGAGCCCAGTCGGGTGGTTTTCCCACTTAGACTACAGAGACTTTACACAGTGATAATAGGTAGTCAATGGAACTAGATAGATGTGTACTCAGAAGATGTCCAGGAACCTTCACAAGAGTTGCTCCATGGAAAAGGTGAGAGCCTAGTCAGAGACAACCTGATAGAAGCTAGTACAAGCAGAGACGTACAGAGTGCGCCAAACCTGGAGTACCCTGATGAAGGATGGCCACAGACCAAACAAAATAAGGATATATTTGTTGTTGTTCTGAAAGAACTCATATAGTATATTGATCACTAACACTTTGTCTACCTATAGCCAAGAGAAAAAACAATGTAATTCTGCTGAAGGCACATTATTACACCTTTGCCGTAAACTAGCAACACAACACAGCTACTAATGGGAGAATACTAAGAAGAAGAACAACAGTGTGATTAATCTCTATTCCCTTATTCATAATAGCCCAGCTGTATTTATAAGTTCATAAAACACTTTCTATATTTGTCATCAACAGACGGTACTTTCGATGTCCTGGTAGAAATGCTGATAAATCGTGGTGTGGTTATGAAACTGTTCCAAAGGTTTGTTTTTTGTCTTTCTGTGAAGTAATTTTCTTTTTAATTTGTGTACAAAAATGTTCTGTATATTGTTGACTTAAAATGTAAACATTAGGCTAAATGGACAGGAGCCCAAACATAAATGGTTAACAATACAAGTTGAGTAAGCAAAAAAAGTTCATCTAATCTTCAATATGGAGAATGCACAAAAGGAGACATGACTTATTGAATGCAGCCGCAAACAATGGCAGCTATTACAGCAGGTCTCTTTAGAGAGTGCCAACACTATAACAGTTTTTGTGGTGTTTTGAATGGTTCTTATTTGTTTTTTCAATTTTTAGAGTCAATTGGAGTGGGAAGTGACTGTGGGCACTATCTTTTCAGCAATGTCATTTGAAATTGTCGACCACACAGCTGACTTGGATCGCACTAGAGTTCAACTTTGCTAACAACTAACAATGCAAAATCAAAATGGCTGCACATCATCTTGTTTATGCAGAGACTAATGCAGTCTCTTAACCCAAGATTGTGATGCTGTAGTAAAATTTACTGCATCAAAACACAAATTTCTCAAAATAAAAAAATGTTACGTATTCAAACATTACCCTCCTCTGTGTACCAACCAAATTACCGTCGCCGAATTTACTGATCAACTTACAGTGATTATAGCAATGGACATTGTAATGTCCGATCCATGAGGTGAATTTCAGGTCATAAATCAACTTGAACCAGGTATTTCGAGTACCCATGTTTTGTCTAGTGTAAACACACAGGACTGTGTCAAGAGTTTAGAGAAATTACTATTTTTAGAGCACCTAATGATACATTTAAGTGGTAGTAATTTTTACTACAGTATCGTAACTGGAGAGTTACATATAGATGTTGTATAATTAAGGGTTAAACTATTTCGGTTGCTTTGTCTTAAATGTGTGTTTTCGAGGAAACTGGAGTAAGCAAGTGACTGTGCTCTCTCTATTCGATTTGAAGATTTTTGGAACTGTCACCTGTGCGCTGAGATTAAGGCTGCTCAGTAGTTGACCATGTGAACAGAATTTGCCATCACACTTTGGCAGAAGCTGTGACATGAGTGGAGTGGATATGGGGAATTCCTGACTGTAATGATATTGATTCCATGAACAGAACAAACAATGGTGA
Source organism: Megaustenia siamemsis (assembly GCA_032433765.1). Taxonomy (NCBI): domain Eukaryota; kingdom Metazoa; phylum Mollusca; class Gastropoda; order Stylommatophora; family Ariophantidae; genus Megaustenia; species Megaustenia siamemsis. The sequence goes on from JAVIAB010000092.1 coordinate 9,323,536, forward strand.
TATATCATTGGGTATGTTTGAGTGAATTATGAGTATAATAGAGTTCATCATTAGGATAAAACTCTGCAATTACTGATATTTTGTCAGTCATCTTTGCTCTTGCCTGTTTCACCCAAGTCAGTGTTCATTCAGTGACTGTAAAAAGGCATCCTGCTGGTAATATAAATGTCATTCTATAACTTGATTTTCCTTGTTATTCTGATGGTCATCTGTAATTATTGTTCAGAAATGATCAAATTATCTGTTGGAATTGTTTTACCATGGATCTATACAAGTTGAACTTTGTTCCAGTGACCCAATATTTGAACAATGATTTAATCTAACAATCACTTGTTTAATAGTCTTAGCTTTTCATAGCTGATGCTCATTTATAAAAATATAAAAGCATTTTCTGGGTAACTTATTGTAATTTTTTTTTCTTCAGCAACCCACACAATTTCTAAAGGATTGCAGAGATAAACAGAAAGCAGTCAACTCAAATCTTAATGAGAAACCAAGCAGTCAACTCCATAATAATGAAAAAGCCATTGAAATTAACTCTCATGTAAAGATTTCAAAAGAAAAAATGCCCACAGGTGGTAAAAATGTAGCAAACCAAAATTCCAATTTGAGAAATGAGGAGTCTCAGGCTGAAGATAATTCCATTATTATTGTGAGCGAAGATGAAGATTGTGAAGAAAAGGAATCTTCTGTTGGTAAAAAGCCTGCTGAAACACAAGAGGAAATCAGCTTTGCTACTTTAAATAAATCAAGACTTCTTCCAGAATCTGCATGTTCAGATATGAGCATGAGCTTTGAAAATAAATCATTCAAGCAGTACAGGGAATCACCTCATCCTTCAGGAAAAAATAAGTCCCATCAGCCATCAGTAAAACTAAGTGTCGCATCAGATTCAGAAGACAGCGATTCATCAGATTTGAGTGAAAGCCATGAAGCCAGAAAGGGACTTGAGAATTTGATGATTTCAAACAAAGAGGGGCAAAATATCTCTGGAAATAATTCTGTGGCAGATAAATCTGTTGTGCAGAAGTTGTCTCCTATGGAGAGTCATAGGAGGAGTAAAGAATTAGCTGTTAAAACCTTGAAATCAGAGATGGCTGTTGAAGGGAGAACCGTTGAGAGAAAGCCAGAAGTCTCACAGAAGAGTAGTTGTACAGGAAGTTCAGCAGTTAATATTCCTAAAGAAGTAACTGATCTGAAGGTTTCAGAAGAGAAGTCTGCTGCAATTTCTCAACATTTGTCTGAAGACAGTGGAAGGCTAGTACTGAAAGTGCCTGTTGAGAGTCTAAAAAATCTGGTTACTGAGAAAGAAATGCTGACTACTGAGTTGCACAAGTTTCAGGTTAGTTATATTGATGGTTGTTTGCCAGTTGTGAAATTTGTGTTTAAATTCAAGACATAACCACATTTAGAAATGTAATTTGGTGGAACAAAAGCATCCAATTTGATACAAGTATGTATATTAATTTAATATCATTGTTACATTGTAATCAAATTATTAACATTATTTAGTGTAAATGAAACATCTTTTGTGCTTTTGCTTTTTTCCTATCTTCTTCTCTACCAACAGATTAAAACTGTAATGCTTCACTGATAAGAATATGCATATCGTATACATAATTAATAAATGTTCCTTTGTGAATGTTTTGAATAATTGTGTGTTTGTTGAATATGTGATGAAGAATAATGAACAACCAACTTGAATGTGAAGTTTTATGTACAGGAGATATAAGAGAAACTTCTTGATGTCAGTTTTGGATCATGGTCAGCATCAAAATGATTCACTAAAACATTCTTCTCCAGTCCAGTTTGCGCTCAGTCAACATAGACTCCCTGCCAGACAAGGGCCAGCGAGTTTTAGAGAAAATAAATACCTTGCAGCTTAATATACAAGTCATTGATGGTGAAATAAGGAAAGCCAGGTCTCAGAGTAGTAAGTATCTTGTCTTGACCTCATTAAGTGTAATGTCCACAGACAAAGGCAATCATGTCTAACCAGATCCATTGGTCTTTGACATTTTAAACTCATTCTTTTTCATGCATTCTTTTTTTTGCCATTGATTTGCACCCTGTCAGTCTTTACACCTTTGTCAGGTACTTTGTATGATGATTTTACAGCTAGCATATTAACAACTGGGAGCCACGATAGCTCAGTGGTTAATGAACTGGACTACAAAGGACAAGAGGTAGAGTTCGATCCCAACCGACGGCTTCCAGATTCACCCAGCCTTAAATGGGTACTGGATTTTGTCTGGGAAAGTAAAGCAGCACGGGCGTAATACCGACCACATTACCCCAAAAATCATGTGCTGAAGGTCTGTAAAATTTATGGTCACTAACACCATATTCCCTATACGCCACTTGGCGTGACTTTTACTTTATTGACAACTGTTGAGTTCTTTGTGCTTATATTTCTCATTTTTTTATGTCTGACTTGACCTTTAGTAATATCATTTTCATGAGATTTGACTCTGTGATATTAATTGAGTGATTAATTTATAATAAATTACTTTTAATAGATTTCTTTCAAAAAACATTTTTAAGCATATATTTGTTAAGTGTCAAATTTTAAGATCAATTGATAGGTTACAACCCGAAGAATTATTCTTTCTCAAGAAGAGCAGTTCACATCGTTGATAGAGTGAATGTAAGAATTGCCAGTGTAAGCTGTTTCTAGTAAACTGAATTAAAGACTGGGGTAGATGTGGCATAAAGCTTCAATAAATAATGGTCTATGTTGCTGCTTATCTGTCTAACTTATTAAATGCCTATGAAACCTGGACTATTCAAAGACACCATGTCACGGTGCTAAACCATTTCCACATGCACTGGCTGTACAAACTGCTGATGACAATAAGTAGGTCTGACATGGTGCTAGACACAGATGTCTTGGTACAATCTAGCATGACAAGCATAAGTTCCATGTTATGATAGTAAAAAAAGTAAAAGTAAAGTGCCCTCGTCACGCCAAGTGGCATTAAGGGAATATGGTGTTAGTGACCATAAATTTTACAGACCTTCGGTACATGATTTTTGGGGTAATGTGGTTGGTATTTTGCCCGTACCGCTTTACTTTACCAGAAAAAAATCCAGTACCCATTAAAGGCTGGGTGAACCTGTAAAGTCATTGGTTGCGATCAAACCCTATCTCTTGTCCTTTGTAGTCCAGTTCACTAACCACTGAGTTATTGCAGCTATGTTATGATAGTAGATAGCTGAAATTAGTTGTCTATACGTGGTTTGCATACCACATGATGTATCCAAACAAAAAAAATTTATGGTGAACTGCTAAAGAGCACGAGATCACAAAATTGGCACCTAATAATGATCACGTAATGATCGAGGAATTGCACAACAGCCCCTTTTTGGGAATTCCTGCAGGAAGATACAAAGGGAAAAACCAAAGTATTCTTGGAGAAGACATTTGGGAGCAGAGATGAAGAAAATGGGGAAAACACATAGTGATTTTAAGAGAATGACACTAAACAGGGTGGCTTCCAGAGTGAAGATGTTCCACATGAGTTGAAAGGTAAAAGATGTCACCATGACTCTCTTTTAGTTGGAATGATCCAGAGCTCTTGTGGGTAAACTTTTAATGATTTTAATGGCAACCGAACTTCACTTACTATCTGCTTTAATTTTGATTTGATAAATGTAATATTAATATTCTAAATGTAAAATCATCATCATCGTGTGCCTTCTCCGCAACGAAGGTTGGCTACCATGGATCGCCATTCTACTCTGTTTCTTGCTTTGATGGTGCAGGCTGTCATAGATTGACATGACCATCTTTTGATGTTACTCGTCCATGTTAGTCTTGGTCTGCCTCTGCCTCTTTTACCTTTAATTTTTCCTTCCAATATTACTTTTAGTAGGCTGTTGTGTCTTTTAACATGCCCCAAAAATTTCATTTGTCTTGTCTTAATTGTATTTAGTAGTTCTCTTTTTATTTTCACTTGTTTTAAAACTTTATTATTTGTTATCTTTTGTTTCCATCCAATTCTACCTATTCTTCTATAAATCCACATTTCAAAGGCTTCAATTTTCTGTTCTGTTTTCTTGTCTAATGTCCATCTTTCTGCACCATACAGGAATATTGAGAAGATGTAACATTTTGCTATTCTTAGTTTCAGCCCTGTTTATATTTGTTTTGTTGTTAGTATATTTTTCATGGCATTAAAATTACTTTTTGCCATACCTATTCTTTTGTTTATTTCAGTTTTGCATTTTCCATCATTGGTTATAGTATGTCCCAGGTAGTTGTAACTCTGGACTGTCTCCAGATGTATTCCCTCAACTGTGATATTTAATTGTAGGTCTTGAGAATTTTCTTTGTCTACCAAAGGTAGTTGAAATATAACAGCATGTGTGCTTTTTATGTTTCATTGCTGTATGTCCCACTTGCTAGTTATAGATGCATATAGTCTAAATAAAATGCAATCTTGCACACCATCAGTTCATTATATCTAAGCTTTCTATCTTGAGTCATTTATAATTCAAGTCTATACATGCCACCTATATAGTGGTATATTCTTAGAAATTGAGCACACATGAAATTCTTTCAGGTTCATTCAACAAAGCCAGTGTCAGCACCACGGGTTCAGTTAAGGCTGAAGCACCAGTCAATCATCTTCATGTGGTATGTACACTGTACAACTGATATGTTATGGTATTAGCAGTCAGGGAACAGGCAAATAATTGCAATGTTTCGGTAAAGCTGGTAGCGAGGAGCCAGTGGTGGGGTGTGCTAAGCACTCCAAAGTATGGTGACAGCCTTACAAGGAAGGAACACAACACAATAATGACGTTTCGGCCTCTGGCCTTCTTCAGAATACAAGGACAACGACAACAAATGTTGAAGCGTAATTATCTATGACTACATGCTAGATGATCAAGTAGAGGGTGAGGAAAGTAGGATGTTGAAATAAGAAAGGAGAGGGAAGAGAGAAATGAATACTATATGAGGAGAGATAGGATGGGCATCAAGATATATATATAAAAGAGAAAAATGTATCATAAAATGCACTTAGCTTAAAACAGCAAGTTCTGCCCTCTGTGCTCCGTTAGCACGGAGGGCAGGCTTGCTGTTTTAAGCTAAGTGCATTTTATGACACATTTTTCTATTTTATCTATCTTGACGCCCATCCTACCTCTCCTCATATAGTATTCATTTCTCTCTTCCCTCTCCTTTCTTATTTCAACATCCTACTTTCCTCACCCTCCACCTGATCATCTAACATGTAGTTAGTTATAGATAATTGTGCTTCACCGTTTGTTGTCGTTGTCCTTATATTCTGAAGAAGGCCACAGGCCGAAACGTCATTATTGTGTTGTGTTCCTTCCTTGCAAGGCTGTCACCATACTTTGGAGTGTTTAGTACACCCCACCACTGGTTCTTTATACATTTTTCCTATTTGATCAAATCTTATGTGAAACTTTCTAGTTTCTATCTTTTTCCGGTACTGTTCCCCTTCTACGTGTCATACTAGAATATCATCATCGCTGCACTCTAAACACATCCATAGGTGCTCCAATCTTCTTGAAATATCAAGAACCTCCAAGAGAACCCCAACCCACATGCACCAACTCTGTTGCACAGCCTAGGGTAGGACCTATATTCTAATTACTCTTATACATGTTTGTGACTAACTGACTTTTCCAAACATGACGTTTCAGAAGACATAAGTTTTGCTTGTGATATATCTGACAGAGCTGTACACTAAAGTGAGATGCTGTGCTAATATAACTTTACAGTGACAATGTTGCAGTAAAGCTGGTGCTTCTGAAATATTTCACCAGCCTATATTGGGGATGGCTTTGACAGAAAGCATACAAAGGGTCTTCCAAATTGGGGCTTCAGTTAGAACAAACAAGGAGAAACACTGGAATTAGAAATAACTTTGTAGGGCTGCTGGAGTAGAAAGTAAAATATTTCATCTTTACTAGGCTCATATTTTTCAGGCCTCATTTATATACCCAATTTTAGAACTGCATTTGTTTTATATTTTTGGTTGCCATATGATGTCCTATTTTGTGTTTGTCTATAATTTGCTGCACTCAAGACAAGGTTGGCATAGAAAGCGGTTGGAAAATACATCAGAGGACAGGATTAACCTTTATCATATCTCAGAAAACAGCTGGAGGAAAATTGTTGTCAAGAGTACCCCAACAACCACCAAAGTTGTGGGCTGATAATGATGACATTTGTCTTCCACCATTTACATTTATTTGGAGTTCTTTAGATTTGTCTTCTGTTTTGTTTATGCCTGTCCTTGTTGAAGACCTTCCTAATCAAACCGCTGATTTATTATTTAGTCTTGTTTCATCTGCAGACCTGAAATTTTAGTTTGTTTTATTGTATAAACACAGGACAATATGTACTGTAGCAGTAGTAAACCTGCAGGCTTAGTTATGGAAATGTCCACAGAACTAAATTGCTCAATAATGGATAGTTACAGCCAATGTGCTGTGATCTACAAGGATCTGCAAATGATTATATTTACCAAGTCTCTTGACATATATTTGTTTATGAGATAAGAGTCATTATTTTATATAGTCCACTGTTTAAATGGTAATTCATTATGGTTTAACAGTGTTGAACATTTGGTTGATAGAGTCAAGTTCCAGGAAGACATCAGTTTGTGAGTTCTACGAGCACATTTCCAGCACAGTCTCATGTCAAACAAGTTGTCACAGGTTTTGGAAACTCTAATAACTCTGCTGTACCACCACAAACTGTCCAACAGCCACATCAGCAATATCTTCCCCAACAATTTATGCATCTTCCTCAGCATTTGCAGCAGCTTTTTGCTGGTAAGTTGAAAATCACAGAAATATGGAGCACTACATTGTTGGTTTTGTTATGTAGCTCATTTGTTATCCTTGTCATCATTTCAGTACTGTCAGACATCACAAAAGACTTCCAGTGCACATGCCATATTTTTTATCATGTAGTATTACTATTATGTTTTATGTATTTGTCTTTCCATACATTTATAGTCGACTTCTTTTGGTCAGTTTATTTTATGATGTTTACAAAAGTAGTCCTGTTTTTTTTTTTTTTTTAAATCATGCTTATAGTGATCAGAAAATATACAATTGAACACATGAAGGTGGACTGGGTGGCATAGATGTTGGCCTTTGGACAGAAATTCTGGTTCTGGGTTTGAATTTCGCCACAGGTGTTTGGAATTTTTTATTATAAATCCATCACACCCACTTAATGGGTGCTCAGACATCACTGTTTTGTCATGGACTAGTGACACATCCATGCCCACTTAATGGGTGAAGGCTCAGATATCACTGTTTTGTCATGGACTAGTGACACATCCATGCCCACTTAATGGGTGAAGGCTCAGATATCACTGTTTTGTCATGGACTAGTGACACATCCACGTCCTCTTAATGGGTGAAGCCTCAGATATCACTGTTTTGTCATGGACTAGTGACACATCCACATCCTCTTAATGGGTGAAGGCTCAGATATCACTGTTTTGTCATGGACTAGTGACACATCCATGCCCACTTAATGGGTGAAGGCTCAGATATCACTGTTTTGTCATGGACTAGTGACACATCCACGTCCTCTTAATGGGTGAAGGCTCAGATATTACTGTTTTGTTATGTACTAGTAACACATCCACGTCCTCTTAATGGGTGAAGGCTCAGATATTACTGTTTTGTCATGGACATGCTACCGGAAGTGTTGCATTGTCTATGTTGGTCATCAGTCTGTCATTCCAGCTGTATGTTCAGCTTCCGCTTAGTGTCATTTGTCACCTATTCTGTGTCACAAAGGTTTGTTTGATGTCTTGCTGACACCTGAAGACATTTCCCTGTCTTAAGGGAAAAAATGAATTTCTTGAAAATTTACCAAGTTTATTAAAAAAAAAAAAGTCATTTTCTTACAATACCTTCTTAATTTTGTGCATCGTATATGTGGTGTTTGAAAAAAAAAAATTCAAATGAAACAAATTCAACACTCAGGGGTCACCAGACAGAGTAATTAGGAAGGTGTAAGGAGGGGAAATGTTTGCCAAAAATTGGCAGAATCAGCCATCAGATAAACAGTTTGTCAAAACATTGCTTGACTGTTACTACCAAAAATCAACATCAGCTTGCTATAAACCATGAGGAATGAAATAGACCAGATCTATCCACAATCTACTTTTGGTGTGAATCTGGCCTAGAGAGTTGAGTAGGGATTGAAAGGGAAAATGGAGTCATGTTTGAATACAGTAAACTATTAAATTTGGAAGAATCTGTGTTTTGATGTGATAATTTTTACGATGGTGTCATAATCTAGGGTTAACAATACCACATGATTTGTACACATCACATTTCATGCAGCTAATCCACAAGCCATGACATTGTATGGAGGGAGAATGTCTGCCCAACAACTCAGAGAAATTGGCTCCATAACAACAGAGGCTATTGACAAATTACATAAGTAAGTCTTTTATATTACTGTCTTTATGTTTCTTGGATATGAGCACAGTAATCTGTGTAGCTGAAACACACTGTTGTTCAGGAAATATAATGTGTGTATTCTGGGGACTTCTTCCTTTTGTATCTGCATGGAGCCCTATTTTCATGACTCAGCTCTGTTATAATATAATAGAACATAATCATTGTAATTCATTATTCACAAATTTGCTATTAAAATCACGGACAAATAATTTTACTGTTTTAACCCTAGATTATGTTACCTATCTGTGAGTATGTTTATACAAGATGGTAGTATAAATTACTACCACTTAATTGTTACATTTCGTGTTCAGAAATAAGATTTTCTTTGAACTTTTGCTTCACAGCTGTGAGTTTACCCAAGCAGAGACACAGGAAATGGATGCTGTAATCATTTCTTGGTTTAGGTTAAATTTATGCCCTGAAATTCAACTGTATCGTGTCATGGCTACCACATGTGTTACATTTTCTATTGACACGGTGGCCATCAATCTGTCAATTCAGCTGTATGTTCAACATACTCTTTGCATAGTTTGCTGGCTATCCCATATTACAAAGGGTTGTTTGATATCTCACCGACAGCTGAAGAGATTTCCCCCATCATAAAAAAAGGAAAAAGAAAACAAATTTCTTGAAAATTATTTAAATGGAAAAAAAAACAGCCCCTTTTGTATGAGACTACTACTTACGGTGCACATTTGTTTCTGGTCCAGTATCAAAGGAAACAAAACCAACACTCAGAGGTCACCAGATGTAGTAATTAGGAAGGTATAAGGGGGGTGTGGGGGATATTTGCCCGTGGCAAACTGTCAAATGCCAAGAATATGTAGTTTGAGGAGGTGATGTTTACGAAAGTCTCATAATCTAGGTTAAGTAAAAGAAATTGCACCGTAACTTACAGTACAACTTGCTGTTAAAAGAATGGAATTCTTACAGATACTTTCTTGTGAGGATTAGTGGTTATGTAAAATAAACAACATGGTGCTACTAACTGCTTTGTATTTTATGAAAAATAAATTTACTAAGCACAAGCTTACATAGATAAAGTGTACATAAATAAGTTAATATGAGATTCTAGTAGATTTATGATTTCTTTTAGTAACTTTTTATATGTATCATTTGAAAAAAATGTTTATGTATATACATAATTATAAGACTGTACATCAAGGCAGCTTGAGTCCTGCCCCACAGAACAGACGGAATGCAGCGATCCACGTGGCTTGAAAGTAGAACTGAAGCCACACCAACGACATGCACTTGCTTGGTTAGCTTGGAGAGAGAAGCAGGTCCCTCCTGGGGGAATTTTAGGTATGGCTATGATCTGTTTGTTTAGTTATAAATTTGTTCTGTGTTGTTTATGTAATTGAGGCACCAATCTCTTACTTTGATCACTCCCCGAAATTAGCATTTCTGTTGTGTCACAGTGGCATGAAGGTTGTAATATGTGCACCTTTTCTTGAAGCACATCTTCTCTCTTCAGACAATTTATTTTACAGGATAAAATAGTCAAACTCGTCTCAACTTTCTTCAGTGGTCTGTTAGAACCTGCCGTCTTATATAAAGAATGCATCTATTCTATTTAATTCTTGCCCTTATTACCCTCCTTTAGGGCATAAAGTAAAAAAAGTAAAGTACCCCCGTCACGCCAAGTGGCGTATAGGGAAATATGGTGTTAGTGACCCTATATTTTACAGACCTTCAGCACATAATTTTTGGGGTAATGTGGTCAGTATTATGCCTGTGCTACTTTACTTTCCCAGAAAAAAATCCGGTACCCATTTAAGGCTGGGTGAACCCGGAAGCCGTCGGTTGGGATCGAACCCTACCCCTTGTCCGTGGTAGTCCAGTTCACTAACCACTGAGCTATTGCGGCTCCCACCTTTAGGGCATAAGCCATCAGCAATTGTTCTCCAATCCTTTCTGTACTATGCTGTCTCTTCTTACTTCCAGGTGTAATTTAGTCTTGTGATCTCAGTAATTTATCTTTTGTGATCTCTATCATTTATCTATTTGTGTTTTAGGATTTCAATTCCATGTATGGAGGCGAAGGCACGCCTACCAGCACCAGAGCTGGAAGTTGTTAGTGACCCACAGCTGATGGCTTGCGCCAGGATCGGTGAACCAAAACCATCCAGACCCTGCTCCACCTCTCCGCAGTGCCTCCAGTAACAGACTAACCTGTCTAGTCTGGCCAAGTGTGCAGGGAACGAAGAGGGAAGACAACCCGGTACTCAAAAATGTCGTGCTGAAGTCGGATGTGTTGGGCCGAAAGGCGTAAATATAACTGTTATACTGCAAACCACAACACAATGCAGACACGTCCACTATGTCCTTGTAAGGGCGGATGATGAAGAGGAATATTCTAGTCTACAACGATACTCTAGAATACTTTAGTCATCGGGCGAACGCAACCAACCAACCAATTTCATGTATTCCTTGGTCTTCAACATTTCTTATTTCCCTAATGGTTCTGGTGGAAGCTTGTCTGGTAGTGCTTTTCTTAGTTGGCTTTTGATGTGTGTCCTACTGTCTTTTTCTTATTATTGATTTAACATATTTTTTGCAAAACTTGCCAGGAATAGGTCAATCATAAATATACTAAAGTCCGAAGCAGGTTGCCATTTTTTCCGAGTGCTGTAAATCAACCTCTTCCTCTGAAATGATTCACTGATTATCGCCTTGGAAGTTTCCCTCTATAATAATATCATTTATTATTATTTGTCTCCAGTCTAACCACTGGAAACTACTATTCATGCTGTTTCGTCCTATAAATGTTTGTCTGCAATGCAAGTATTCAGCCAAACCATATCCGGGAGATACTTGTCGTAATAGGAAAAATACAGATAAAAATTTTTTCTGCAGCTGTGATCGTAACCCTATGCTATAGTCATGACAACACCTGCGTGAAAGACATCGCCAATTATAGCTATTTTTTTAGTTAGCTAAGTGGCAGTGTTCCCTAACGTTCGGATTCTCGTGGCAAGGTGCAGTGCCAAGGAGTACGGGTTCAATCCTGCTTCGGACCATATATTGTTCCTTTTTTTTTTCTGTTGTTGATTATTTGTCATTTTTTCCGAGTGCTGTAGACATCCTTCTCCCTAGCGCATTTGCTGTTTCAAGAGGTAGCGTACTCCCTAGCTCATTTGCTAACAAGAGGTTTAACATGTGGTGGCCACACGGTTTTCCAGAATTTCGTTTAAAATTTAAAATTACAGTGAAAAAATAATTAAAATTGATATAAAACCCACATTTTGTTGGGACAATTTGTTCACGGAGTTGGAAAAGTAGTTAATAAGAAACTTACAAGGTTTTAGCTGAAATAATTGCAAAAATATCAATTACTTAAAAGCAGCAAAACACTAGGCTTTGCATGCCATTACTAGAGCCACATTTTGTGGTGTGGAATATATTACTGGAAAATTGTGTGTCTAAAATACATAAATGATTTTGTGTTAGTGGAATATCTAAAATACATAAATGATTTTGTGTTAGTGGAATATCTAAAATACATAAATGATTTTGTGTTAGTGGAATATCTAAAATACATAAATTATTTTGTGTTAGTGGAATATCTAAAATACATAAATGATTTTGTGTTAGTGGAATATCTAAAATACATAAATGATTTTGTGTTAACTGAATATCTAAAATACATAAATGATTTTGTGTTAGTGGAATATCTAAAATACATATATGATTTTGTGCTAGTGGAATATATAAAATACATAATTGATTTTGTGTTAATAGAATATCTAAAATACACAAATAATTTTGTGTCACAAGCATTTTATAAAAAAAAAAAACCAAAAAAGGTAAAGTAAAGTATGAGACTTGAACCGGTGTCTTAGCACACGAGTTTACACCCATATGTGCTTGACCGCCTATCCAGAAATGTTAGGAAATTTCTGTTTAGTGTCGCCTCAAGCATCGAAACTCAGATGCGAGGCAACATTCCTCACCTTCCCAGGGTAATACTCTGGTACCCATTTCTGCCAATGGCTGGGTTGACCGTGGGTGTATTTTTTCTTTTTTCTAACCACGACTACAATTCACACTGCTCCCAGCAGGAATCGAACACGGGTTGTCCGAATGTCGGTAGTCCAGTTGGGTGTTCCCAACTTGGCTACCGAGGCCCCCGTAACAAAAAAACAAAAAAAAAAAAAAACTAGCGGATATCAACAGAAGGATGAATATTATCCAGAAAATCTTTTGCCAGTCTAAATATGTGGACAGTAAGAATATGTTTTAGTACTGTTGTTAGTTATTCAGTGCTTCATTATACAGAATTAAATGTTAGAAACAAAAATGAACAAAACATAAGGGGAAGCCTGTTATCATTTCATTCAAAACTAAGAAAAAGGAACTGATCTAATCGGGCACAGGGACACGAGTTTTTATCCTGGTGAAGTTTTCTTTTTGTGATAAGAAAATATTTCAAACCTGAGAAAATGCGAGAAACCTATTTCTGTTCTCTAAAATCTTATTAATGAGAACTTCCGTCTCCAAGATGGCGGATCTAGTCCACGTCCTCTTGATCGCTGCAGAAAGTGCATCCTGGGTCTGATTAATTTTGGTTCTCCGTTGTACTTTTCTGCGTTAAAGTAAAAGTGATGATCTTCTTCTTACATCTGCGCCGCTAAAGCAATGTTGTACGCCGGCAACAGTCCCTTTTTGACAAATCAAGTGTTGTGAATGTGACCTTCCAATGTCTTGACTTGATCTGCGCTTTACATCACATTGGTGCTGTTCATGGCCGTTGTTGGAATTCCTTGACGCAAGATATTTCCATGTTACTTATCAATGTAAACTACTTCATCGGCCGCAGTTTTATCTCTTTACGGAATTTGCACAGTGTTTTGGTCGTCTTAGGCTGCTTTTACTAGAGTAATCAGAAATCGAAAGGGAGCAAAAATGTGTGTGCGACATTTTTTGTGTGCTACGTCATCATAATGGTTCATCGTAAATCCCTAGACTGGCCGTACGCTAATCTTATGGTCGGTTGTTTGATGTGCAGCGGGGATAATCTGACGACTAACTGTGTGTCTATATGTTCGGAATTGGAGTCAACAACGATGGCCTAACATCATCAAGCACTCTACATTTTTTTAAATATGACGACCATCATTTTCAAGAAAACGTGAACTCCCGGTATATGGTGGATAGGGAACAATTGAAGGCTATGCATGAAAAGTGTTCCTTGTTGCAGTTTCCTCATATTCCAAGTCCGGCTTGTTGCAGGAGCTACTGAGTTAAGTGCTCTGTGCACACCGTGAGCTGTGTGTCTCTGTTTTGATCATGTTTCGATATTCCAATTGCTTTAGATGAATGATGATATCGTATGACAGGGAACAGTTGGCTGTGTTCACTTTCTGCGTGGTTTTGCCTTATGTCTTTTGGTGTGTGCTGAGACTGCTATGATGGGGACTACAGTTACCTTTCTTTATTTGGGAGATGAGATTCTGATGATTACGCTGGCACGGGCGGTTGAGCAATTATGGATTTTAATTCGTTTGCAGTGATACCGGGGCCTTAAATAACCAAATAATGAGAACCTTAAACTGTATATACTCTATTATGAAAGTTACAATTTAAAAATATATGTCAAGATTGGAATTTTTAAAAAATTACTTTTTTTTTCCACAGCTGATGACATGGGTCTGGGAAAGACCTTAACTACAATATCACACATTTTGAGGCACAAGGTGGCAAAGACCGAATCAAACAAGGATGAATGGCTCAGTCGAGACAAGCAAGTAGAAAAATGTGAGCTCAGTTAGTCACACCTTTTTGTTTTTTGTTTAAAATGTAATAAGTCACTATCTCTTCAGGTTGGAAATATGATTAATGCAAAAATCTTTAATGTGACTGTCACGATTTGACTGACACTTTTAGAGGGAATCTATTGATGCCCAGTAAGATGTTAGTAAACTTGTAGCCCACTGACTTCTTTGCTGTTCTGTGGTCATGGAAAAGAAGAATAATGGATCACATGAGAGGAAAATGAAAATTAATATTATTTGAGCTTGGTTGAAAACATGGATTGATAGCAAATCTTTTAACTGCATTTCTTTATGAACCTTGGTTGTATGAATTAGGCACTAGTCTAATTTATGTTGGTGATGTCATTTCCTTCAACATGCCAAAAAAGGTTCTGTCTAGCTGAAAGACAGTTATGGCTAAAACATAAACTAACAGTACAATGCATTTATGTCCACTTAAGGTCCTATTAAAGGTGGATGTTGAAGCAGGTAGTTATGAATGAATGTAGAAGAAGATTATTCCCCTTAATGCTCTTTACAACAATGAAAGATTTGTTTCTGAGAAGAGTAAGGAAATACTTCAAAATTGGTGTTTTAAAAGTTACAGAATCTAAGAAATATCACAGATTGTTGTTGGACAATGTCAGACATATTACTCTGGATTATATCACTGAGCCACATTTGATACAATTTAAAAATTATCACAGATCGGTGTTGGACAAAGTCAGACATATTATACTGGATTACATCACTGAGCCACATTTGATACAATTTAAAAATTATCACAGATTGGTGTTGGACAAAGTCAGACATATTACACTGGATTACATCACTGAGCCACATTTGATACAATTTAAAAATTATCACAGATTGGTGTTGGACAAAGTCAGACATATTACACTGGATTACATCACTGAGCCACATTTGATACAATTTAAAAATTATCACAGATCAGTGTTGGACAAAGTCAGACATATTACACTGGATTACATCACTGAGCCACATTTGATACAATTTAAAAATTATCACAGATCGGTGTTGGACAAAGTCAGACATATTACACTGGATTACATCACTGAGCCACATTTGACAAGCTTTTGTAAATAACAACTAAACTGAAACATTATACTGTAACATCACCGTGATATTAATCATTTATGGTTAAAGTCATTAAAATCCTGTTTCTGAAAACAGGTTTGCTTTTGTTTTAAGTATAAAATAATCTTACATGATTATAATGAGCAGAAAGTAAGTGTTTTTTTGACTTCTAGTGGAGAAAGCTGTGAAAAAATCGGATGCTACATTGATAGTTACTCCGGCTTCGCTGGTCCATCAATGGGCTAAAGAAATTGAACGACGTTGCAATCCAGGATTGTTGAAGTTTCTTGTTTATCATGGACCTAACCGGGAAAAAAACATGCAAAAGTAAGTTATTTACTTAGATAGTAACCATTATGAGTGCAAATGTGGATTAATAATGTATATTTATTCTCATGGACATACAGAAGCTAGTGTGCTGTATGCAGTCATTCAGGGTAGTAGTTGTAGCTTCCGTCAAACATAGTTCACTGGATTTTTCAGTGTCTCTAGAAATGTTATTTTGTCTTTTCTTTCACCACGTATTCTCATTTCCTATGAATCTGTCTGTTTCTTGTTTGAGTTGGAACTTTAGAGTATGTTTCCAAAGATTGCGATCCTCTCCAGGGTGTGAGCTTGGGTGGAAAAAGAAAAAGACAAGTTGTTGCCCCTTGCAGCATGTTTCTTCTCTCCAAAAGCCGAGCGATCCAAAGGTCTAGTACGGCAAGAACAGTTTGGTGTCAGCTGCTTCACAGGAGTTGCCAGAGCAATGTTGAAATCAACACTGAACTGCCTTAGGGACTCCATCTCCAGATTTTTCCTCAGGGTTTACTCCTGAAGTCTATTCTGTGAGTGGGTATACGCTAGACAGCGGGGTTTTATTATCGGAGTTGACCTTCTTCTAGATGTGTTGCCATTGGTAGGCTAATGGGTTGCATCTACCCGGGGAGGTAGTTGGGACACCTCCGATTCGCCAGTGAAAACATCATAGGACATATGGGGCATTTTATAGTCAGTGCTATAGTAGCTAAGGTTAGAGAGAACTGAACTTAAGTACTACAGGTGAGTGAGTGGAAGATGGCTGTGCTAAGTTAGATAATAATTAGTTAAAATAAGTAATAGTTAGATTTAATAGGAGTATGGAGACTTGTCATCATGAACCTAAAGAAAGGAACATCATAATAATTCAGAAGAGAATCAAAGTCATAATAGAAGACTGAGACATTGATCACTATGAGGAAGGAGAGTAACACATAAGAGAACTGACTATAACAATAAAGAGTAAAAATAATAAGAGCCAGTTGCAAGAGGACAAGAATCTCTGATCATCGCAAAGAACATTGTAAGAAAAGATAAAAGCTCTCTCCCTTATACAATCAGACAGTTTAAGAAAATGGCATGACAGGAAGTCAACAACATGAGTTATGAACAGATGTAGAGATAAAAAGTTGTAGAGAGACATGATCACCTATGCCAGTAGCACTGTCCTGACTGAATGATGATGATGACACATTATCCCAGTAATTAATAGCAGGATGTTCTTTCTCAGCATGTTTCTTAGATTATAATATACCCTTTTACAGAAGGTCAGAAGATGCTAATTACTAGAGTGTATCTTTATGTGACTACCTCGCTTTAATAACAGCCAGTGTTATGTATTCAAGCACATATTGACTGAGAAATTGTTATTTCAGAATGATTTTCTATTTGGTTCCAAAGATATATGTTTTCTTGATATATGTTTTTATTGTGTGTAGGCTGATAGACTGTGATATTGTTTTGACGACTTACACCATCGTAAGCAAAGAAATTGGTTCAAACAAGCAGGAGAGTGCTGAAGATCCTGTCAGAGATAGTGAAGATGGAGGAGATGCTGAAAACAAAACTGATAAGGTTAAAAAGTTCCACTTTTTATTACTCAGTGTGTGATTGTATTGTACAAGTTTGTCAGTTTGTTTTGCTAAACTGTAGATTTGTTTCAGCTTTACTTTTAAACATGAAACTTGATTGCAATTTTTATGCAAACTTGATTGTTGTGTGTTGAGCTTTCAGCTGTAATTGTTTTGATTGTATAGGGTCTGGCTGAGAAAACATGTGTTTTGCAAAGAACAATAAATCAGGTGATATTTAATTGCACAAAATGGAAGGTTATGCTATGAAGTTTGTAATTTACCCCTGCAAAATATCTGGCACGTGACACCCTTTTTACTGCTTGCACTCCTGCACCCTCTTCTCAAAATTCGACATTGCTTGAAGATACCCTAATTTGCCAAGGAATTTGTGACACAAAAAAACTGCATCTTTCTTTATTGGTTCAGTGTATGTCACTATTCCCTGATTCAAAGTTTATTCAAAGATTTATCTGTAACGAGACTGAGAACTTTGGCCAGATTTTAATTATTTTGTTAAATTGAAGGAATGGTTTGCTATGTACTGCAATATCTTTTAATAAAATATGTTATAGTTTTTCTGTTAGTTGTCTCTTGTGACTTTGAATAATTTTTTCTGAGAAACATGAAATTTGTGAAACATGTTTGTGTTTCTGTCTACAACAGAAATCAGAAGAGCTGCCTTTACTGCTGAAGATTGGATGGGAGAGGATTGTTTTAGATGAGGCCCACAATATTAAAAACCACAAGTCCCTAACGGCACAGTCAGTTTGCCGCCTCAGAGCTGTGTATCGATGGGCTCTGACTGGTACCCCTATACAAAATGATCTCCTGGATATGTACTCACTTCTCAGGTTTACATGTGCCTTATTTATATTTTTGTTACTAACATCTTCCTGGAAACTATCGTTTGGATGTAAAGAATGAAGTAACTATTTCCTATCAGTCTTGTTTGGGTGTAAAGAATGAAGTAACTATTTCCTATCAGGCTTGTTTGACAAATAAAGATCATGAATCAACCTTATCTTATAAAGAAGCTGCTGTTATGGAGTGGTTAGTGCAGTTCTCTACTGGACTCTAGGGTTCAGGTTCAGTGGTTAATTTTTTATAATCCAATCTGACATGGTTTTAGGGTTCCCAGCAAACCCATAAAATGGATGTTGGAGATTTTCTCTGGAAAAGTTGGGTCAGTTGACGTGATACTGACTACATCATCATAAATAGGTTGATGGTCTTTATTAATGTGTGAAGTGTTTTCCATAAATGCCACTAGACATAACAGGAACCTTTACTTACTTAGCTTATAAAACAAACCGCTACATATTCGTAATAGTCAAATGAAATGATCAGTATTTTGCTAAGTGATGTAAACATATAGTATGTCAACACATATATATCGTAGGTACTGCTGTACATGTGTGCTGTGAGAAGTAGTAGCAGCCTATATCAGTTGTAGTTGGCTAAGGATTTTGCAGCAACCCTAGAAAATATTATTCTTCCTTTTCTTTTGCTGTTTGTTCTCTTTTTCTATGAATCTGTCTGCTCCTTGCTTGAGTTTGAGCTCTAGAGTGTGTGTGTGTGTGTGAGTTCTCTTTTTCTATGAATCTGTCTGCTTCTTGCTTAAGTTGGAAGTTGGAGCTCTAGTGTGTGTGTGTTTCCAAAGATTGCAGTCTGCAGCTATGTCTTCCCAGGCTGCAGGGTTTATGTTCAGAGTCTTTGTGTCACATTTATCTATATATCTATTGTCCTTTCGAGCCAAAGACGGCACATAGGGCAGAACTACAATCTTAAAAACAGAAACCTTGCGTGCCAAAATGGCACATATTGCAGAGATCACTGCTTCTAAAATCTATGCCTCTTTTTCCATAACAATGCTTTTTACAATGACAGCTTGTCAAGCCATCGATCAACCTCCTTAGTGGCCTCTAACGACATGCCTGGAAGGTCACAGTGTCACTGTTCTTTACTTCCCACATAATGAGGCCCCGGTAACACACGGGAGTCACATTTATATATGTCTATAAATCAGATTTTGCCTTGTTTGCAGCACACACCCCCGACCCCACCCACCCCACCTCCCCCATGTACATGTGTGGTTTGTATGACATGCAACTGCTTCTTGAAATGCCTTGCAATGACGTATTCGGAGTAGTTCTTGTTACCTCAGTTTTGAAAAGAGAATCCTTGATTATGTCACTTATCCACGAATCATGTTTTTACAACACCTTCGTAAATCTCCAAACCCTAGATGTTACATACGGAATTCCAAATATAGTATTTCATTTGAACTTTTGCTACACAGCTGTGTGTATACATTAGGAGAGACACGAGAATCATATGCAGTAATTAATCATTTCCTGACTTACGTTCGATTTATGGCCTGAAATTTGAATGCATGGTGCCATTGCTACTGGAGGTGTTGTGTTGTCTATTCACATGTCAGCTATCATTTCAGCCATGTGTTCGGCTTCCTCTTAGCATCATTTGCTGCCTATACTGTGTTACAAAGGTGTGTTTGATGTCTCACCGACTGCCGAAGAGACTTTCCCCGTCATAAGAAGAAAATGAAAATTGGCGAAAGTTATAAAAAAAAACTGCGTCCTTATGACACCTTCATCAATTTTATGAAGCATACATTGTATTTGGAAAAAAAATCCAACACCAAAGGAAATAAATCCAACACTCGGGGGTCACCAGATTGAATAATTAGGGGCAGGATGCCCATTGAAAACTGAATTCTAAGAATTTGTATTTCGATTTCATAAATTTTATGGTGTCATAATCTAGGGTATTATGCTTTATCAGGGTTTGTGCTATGTAAAAGACTGCATGTAATCATCTGTTTACCTTTATTTTTATTTAAACATTTTGCATTATTGTATGTTCCACATTACATATACACTATACTTTTGTATGTATTTTGTTATACAGAATGTTGTTCTGTTTCTGCATGTATATACATTTCTGATATTGTTGGTTTTTGTTGTACAATTGATCTTTTTTGTCTTTCTAGGTTTTTGAGGTTCAGTCCCTTTGACGAATACAAGGTCTGGAAGAAACATATTGACTCCGGAAAAGGTAGTAATTTTATCATTCCTGAAAGATTTCAGTGCTGTATGTTTGACAGACTTATGTGGTGGATTTTGGGTTAATCTTTTATAGTAGATAATAAAAATACAATAACATAAGGTTTATGTATATATATATATATATATATATATATATATATATATATATATATATATATATATATATATATATATATCTATTGACCTTTCGAGCCGTTGCCGGCCCATAGGGCGTAGACCAAGATACACCTATATATATATATAATTCCATAACATAAGGTTTGAATTTTTGTAGGTACAATTTGTATATATATATCAAGTACCAAACTGTACCTACAAAAATTCAAATCTTATGTTATTGTATTTTTATTATCCATTATATATACCACAGTGAAATGTAATGTCTGTAAAAACTGTCACTTTTGGAAAATCACTGGGCATTGGACATTAGTTGGATCAGCTCATTGTATCATTCATGGTGAGCTAAAGCTCCAAAAAGTGTGTAAGATGGTTGAGTGATTGACATCAGAAATTAGAGACATGCTGATACTTGACAGGTGTTTCTAAGCAACTGATTGTGAAGCATTTCTGTAGCTTATCATTTCTGTGGATGAGAGCTTAGTATACTTCTATGAGCCAAGTGAAAGTGATGAGGCCATCTATTTTAAGACAAATTATTTTATGTATTCTAGGAGACACTAAACGACTTAACACTATTGTGAAAGCCCTACTTTTAAGACGTACCAAGGAGCAGTCAACTATAGAGGGCAAACCTCTTGTGTCGCTTCCCAAGAAAGCCTGCAAAACCATCAAAGTTGAATTATCAGCTGAAGAGAAGGTTGTGTACGATAAACTGTTTAAAAAAACTCAGTAAGTATTGATCTGTGAGTGTCAAGAATCACGGAATGTAATCATTGTTGTAATTATCAACTGTTGGGTTTATTATTTCACTAAACAGATTTAATTCCATGTATTGTCTATCCAAGAAGTTCTCTTTGTCTGTTGTCTTTTCTTTTCTCTCTTTCTTAGAAATCTTTGGTTTCCTTTTTTTGCTCTCTACAAGATTTGTGATATTTGTATCCATAAATTAACAAAAATAACAATTCAGCTATCTGGGATAACTGATAACTTGATTGCATGATCCTGTTTCCATAAACATGCCATTCATCTTCTGATTTGGCATTTTTCTCCCTGGCACAATTCAGCTGTAAAATAAATGATACATCAATCTTTAAAATAGCAATGCATGATAGAACATTAATTTTTTAAAATGACAATGCATTAATCTTTCTATTTTGTTATTTACATTTATCTGTCAAGTTAGTAGGACAAGGACTGCATAGGCAGCGTAAAGTCAAAATATCAGGTGGATGTGTACACAAAATTACTAAGACACAAACTAGATCATGACTGTAATAATGAGTTGTGTTAGGATTAGGATAGAAAAGATCATCAAAGGGAGGTAAAAGATAAACAAGATAAAGATAGGATAGTGTTAACATCATTATTCCTAATCTCATTACCTTCCCCTGATCTCTTGGGTAGTGAGATCCGAAGTCTAGCCCTTTTGGATAACAGCAATAAAGAAAAGGTCCTGTGTGCACTCGCGCATGTTAAAGAACCCTTGGCAATTAAAATAAAACAGAGTAGGCCTTAAATATGGCAGCTGCATGGGGAAAATTGTCAACAAAAACCTACACATACCGTGGATCCCAGATCGTGCTACGAAGTTCATGCACATAGGCCAGGATTCTCCTAGAATTTTTTAAAGGGAGATATTTGAGCACCTATGGATTCAACCGATCTGCAGTGATGATGGTCCTAACCACAAATAAAGATGGGAGGTCAGAAAAAGTAAACAATGGTTTAGTCACACTATAACTAATTCTTGAGGGGAAAAAAGGGACAGAAAGAACTAGGGTGTAATAAGTGTGGCATTACTTAAAAAAGGTGAGAGAAATGCTCAGAAGAAGGGAAAGTGAGTTTATAAGTTGTAGGTCAGATGATTCCAGATCCAAACTTAGTTGAGGTAGTGTGGTTTATGATAGAAGAGCTGAGCAGATGGGAAACATCATGAGTATTAAAAAGTAAGTAGTAAAGTGCCCCATCACGCCAAATGGCGTATAGCGAACATAGTGTTAATGACCATAATTTTTACAGACCTTCAGCACATGATTTTTGGGGTAATGTGGTCGATATTATGCCCGTGCCGCTTTACTTTCTCAGAAAAAAATCCTGTACCCATTTAAAGCTGGGTGAACCCAGAAGCCGTCAGTTGGAATCGAACCCTACCTCTCGTCCTTTGTAGTCCAGTTCACTAATCATGAATAGTAGTCAAGTATATATAGCTGTACAGTCTGACTATTAACACTAGAGAGGTTGTTAAAAGGATCCCTATATTGGTGAATGGATGTCATAGCTGGGCTTATAATAGATATACTCACACATGGTGAGTGTATGCAGGTATTACCTAAACTGAAACATAAGACACCCAAGACCCACAGATAGAAAGGGAGAATACTTCACTAGACTGAAGACAGTAAATCTGACCAAGATTTGAAGTTCTTGCAACTTTGTATTCAGAGTATCTCCTTTCAACAGGAGAAACCATATTTGGGTAGAGTTGACTTTTTTATTTCCATGAGTTTTAAGATTGTAGTTATCATCAAGCCATCTATTAGTATTAGCTGTGGAGTAGCCAAGGGCCACCAGTAGATTAACATGGCCTTAGTCTAGCCGCGATAACTCTTCCAGTTACTGTACAAATTCTATAGAAATGTATAGGAGCCTTGTTGGCTGAGTGGATAGTGTGCAAACTCCTGGTTAGAAGGGTCTGAGTTCAGTTCCCAGAAGTGGCAGAATTTTGTTCAGACTGACAAAGCTTCCTGTGTTCACCCTGCCTCTATAAATGGTTACCAGAGAATCTTCTGTGAAGGAACAGTAGCCTGGTGTGATACCGGCCACTTTATCAAAAAATGTGCCCTGACCATGAAAAAATATGGTCACTAACACCACATCCTCTATATGCCTAGCAATGTGTTGAGGGAACCATTATTAAACTTATAAGAATGTATGCACTGACACTTATGTCCTACAACTCCTAATGCAAGAGATAGTAGACATCATGGAGTGCAGATAGACAGTGTGATCACCCCAAGTGTTAAGTATAAAGGTGTATCATTGTCACTGCTGAGACTAGACAATCCGTGAGATAAGTGATTGACCTCTCATTTACTGAAGAGCAGAGGGGTACAGAAACATTGATAGTTTCATTGTGACATTACATGTTGAAACTTGTGATGGGACTGAAATAAGCAGTGTTACGGCAGTTACAGTTTATTCATTTTGTTCTCACTGCAAAGCATCCCATCTTTTTGCAACAACTTTACATAAGTAATTAAATGTAAAATATAAATACATTTTTTATGTGCATTCTTATTAATCAAAAGTGCTGTTTGATTTGGTTCAGGTTTTGAGTTGAACTCTTTACTGTTCTCACCAGGTCCAGGGTTCAGGAATATGTGCTTCGACATGTAGAGAAGGAGTCTGATGGAAGGGGAGGTACAAAGCAAATAACAATAAAACAAATTGAGGAGGCCAGAGCACCGCAGCTTAGTGGTGTCAGTCATTGTACAAGTGAGGCTGTTGGAGCGTCAAATTCTGGGCCACTAAACCAAGGTCGGAGTACAGGAAGCCAGATTTTGGTTTCTTTGTTACGGCTTAGACAGTGCTGCTCCCATCCCAGTCTAATGAAATTGGTAATGATCTGTTATTATATTTGAGATATCAGACAACAACACTTTGGTTATTTACCTTAAAGTTGCATATTATATTTGAGATATCAGACAACAATACTTTGGTTATTTACTTTAAAGTTGTGTATTATATTTGAGATATCAAACAACTACACTTTGGTTATTTACCTTAAAGTTGCATATTATATTTGAGATATCAGACAACAGCACTTTGGTTATTTACCTTAAAGTTGCGTATTATATTTGAGATATCAGACAACAACACTTTGGTTATTTACCTTAAAGTTGCGTATTATATTTGAGATATCAGACAACACTTTGGTTATTTACCTTAAAGTTGTGTATTATATTTGAGATATCAGACAACAACACTTTGGTTATTTACCTTAAAGTTGTGTATTATATTTGAGATATCAGACAACAACACTTTGGATATTTACTTTAAAGTTGCATATTATATTTGAGATATCAGACAACAACACTTTGGTTATTTACTTTAAAGTTGCATATTATATTTGAGATATTAGACAACAACACTTTGATTATTTACCTTAAAGCTGTGCCAGGTGCTTTCTCTCTCTTTCCCTCCATCCCTCCCTCTTTCTCTCCCCCCTCTTTAAATCTGAAGTTGTTATTATTTTACCATTATAAGCATAATGTTATAGCTTATAGTTCATACTGTAACAGACAGAAAGAGATTCTATGACTCTGTTACAAAGTTACATAAAGAGATTGAATGCTTATTGTATTTAAATGGTATTATATAATAAAATATATTAATCTCATGTAACTTTTATCTCACTGATTTTCATAAGTCATCTCATTCTTTCTTTAATGCATTTTCTCGTTCACATCTTTAAAATGTATGCCTTTTGTTCTGATAATCAACAAACAAAATGGTGTTCAGTACAGTAACACCATAGCATTGTTATTAATGTTGATAGGACTCTGTAGTGTTGCAACATGTAACTGAGGAGCAAATAAACACTCTAGAGCATACACTACAGGACAGCAGTGCACTAAACACCCTAAGAACACAAATATGACCCACAGAATCAACACTACATGACAAGCTATGGAGAACCAGTGATAACCTCAAATGCACTGTCTTGTTCGTGAACCTAGCTGGTTTAAATGTCTAAATGCATAGCAAGAGCTAATTGCTGAAGGTGAAGAATTTATTAATTTACTATTTTACAACACTGTGGTCACAATTCACATTAATACAATTTCATAATTATAGGATTTCCACAGCCCTATAAAAGTCAATAGTACCTGACGGTCTGAACGATCACTTGAACTCTCTGCTCCTAGAAATATTAACACATTGCACTTTCTAGCTATCTTGCTAATGTCTACACTAGTTCTAATAATAATGCTCACACACAAATCCTGTTGTGGACTCTACATGCTGATCTAAATTTTGATCTATACTGGTCCTTTCTACATCTTATCTATCTACACTAGTTGTTGACATCTTCTGCCTTCCACATACTACAGCCTTTCTGATGTGTGTCTCCCTCTCTGTGTCAGGTCTGATCTCTCTCTCTCTCTCTCTCTCTCTCTCTCTCTCTCTCTCTCTCACACCTCTCTCTACCTGCTGTCATATATCTTAACATTTCTTTTCTCTATGCACACTCCTTCCGCCAAACACTTCTTGCTGACCTTGTCGATGTCTATCCGCCAACACTGTGTGGTCTTCTACCCTTGGCCTATTTTGCTGTGAACTTACTCCAAGTCCAGTGCAACCTTCATTTTCTCCTGCACTGCTACAATAAGGCCAACTTGGTGAATCAAATTGTATTATCTGCTTCTCTGTGATGCTCTTTTCTAATAACTCATCTTCATCAAGTACCGTGCCTACTGGCGTAGGTGATCATGTCTCTCCACAATTTTCGATCTCGGCAGCTATTTATCATTTCTGTTGTTGACCTTCTGCCAAGCCATTCTCTTAAGCTGTCTGTTATTTTTTCTCTTTGCTTCCCTCTATCTCTTCGTCCCTCAATTTTTCCAGTTGTTAAATATATTCCAGTTGTTCTCTTCTCATTACATGGCCAAAAAATGATGATTGTTTCTTCCTAATATTGGAAATTAGCTCTCTTTTTGCTTTGACCTCTCTTAGAACATCTTCATTACTCTTCTTAGCTGCCCATGGTACTCTCAACATTCTTCTGTAAAACCACATTTCTACAGACTCCAGTGATTTTCTTGTCTGTTGTCCTATTGTCCATGATTCGCATCCATATGTTAAGACTGGCTCTATATAACATTTAAGAACTCTTTTTCTTGTTTCTATTGTCAAAAATGGATTGCATAGTATCTTCCTCATTTTTTGGAAAGCTGCTTTTGCCTGAGCCATTCTGCATCTCACCTCTTTTGTACATCTTCCGTCTGAGGTTAACAAAGTTCCCAAATATTAAAATTCATTTACCTGTTTTAATATTGTTCCACTTGTCTTTATTTTGCACTGAAGTGATGTCTTTTTCTTTGTTGTTACCATTACCTCTGTCTTTTTTGTTATTAAGGCTGAGTCCTTTATTTTTGCTTTCTTTCACTATAATGTCCAACATTTCTTGTAACTCATTTTCACTCTTAGCGATTAAGACTGTATCATCAACATACCTTAGATTATTTATATTATGACCTCCAATTGTTATTCCAGGCATGTCCCTTATGGATCTTAAAATAATCTCATTCTAAATACTAAACAAATCTGGTGACAGCACACAACCTTGCGTAACACCCTGTTTTATTTGTTGAAACATTCCCAATTGGTTTCCAGTTCTTATGGCCGCTGTTTGTTACCAGTACATATTCTTTACTATTCTTAGATCTTTGCTGTCTGCGTTTATGCTTTCTAAAATTTTGATTATTTCTTGGTGCTTTACTTTGTCAAATGCCTTGGTGTAATCTATGAAACATAGGTATAGATCTGTTTTCACCTCTATGGCTCTTTCTACTAAAGATCTTATGATATAAATGGCATTGCTTGTTCCTTAATCTCTAACAAAACCACACTGTTCATCGCTAATTTCTGGACTGATTTTGTTTCGCACTCTTCGCATGATGATTCTTAGTAATATCTTAGTCATATGACTCATAAGGCTTATTGTGCGATGATCATCACATTCAATCGCACCCGATTTCTTTGGTAGAGCTATTTAAATTGATCTGAGCATGTCGTCTGGTATATATCCACTGTTGTAGATATCATTCAATATTTTTGTTATTAATCCTATACCAAAATCACCCATGGCTTCAATCTCTTCTTTAGTTATATTATCTGGTCCAGGAGCTTTGCCTGCTTTCATGCTTTCAAATTGCGCAAGGCATCTTCCACTTCTTCTCTGAGTATTTCTGGTCCTTCTCCATTATCCTTAATATTTACTTCCAATAACTGGAATATCTTAATATTCCAGGCCCTTGATATTGGCTATTGGGAGTCTGTGTACTGGGCTTCATGGCATTGATGATCATGTTCTTCCATCTCTCACTGTCCAGTGTCTTTATGAATGGCCCTGCTAGTTTCTGTTATTGTGCCACTAGCAGGATAACCCAAAAAGATATTCTTTTCCTGATCTTCTTTGCTTTGTCTTTATTTTAGCAGTGATAACCAAGTGCTCCAACTCTATTTTAGCAGTGATAACCAAGTGCTACAACTCTATTTTAGCAGTGATAACCAAGTGCTCCAACTCTATTTTAGCAGTGATAACCAAGTGCCCCAACTCTATTTTAGCAGTGATAACCAAGTGCCCCAACTCTATTTTAGCAGTGATAACCAAGTGCTCCAACTCTATTTTAGCAGTGATAACCAAGTGCCCCAACTCTACTGTCGTCTCATATAACCCCTTTCAACATGATGTTCTTAAAGTCATTCAGTATTGTAGACTAACATTCATTGCCCTAGTCACTTACTTGTTCTGTCTCCTTGAGAGCACTGAGAGTGTCATTCTGGTCCATTACTTGTTCATTTTCCACAACAGCTATTCTCATATCTACTCATTCATTTCTCATGCACTGCAAAGTCTTGGCACAAAAATGAAACATCTTTTATTATTTTATCACATTGAGAATTGTAATTGACTCAGAGGGCACATAAAATAAGGTGCCTTTTGATTTCTTAATGACACAGTTTCTTGCCCTTATCTTGTCTTCTTGATCACCATTATCTCTAGTTCTTTTCAATGCCTACACTGTGAGAAGATAGGACTTGCCATGTTGAAAGATGTTAACCTTAAAGAACTGGATTCCAGACTTTAAAAAAATGTCTTTAGCATTCACTCGTAAAGTGGGCGTGAGTGCATTGTGTCTTTAGTTTATGACAAAAATGAGATATCTGTACCTTTCAGCCTAACACATCCGTCTTTAGCGTGGACAGATTTGCTTTAAAATATTGCCTTGGCAGTGTCCATTCTGGCCTCATCATCGAGTGCCTTCTCCGCAACGAAGGTTGGCTACCATGGATCGCCATTCTACTCTGTTTCTTGCTTTGATGGTGCAGGCTGTCATAGATTGACTTGTCCATCTTTTGATGTTACTCGCCATTCTGGCCTACCTCTTTCTTCTTTTTTAATCGTCAATGGGTTTTTTAACATGCCAAAGTGCACATAAAATCTCCTGTTCTTTGCTGTTATCAGAGAGGGCTAGTCAACAGATCTCGCTCACTACAGAGTGACCAGTTTAGGGTAAAGCCGAGAAGAAACCACTGATTGGAAATGAACAATTCCCACTGACTGTGGCAGGATCAGAATCCAAAACTTCGTGTCTAGAGGCTGTCACCTTAACCATGGACTGCCCAGTCTCCTGCTTGGAGACTAAATAACATCAATGTTGTAACATTGTTCTTGCTTGAAAGAAAATAACTGTCTTTACAGCCCCCAACGATGGGGTCTGCTGGATGGAGATGTAGGGCTGAAGAATAAAGACTGTATGTCCAGTGCAGTCACCGTGAAGTGTCAATTTTGATATTTTTCACTCATGAAAAAAACGTTTTGACCCTAACACAATTTTAAACCTCATTTTCTCTGAATTATTTGTGTTTATATCAGAGTTGAAAATAAATGTAATGTTTGACATTATTGCTTATTTAATACATGTTATGTCTTACTGAACATTAACCAGGATATGGATGCTGCAAGTGTGGAATCTGATGGAATTGAGCTGACTCTAGAAGAGCAAATAAAGGGGATGGTACTTGATGAAATAGGTGGAGACTCAAATAGTGCAACTTCACATAAGTCCTCCGAAATATTTAATAAATGTTCACTTAGTACAAAGGTATGTGCACAATCTGTAAGAATAAACAAACATAAATGTCCTTGTGTTTGTAAGAAAGATCTTTTGGTGTTTTTATATTTTCTTACTCGGAGTCACTCTCAGTACATTCTGAACAAACATTTTTTAACGATCAAAGGTGGTAATAATGGAAATGAACAAAGGGAAGTAGCCACAGTCTTCTGTAACAGATATTAATAGACAAACATAAATAAGATCTTTCAATATTTTAAAATTTCAGTGATACAATATTGTTGAACAATCGTACACTCTTTGAATAACATTTGTCTAAGCAGTACTTATCCACAATATATATTTTTTTAAATCTGAGATGTTATAAACGAAAAAAAATATTGTGTACCCGACCTTGATGAAATGTAGACGGGCGCAAATAATTGACAAGTGGCCGCTGCTTGACCCACCTGTGACATCGCTTTTAACCTTGAACATGTAACTCATCAAACTTGATTTCTGTAGACTCTCTTGATATGATGTAACACCTTTATGCGCCGATAACAGGAAAATGCACATTCTGGTTCTAATGGATAAGGTAAGGTTCAGCAATCGTGTTAGCCCTTGACTGAGTTTGCTAGGCTGGACTCGTGATTTGCTACTTGAGTAAAGGCCTCCGAATTGACTGCTACTGTAGCTCACGACTGCCCAGGATGCGCAACTTCATGTCTCTCGTGATCGTATAGTTAATGTGCCTCGCGCTGTTGTTTTGATAATGTCTTTTCTGACTTCGGAGGACCAGATCTTGGTAGCCCACCACAGGTTTCGTTCATCGCTAGGCCACATACATACACAATAGTGACGAGATTTAGCTAGTCAAGGAACTCCAATTTTAAAAGCAAAACAACTCTATTTTATTGATGAATCGTCAATCACGAACAACAGCCTAAACTTCAGCCAACACTCTGTTTCGCAGCTGCTCAACATATACAAATAAAAGTCATACAGGAGGCTCACATGTGCCCCGATTCCTTTTGTTCTCTGCTGTCAATTTGAAGACATTTCTGTAAATCTGGCTGGATCAACTCCTGATGCTACTTCACCTAATTGTCTTTAGGTTCAATCTAGAGCCACTGATCTAATCTTGAATAGTTCTTAATTTTCATGTTTCCAGAGTCGACTATTAGTTTCATAAACTCACTGGAAAGACTTTAAACACTAACACTGTGGAGGTCTTAATGATTTCCTCCCGAAATAAATGCCGCTCACTTCTATTCTGCTTGAGCCTACACTAATAACACAGTTTGACTAACACTGAGAAATTATGTGAGTTCTGTCTCACTCAATGTCAAACTATAAGTCTTAAAATTAATTGTTTCTGGTAACCAAATATGGCTATCACTCAATGGTATCGGCTTACAAGTCGTCCATCTCGAGTAAGTGTCGCATCTAGACTGCCCTTCTAACTTGTGGTTTTCACTAATACTTTTTCCTTCCAGCCAATCATAAACCGGTTTACATCCTTTCTACTTTCCTGATCAATACTTACCTTTTTTTTTCACAGGAACTCAAATGCGTTAACTCTTACCACTTTCCCCGTGACTTCCACCCTACTCCCCTATTGTCATACCATCTGTAATCACTGCTACAATGTATGATGATGCCATTTTTTTAATCCATCTAGTTAGTTAGTCGTTGGATTATCCTCATTGCACATTCAAAAGCACTCATATCTTCTCTCCAGCAAGACCTGCAGTGTAAAACAATAAACCAGTTCCAAAGTCTACTTCCGATCTCATTGTAGCTCTCCTGAATCTAGGCAACATCCCTCCTGTAAAAAGTAAAGTACCCCCGTCACGCCAAGTGGCGTATAGGGAAATATGGTGTTAGTGACCCTATATTTTACAGACCTTCAGCACATGATTTTTGGGGTAATGTGGTCAGTATTACGCCCGTGCTGCTTTACTTTCCCAGAAAAAAATCCGGTACCCATTTAAGGCTGGGTGAACCCGGAAGCCGTCGGTTGGGATCGAACCCTACCCCTTGTCCGTGGTAGTCCAGTTCACTAACCACTGAGCTATCGCGGCTACATCCCTCCTGACTGGATGAAAATCTGGAAGTCGCACCAGGGTGGCAAATTCACTAACAAAACTCCATCATTTTGCCCTTCATTACGAGTGTACAGTTTGATTTAGGGATATATGAACATCCATCATTATGGCATAGCACACAACAATGGATGCACCCACAGTGCCCAATCCACACCAAGGAATGCAGCCAAAATCTTGAAACACTAGTGATGGCATAGAATTCCCAGTGTAAACTTCAGTTGGCTTTGACAGAACAATCCAAATTAAAGAGCTGTAAGTCATTGGCATTGAGCAAATCCAATGATGGTTATTGAATAGCTCTCAATGTGATGACATAAACCATATATTGACTTCATGATGGGAGAAGGTCGCATTCACAATATTTGATATGCCAAAGAGGTCTGCTGCCAGCTTTATGGATTTGATAGCACCAGTATGAATCCATTAAGTGGAACATCCTGTTGACTTTAATGCAGAAATCTGTATTAGAGAACTGAAATTAATCAGTCTCCAAACACAAGTCCTGTGGCAATCGATAGAACATAAACTCTGTTCCATCATCTTCTTGAAACCAGAAGTCCCTTTTACTCATCTAAGAAGTTCTATATATCAAACAGGATGGCTTAAGTCCTTAAATCTGTATAGGTATGCAAAATACATTTTCTTGCTATACCCATTTAGTATGGCCACTATAAAAAATAACAGACAGAATTTATCAAACTAGGGTCTAGATCAGATTTAGCAGTAACAATATAACAGCTCAGGGAAAAAGGTGCAGTGGATCTCAAAATTATGGATGAGGGACCTATACATAATGGAAGCAGGTTGCAAACAATCTGGATACTTACAAATGCGTATCTGAGAACACACACAACCACCTAATATACATACACCCATATACATGCATGAACCCATACATTCTGCCTTTCATCTTCTAGGAATGTGATACTTGCTCTTCCCCATTATTCTCACAACTTTGAGAGGGTCAAAATCCTGAATCACAACTCAGCTATTCTTCACTCTAACAATCATTCTTCATTCTAACAACCATACTGATAATACTGTGGGGAACACACAAATAATTCCAGTGCTGCTGTAAAACTGGTGGCAAGGAGCCAATAGTGGGGTGTAATGTACATTCCTACAAGGTAATGGTGACAGCTCATCAATCATGGATGGGCCAAGTAGAAGATGTCATCAAACAGGTCTGTGGGCTTACCAATATCAGCGTTGGTGAGGAGTGGATACCGGTGCCTATGTCATTCAAGGGGACTTTCTCGTGTATTGTCACACTCGACAGGAAAAGTAGGGAACAAAACCCAGTTGTGATTAATGCTGAGGTCAGCGGTCTCTTCTGCGATAACACCGATGAGAAAGATGCAGTCATCTATACAGACGGATCTGTAAGACGACACCAAAGAAGTGCATGGGCATTTACAGCATGCTCTGCAGGCAGAATAGTCAAAAAGACAGTGGTGTATACGTCATGACCACGAGTAGCATGGCAATGGAGGTGATGGCAGTGACCAAGGCATTCAAATGGTTAGAGTCACAAGACTACACCCACACGTGTATACTGAGTGATTCGATGAGCATGATAAAAAAGTGGTGGCAGGCTCTGTACGCATGCAATGGGTAGAGTCATTGCAGAAGTCCAAATTATGTAAGGTCACCTTTGTCTATGTCCCTGGACATGCGGGAGTACGGGGAAATGTAAGAGCGGACAGGTTGGCTAGCTGCGCTGTCGCTGAGGAAGGGCAACCAATAGATGAGGCAGACATCATCAATGCCCTCCTAGATGTGGGAAGAGCACAGGACAAACACAGATCCACATCACTTCTTCGGATGATGGAAATGGGAGTTAAGATGGGCACAGCCAGAAATGAGAAACTTAGTGGCCGTGTAAGAAGACTTATCAACCAGCATAGAACTGGAGTCGTCAGTCGCTGGACACTGCGGGACTTGCTGAGGAGGGGATCTGAGCACCTATGGACATGTTCGGAGTGCAATGATGATGACTCGCAAATAACTCAATGGTGACAGCTTTACAAAAAGGAACACAACAAAATATGATGCTTCAGCCTACATGCAGCCTTCTTCAGAAAATGAGAACATCAACAAACAATAAAAAAAAAAACAGATAAATTCTACTACATCTAGGATGATCGAGAAGGTAAGTCGAGGAGAATTAAACAGAGGGACAAGAGATGAAATGATGAAACGAGAGAAAGAGATGTGCTACTTATCAGAGGGTAAAATATATAACATGAGAAAATATATATAAAATTGAAGTAAGACTTAGCTGATGGGGAATTCTGACAGCACAGCTCACAGCAAGAATAAATTTCAAATGTAAGTAAAATGGGGCCGAGTGGAACAGAGGTTGATGGGAAACCAGACACGTGATAGGACGGGAAGCCAGACAAGATAACAAGAGTGTAGAGTAGGTGTGAAGTAGTCTGGCGTAACACAGGTAATCACTAAAGATATATGTGGAGTGTGAAAGCTTAGCAAACAAACATATACATTTTACATTGGTAAAATATATATATATATATATATATATATATAATATGATAATACTGTGCCATTGTTTACCTACATAAAGCTGTCACCATACTATTTCTTTGTATTCCTCCTTACCATCAGCTTTACATTAACACAACATATTTATGCTCCCCTTTCTACATCTCAAAGGTCTATTGTTAATACTTATCATTTATTTTACAGCTGAAATGTGTCATGGAGAAGATAACTTCCTTACAGAATGATAAAGACTCATCAGTAAAGGATAAAAGGTATGTTTATATCAAATAGTTGTAGATATCAGCCATATACAAGTATTCTTTTTTGTCATTTAATCTCAACACTTGTCATTATTAGTTTAATCTTACCTTGGTGGTCATGGGAGCAGTCTTGATAATATCTTCATTATTTTCTTCTATCCTGCACAATTTAGAGCTGCCTTCTGAGGTATGGTGAAAGTTTAGCCTGTCAATTCTCTGATGTTGTTCTCCCACCTTTTCTTCAGTCTTGTCTTATCTTGTTTTGCCTGGTAATTTTTTGCAGAAGGATCTTTGTAAGGCCAGTCAATCTTGTAACCTATAGGTCTACATAGATTATAAGCAACTGCTTCTTTAGTGAGCCTGGATAAATGTCTAAAAATAAAACTCCTTTGAGATCCTTGTTCTGCAGATAGTGGATAAAATATGACAATAATAATCAAATATGTCAATAATGATAAAATGTTAAAATAGTGAAAATAGTTCAATAAATAACCCAAGATGGCGGGTGTTTTTATATTCGGAGTGTAGACTGTGTGATTAATGTGATTAAATATAGTGTTTCCAGCGGGATATAATTTTCAGAAAGTTGTGTAAAGTGTTCTACCAAGGAGGAGGATAAGAACTGATAAGTACTTTTTTAAATGTAACCAACTAAAGTTTTATATTTAGACCGTAAAAGATCGCATGTGAGACCTTAGCGATCACACACGTGGGGGGAAACATCAGCCGGGCTAAACCCCCATCGTGTGTTTCTCTTAAACTAAGCCCTTAACTTACGACTGACTTAGCAGGTCGGTAAGGGATAATTGTATTTATGCTCAGAGAAATACATAGAATATGGAGATCAAAGTAGCAACGATAAACATATGCGGGATAAAAAATAAAGAAATCGAACTTATAGAAGAAATGACAAAAAGGAAAATTAAAATACTAGGATTAGCGGACACCAGAGTAAAAGGACAACAGATAAAGAAAACACACATGAACTACACGAAAATATTCTCAGGAGTCGACAACACAGAAAGAGCAACACATGGAGTAGGTTTTATCATCGACCCAGAACACGCAAAGAACATTCTAGAAATAAAATACTATTCAGAAAGAATTATCTCAATTAAACTACTAGAAGACGACCGAAAAACAAATTACATTCAAATCTATGCACCATGCAACAACAATGTAAAAGACAGCGAAGAATTCTACGACACATTGAGTGAAATTATTAACAAGATTGACGAAAGCGACGACATGTTAGTGATGGGAGATTTTAATGGAAGGCTTGGGAAACGCAACAGTGAGAACAGTGACATCTTAGGACCCTTTGGCGATAAAACAGCTGAAATAAACGAAAACGGAAGCAGACTGCTGGATCTATGCAATCAAAATGATTTATTTATCACCAACACATTCTTCAAACACAGAGAGTCGCAAGTATACACCTGGTACAAATGGAATGACACAACATGCAGAAGCCAGATAGATTTTATACTAACAAGAAAAGAGAACAAGAAAAGAGTAACCGACAGTAGAGCAATCCCAAATATTACAGACGACACGGATCACAAGATGGTTATGATCACACTAAGACAGCCAAAAATAAAGAGAAAACACGAAAACAAACAAAAGAAGCGAAAAGAACAGACAATAAAAATAAAACAATTAAACGATCAAGAAACAAGGAAAACCCTAGAAGAAAAACTCAGAGAGGAATTCAAGAAACTCCCTAACGAAGTAGGCACAGTAGAAGAAGAGTGGAAACAATTTAAGGAAACAGTAACTAACATCTCTAAAACAGTTTGTGGAACGAAGCTAAGAACAAGAGAAGGGAAAAAGAGCACCCCGTGGTGGAACGAAACAATCAGAGAAGCAATTAAAGAAAAGAAGAAACTGTTTAAAAATTGGAGGGAGAACAAGAACCAAGAAAAATATGAAAGATATGCCTTAGTTCGAAAAAGAGTTAAAATGCTGATCAAAGAAGCTAAGCAAAGGAATTGGACAGAATTCGGACAAAACATGAGCAGGGACTTCAAGACAGCCACAAGAGATTTCTACAAAGCAGTAAAAGCCACAAGAGCGAGAAAAGAAAACCATGATCCTACTGAGCTGATAAATGACAAAGACGGACAACCAATATCAAACAACCAATGTATGCAACAGAGATGGAAAGAATATTTTGAAGACCTGTTAAACATACCAACTACCAACAAGACAACAAAAACCACACTAGAACTCACAAATACTGAACCCAACATCATGAAAGAGGAAATAGAAGAAGTAATCAAATATGCACCAAGAAACAAAGCACCAGGGATAGATAACATTCCAATAGAAATAATAGCAGCAGCGGGAGAAACAGGAATGCAATGGCTGCACAGAATATTTAATGCAGCATGGCACCAACAACAAGCCCCAGAAGACTGGCAACAGGCAATCATCATACCAATATGGAAAAAGAAAGGTAGCATAAGAGACTGCAATCAATATAGAGGTATATCTCTGCTCAGCCATGTAGGAAAGCTATACGCCAAAATCTTGGAAAAAAGACTGAGACCAATAATAGAACTACAGTTAAGCGATTCTCAAATGGGGTTCCGAAAAAACAGAGGATGTACCGACGCACTATTCACACTAAAACAGCTTGCAGAAAAAACGACAGAACACAACCAAAACTTATACATAGCCTTCATTGACCAGGAAAAAGCATTCGACAGAGTAAACAGAGAACAACTGTGGGAGATACTAACAAAATACGGAGTAAGCCAACATCTAACCAACATTATTAAAAGTCTCTACGCCAACAGCAGCTGCAGGGTCAGAACAGCAACAGGCTACACAGACCACTTCGAAGTTAGATCAGGTGTAAGACAGGGGTGCGTACTATCCCCCTACTGTTTATTACATACATGGACCATATATGCAAGCTAGCCAACCCATCAGAGACAGAGGAGATCAACGAGCTTCTATTTGCAGACGACCAGGCACTAATACATGAAACAATAGAAGACCTACAAGAACACTTAAACAAACTCAACATCTTAGGAACAAAATACAACATGAAAATCAACATCAACAAAACAGAAGTCATGAATGTCGCCAAAAATAAACAGAACATCAACATAACTATAGAAGGCAGACAACTAAAACAAGTAGAGGAATTCAAATACCTAGGAAGTCTAATGACAAACGACAATTCCCAAACAGCAGAGATAGAATCAAGATGCAACAAAGCTTGTCAAATCATCGGACAGTTATCACCACTATTGTCCAACAAGGAAATAACTCTGGAGGCAAAACGAGCACTATACAATACAATCTTCATTCCAACGTTGTGCTACCAATGCCAGACCTGGACTCTAGATGCAAGAACAATAAGAAAAATAACCTCTACAGAGATGAAATGTGTTAGACGAATGACAGGAAACAGTCTGAGAGATAAGATCAGAAATGTAGAACTGAGAAAAAAGCTAGGAATAGCCCCAGCCATAGAATATATAAGGAAACAACAGATAAAATGGTTCGGCCACGTGACAAGGCAGAAAGAACAAAACACAACACAACGAGCCTTCAACAAACGTTGTGAGAACAACAGACCCAAGGGTCGACCACGAAAAAGATGGATCGATGGAATATTAGAAGCACTAGGAAACATAACAGCAGCAGAGGCGAACATAAGAGCAAAAGACCGCAAATTATATCTCCCCTCGACGCTGAAAGGCAGATGAGGAAGGAAAGAAGAAGAAGAAAAAAGAAGAAGAATGATAAAATATGACAATAATAATCAAATATGTCAATAATGATAAAATATGACAATAATAATCAAATATGTCACATTTTCATATGCACATTTCAGTGTGATAGTCTCCCAGTGGACCCAAATGCTTGAAATTGTTGCATGTCATTTGGACAAGGCTGGCATACGTTATTGTACTATTCAAGGTGACATCCCAGCCAAGAAGCGTATGGATATTGTGGATGACTTCAACTTGAATCCAAAGGGGCTGAGGTATTTTTATGCATTCACTATTTTGTAATTTTATTTTTGTCATTTTGGATCTGTTCTTTACTTCCCTCTCTCTTTATTTCACTTTCTTTTTTTGCTGGCTTGATTTGGTTTAATCTTTTTAGAAGAATTGAAAAAAAAACAGAAAAAATGACATGGTTAAAGCTTTACATAACTTATAGTCGACACAAACTTGAACAACGGTTCGGCTCAATAAGCCTTCAGCAGGAACAAACAAACAACACATAGAACTATGTAAGTAAATAAAACTAGTCCTACATCATCATCATCAAGTACCGGGCCTACTGGCGTAGGTAATCATGTCTCTCCACAACTTTTGATCTCGACAGTTATTTATCATTTCTATTGTTGACCTTCTGCCAAGCCATTCTCTTAAGCTGTCTGGTATTTTTTTTCTTTGCTTCCCTCTATCTCTTCGTCCCTCAGTTTTTCCAGTTGTTACAATGTATTCCAAGCAAATGCTGTCACATACCAGCTTTCACCATTGCTAAGACATCCAAACATTTCTATGACAGCTAAACAACAAATAATAAATAGCATTTTCATACCAACTTTGTGCTATGAAAGTCAAACATGGACCCTTTCTAAATCCCATTTAAGAAAGATCAATACATGTGAGATGCGATGCTTGAGAAAAGCAACAAACAACACAAGAAGAGATAGAATACCAAATGAAACCATAAGAAAAATGGTAGGAACTAAACCCTGCCAAAAATATATAGAACAACAACAACTTAAATGGTTTGGCCACCTGGTCAGAATGAATCCTTACCAATCACCATCAAGGGCGTTCTTCTCGAGAATGCATGGAAAAAGACCAAGAGGAAGACCCAGAAGAAGATGGATAGATGCAGTGACAGAGACATGTAACAACAAAGGAAAATCACTAATTCAGACAGTTTGAGCATCTCAAGAACGACAAAAGATATAAACCACAACACCTTTTAGGTATCAGTGAAAAGAGAAAAGAAGACAATATATTTCAGTTGTTCTCTTCTCATTACATGGCCAAAAAATGATGGTTTCTTTCTAATATTTGAAATTAGCTATCTTTTTGCTTTGACCTCTTTCAGAACATTTTCATTACTCTTCTTAGCTGTCCATGGTATTCTCAACATTCTTCTGTAAAACCACATTTCTACAGACTCCAGTGATTTTCTTTGTCTGTTGTCCTATTGTCCATGATTCACATTCATATGTTCAGATTGGCTCTACATAACATTTAAGAACTCTTTTTCTTGTTTCTATTGTCAAAAATGGATTGCATAGTATCGTCCTCATTTTTTGGAAAGCTGCTTTTGCCTGAGCCATTCTGCATCTCACCTCTTTTGTACATCTTCGGTCTGAGGTTAACAAAGTTCCCAAATATCTAAATTCATTTACATGTGTTACTATTGTTCCACTTGTCTTTATGTTGCACTGAGGTTATGTCTTTTTTTTTTTTTACCGTTACTTCTGTCTTTTTGCTATTAAGGCTGAGTCCTTTATTCTTGCTTTCTTTCACTATAATGTCCAACATTTCTTGTAACTCATTTTCACTCTTAGCGATTAAGACTGTATCATCAGCATACCTTAGATTATTTATATTATGACCTCCAATTATTATTCCAGGCATGCCCCTTATGGATCTTAAAATAATCTCATTCTAAATATTAAACAAATCTGGTGACAGCACACAACCTTGCGTAACACCCTGTTTTATTTGTTGAAACATTCCCAATTGGTTTCCAGTTCTTATGGCCGCTGTTTGTTACCAGTACATACTCTTTACTATTCTTAGATCTTTGCTGTCTGCGTTTATGCTTTCTAAAATTTTGATTATTTCTTGGTGCTTTACTTTGTCAAATGCCTTGGTGTAATCTATGAAGCATAGGTATAGATCTGTTTTCACCTCTATAGCTCTTTCTACTAAAGATTTTATGATATATATGGCATTGCTCGTTAGTCCTACATAGCTAACTAATAATGAAGTATCCAAAACAAAATAATTGAAACTTATTTGAGAAACAAGTTGCGGATATGCAGTGTAATTGAACAGCCGATAGGATGGTTAACAACATGTTAAAGGGTTCTAAAAATTTGTGGGGGGGAAGACATTGTCTAGGTTGCCTCGACTACAACACCATCTACAAATATATATACACACACACACACATACGAAAGATATATATAGGAGACCACCGAAGTATCGCAGTGTGGTCTAGTAGAGCTGTGAATAGATTAACTATATTATTTAATCGCCTTATAGTCCAATTGGGTTCGCTGACCCCACGAAACATGAATGTATCACACTTGTACACATAGTTTACCTGTGGTTGTTCCTTCCCTATTGGATATTCTACTCTGCTGCCCATGTTTGAGCACATTAGTATATGCACTATGCTATACTATTCGCAGCACTCCTCTACTAGACCACACTGCAATACTTCAGTGGTCTCCTATATCTCTTTTGTCTGGGCTGCTTACTATTGTGCAAGGCTTTACCCTTTCCACCTGTGCTAGATCATATCTTACCTTTCATATGTTCTTAGTGAACCCCACTCTGAGACATCTCACTCTTTCCTCCTTTCGAATACCTGTTATTCTTCTGCTCTATTCTTTCTCCTTTGTGTATGCATACTGACCTTGGTGTGGACACTTGGGTATATCAGAGTCCAATAGAATTTAAATTCTTGTCTCCTCCTGAGGTTTTGAAGGGTTTTATTTCTAACCTTCAGAATACGGTTAGCCCCACTTATCTAAATGCATGCTTAGTGACTCTTATTATCTACTTTGTAGATTATGGTGTTGTAGTTCTTGTTTTACACAAAAGATACTGACAATATGCAAAAGTTGCTGCAAAATGATCTAAAACTCTCCATTTCTGATGTTCTTTGCTATTAAATGAAACAGGACAAACTCACCAAAGAAGTAAAGAACAACATATGTATGCTGTCTTTGAAAACAAAAAAGAATTTATTTTGCAGTTACTGCCAGCTCACTGTGACAGTATTCCCGGAAACAAGAAAGCAGACAAACTTACAAGAAGCAGGTGGTACATTCCAACCCACTTCAGAGCCTCATAGAAATAAAGATAGTCCTTCAACGAGCTATGATAACAGAATGGAGTGAATAGTATGAAAAAAAAAGAGCCGGAAGCTGACTTGAACAGACCAAGACTTTTCAGACTCAGAACAGCTCACTGTGGCCTCAGAGCACACCTACATATGTAGGAGACAAATAACAATAAATGAATATTATTATAAATGGAAACTTTCCGAGGCGACAGATCAACGAATCATTTTAGGCGAAGAGGTATGTTTACAGCACCTGGAAAAATCCACAAATAATCAACAGAAAAAGAACAATAGACAGCATAAAGCAGTATCGAACGTGAAAGACATCATAATTGATAACAACATTTTTAGTTTGTTCACTTACCCATACTGGTCTAACCATCTAAACTCATAGCACAACAAAAACTAAAAAATCTTGCACATGTGTAGAACAAAGAGACTTGAGTTTTGCATACAATTTGTCGTCATTATCTTGAGTTATAAATGTGATATTTTCCTTAGATTCTTTGTCTTCATTTGGTCTGTTACTACCTTCCTCTTTCATGAGTCAACTTTCTAATTTAACAACTGTAGTGTGAAGGAATCCATGGTACTATAGCTGTGAGTAACTGAAAACAGTTTCCAGCTGTAAATTATAAGATATAATTAATGCTAAAGTGGCCTTTGAAATCTTGACTTGAGGTATTTTCAGGTGTTGCTTCTGTCCCTACAAGCGGGTGGTGTAGGACTAAACTTAATTGGAGGAAACCACCTGTTTCTGCTGGATATTCACTGGTAAGTTAATCATTTCCTGTTTTAATATTAGATGTTCAACTATTAACCTGTTTTGAGATCTCAGTTGATTATAGGAGCCTCTAGAGCCAGACAAGGCTAAAAGTGGTTACTGAATGTTTCTGCTAGAATCAGTGAACCAAACTTAATCAAGATCCTATTTGACCTCTCCAAGGTGGCTCTGGAAACAAATGAACTATTCTGACTGGGCAAGTAGGGATCATGTAAAATAAACATAAAATGGTATGGAGCAGCTAAATAAATTGAAAGACAAGACAAATTATGACATTTAGGCAAAAACCTTCATCAGTTTGGAAGTCAACCATGCTAATTTTACACAACTGCAACCAGATGAAGGTTTTTGCTAAAACGTCGTAGTTTGTCTTGTCTTTCTATTAGTTTAGCTACTCCATATCATTTTATGTTTATTTCACATTTTCTTTGCAGCTCTACTTGTGGCTCCGCATAGTATTTAATGTTTTGTATTTTTGAAATTTATACTTATCTGCAAGTAGGGATCGAAGAGAGAGCTAATCTGATACCTAAAAATGGTTTGATGATATCAGAAGTGTTGGTCAAAATAATGTAGATGTTGAAGCTGGTTGTAAACCATGATACAACTGTACCCATCTAACATCACTTAAAGGCCGGATAACAAAGGATGATTTGCTGTCAGACAAACATAAAAGGAAAGTTGATTAATTAACGTTTCTTGTTCACATTTAACACTGTTACTGTGAATGAAAAGTTAATGATTCTATTTTAACCTTAACGATAGCATTGTAAAAATTACTGCATGAAAATACAAATTCTTCCAAATTTGACAGTTTGCCATGGTAAAACTTGACCTCTTTTCTAATTATTACTTCTGGAGACCCTTGAGTGTTGGATTTATTTCCATTGATGTGGGATTTTTTTTTCATTTTTCTTGATATGACCAGGGAAATTTCCTTGGTCATCAGCTGACATCAAACAACCCTTTGTAACTCAGAAAATGCAGTGAGCAATGCTATGAGGTAACTGAACATACTGACAGACTTAACGGCAGCCGTATGAATAGACAATATAACACGTCCGGTCCATGAGATCAAATTTCATGCCATAAATCAACTTGAGTCAGGAAATCTGAGTTCCCTTGTCTCTCCTAGTGTAAACACACAGCTATGTGTCAAAA
Source organism: Megaustenia siamemsis (assembly GCA_032433765.1). Taxonomy (NCBI): domain Eukaryota; kingdom Metazoa; phylum Mollusca; class Gastropoda; order Stylommatophora; family Ariophantidae; genus Megaustenia; species Megaustenia siamemsis. The sequence continues at coordinate 9,366,674 of JAVIAB010000092.1, forward strand.
ATCGAAAGAAAATACTATTTTTAGAGCTCCTAATGCTACATTTAAATGGTAGTAATTTTGTCTAAAGTATTGTATAAAGGAGTCTACACATATGTATCGTAATCTAGAATATGTCTAGTTAAATATGTTTTAATGACATCAAACAGGATGGAAAAATTCAAATAAGTCCTAGCAAATTAAAAAATAAAACTAGTTGTTGTGTTGTTCCTTATTGCATTAACACTTGAAATCTGTAGAAAAAAAACACTGACAGAATGTTTAATTTGAGAGGCATGTTAAAGAGCTTATTAGATATTGCTTTGACCAGTATTTCATGCACTGTCAAAGTAATTTGTGCAGTCATTTGCTAACCAGGAGGTCAGGAGTTCAACTCCTAAACTTCAGTGAGTTTGATTCTAATAGATTCTGATAATCCTTTTAGACATCGCACAGAGTACCTATTCTGAATAAGCTTCGCAATAAGGTAGTTAATATCTGCTATATTTGTCTCCTGGAGGCTGTAGAAATGTGGTTTTACAGAAGAATGTTGAGAATAGCATGGACAGCTAAGAAGAGTGATGAAAGCATTCTGAAAGAGGACAAAGTAAAGAGAGAGCTAATTTCCAATATTAGGAAGAAACACCCATCATTTATTGGATATGTAATGAGAAGAGAACATCTGGAATATCTTGTGACAACTGGAAACATTGAAGGATGAAGAGATAGAGGGAAGCAAAGAGAAAAGATACCAGGCAACTTAAGAGAATGTCTTGGCAGAAGGTCAACAGCTTAAATGATAAATAACTGTCGAGATCAAAAGTTGTGGAGAGACATGATCGCCTATGCCTGCAGCCATGGTACTTGATGGTGATGATTCATGCCTTTCTAATGAGTGTTTTTCCTCATTATGTATTGACATTGGCCTAATTCTCCTTTTCCTATTGTTTTTCATTTGTGGGCTGCCGTTGTGATCTTTGGTTATTTCTTCTCATCACTTGGCTGACATGTGCCCACCATCTCTTCCTGAGTAAAGATGGGACTGTTAGCTGCATGAGGATTTTTCTTTTTGCACTTATCTTGAATTTATACCATGTCTCACGCACAATACAGATTATATGAAAATTTGGACCGGACATTTTCTGTAGGGAAATGGGACTATCTGGCATAGTAAATCATCTATAAATTCTATTCTATTCTTTCCATGGAACCAGCCAGTTTCATTGCAGTCAATAATTTCCAATATCCGCTTCACCACTTGTCACATCATTTCCCAAAATGCATCGGTAAATTCTGCTGACAAGGTTACTCCATGCATGCCCTACTCGACTACACATGTGATGATTCCAAACCTCCTTAGACACCTCTTTTGACATGCATGGCAGATAACAATGGCTATATTCTCTTTCTTCCCTCACCTTGTGGGGCCCCAGTGGCCATAAATGAATTGATCACCATAGTAAAATATTGGCTTTTAACACCTTATTTCCTACACAATGATGGTTGTCCTTACTCTGTAGTTCTTAGTGCAGGTTTATAAAGATATGTTGCATTTATGTTTATAGGAACCCAGCATTGGAAGATCAGGCATGTGATCGCTTATACAGGATGGGTCAGACAAAAGATGTTTTCATTTACAGGTAGGGCAACAACAAAATGTTTTAATTCACATGTTTGGCAACAGAGAATTGTTTTCTGTGAAAAGTGTGACAACAGAGAATTGTTTTCTGTGGAAGGTGTGACAACAAAATTGTTTTCTGTGGAAGGTATGACAACAGAGAATTGTTTTCTGTGGAAGGTATGACAACAGAGAATTGTTTTCTGTGGAAGGTATGACAACAGAGAATTGTTTTCTGTGGAAGGTATGACAACAAAATTGTTTTCTGTGGAAGGTATGACAACAAAATTGTTTTCTGTGGAAGGTATGACAACAAAATTGTTTTCTGTGGAAGGTATGACAACAGAGAATTGTTTTCTGTGGAAGGTATGACAACAAAATTGTTTTCTGTGGAAGGTATGACAACAGAGAATTGTTTTCTGTGGAAGGTATGACAACAAAATTGTTTTCTGTGGAAGGTATGACAACAGAGCATTGTTTTCTGTGGAAGGTATGACAACAGAGAATTGTTTTCTGTGGAAGGTGTGACAACAAAATTGTTTTCTGTGGAAGGTATGACAACAGAGAATTGTTTTCTGTAGAAGGTGTGACAACAAAATTGTTTTCTGTGGAAGGTATGACAACAGAATTGTTTTCTGTGGAAGGTATGACAACAGAGAATTATTTTCTGTGGAAGGTATGGCAACAAGATTGTTTTCTGTGGAAGGTATGACAACAAAATTGTTTTCTGTGGAAGGTATGACAACAAAATTGTTTTCTACGGAAAGTATGACAACAGAAAATTGTTTTATGTTAAAGGTATGACAATAATCTATGTGGGATTCGGATGTGGTAATCAATGGCCGGCTTTGGTCCAATTTATGGCCTGGAATGTGAACGCATAGCGCAATGGCTATTGGATAGGTTATTTGTCTATTGACACATCAACCGTCAATCATGTTCATATGTTTGTTTTTATGTTAGCTTCGTTCATTGCCGATCTTGTGTTTACAATGGTTTGAGGTCTTGCCGACAGCTGAAGAAATTTTCGCCTCCAGATGTTTAAAAGAAGAAGAAACAAATTTAAAGCACTTAAGGCCAAATTGATTATAAAAAAAGCCACACTTTTACAATATATTAGTCTTTTTTTTTTGGCTAAGTGCGTGTGTGTTTGAAATAGAAAATCCACCAGCAATGACCTGTCAGGGGTCACCGGGGGAATAATTAGGAAGGTATACGGAGGGAGAAAAAAAGTGCACACAGCAAACTACCGAATTTCAAAAATGTTTATTTTGATGAAGGTATTGTAATTTAGGGTTAATGTTTCTGTTTAAATTACATTTTGTTGCAACTCATCATCTAATGTATGATCCAACAACTTGGTTGTGATTATTGAGAATAATAGAAGCCTTTTCAACACATGAAAATTTAACATAAATCTGTCAATAAGTGGAAAATATTATCAGTATGTTTGTGGGGAAAAGTGCCTGATAGCACCAGGGCTGAATGCAGGAAATGACTCATTTGAGTCATTTACAAACTGACTGTTTGTATTAGAATCAGTGAACTATAACTGTTAAGATTCTTTTCAAACTCTATACAGTGGTCCTTGTAACAGATAACCAGTCTAGGTGAGTAAAGATGGAGAGAGAAGGCAACTGACACTCAGATATGCTGTGCTGAAGATGGATGTGTGGATTCTAGGGCACAAATATTCCAGCTTGCTCATCTACATAGCTTTCACTTAAGGTTGGATGATGAAGAAGACTATTTCTGACAGGCTGCAACACCCAAGATAAACTAAACTAGATAAACAAAACAAACTTTTAGACTTAAAAGAAATTCACTCTTTTCATTCCATTCTTTCATTATCTCAGAATCATATTTCTCTTCTTTCCTCATATCTCAGAATCCTATTTCTCTTCTTTCCTCTTATCTCAGAATCCTATTTCTCTTCTTTCCTCTTATCTCAGAATCCTATTTCTCTTCTTTCCTCTTATCTCAGAATCCTATTTCTCTTCTTTCCTCTTAACTCAGAATCCTATTTCTCTTCTTTCCTCTTATCTCAGAATCCTATTTCTCTTCTTTCCTCTTATCTCAGAATCCTATTTCTCTTCTTTCCTCTTTTTCTCTTCTTTCCTCTTTTTCTCCCTTTCAACTAGATTAATCTGCCTCTGCCAAAGTTTCCTCCATTCCTTCCTAGGCATTGGGGAAGATGGTGTTAGGAAACATATTTTTCCATGAACACGGTGCATTTTTGGTGATGTGGTTGGTATCACACCAGGCTGCCTTTGCTTTCCATCAAAATCTCTGGTACCCATTTCTAGATCTGGGAACCCCAGAGCCTTGTCTATCTGAAAAAAAAAAAAATCATTCACTTCTGTGGATTAAACCCAGACTCTTCTGATCAAGAAACAAGCATACTAACTCGAACCCAGACTCTTCTGATCAAGAAACAAGCCTACTAACTCGAACCCAGACTCTTCTGATCAAGAAACAAGCCTACTAACTCGAACCCAGACTCTTCTGATCAAGAAACAAGCCTACTAACTCGAACCTAGACTCTTCTGATCAAGAAACAAGCCTACTAACTCGAACCCAGACTCTTCTGATCAAGAAACAAGCCTACTAACTCAAACCTAGACTCTTCTGATCAAGAAACAAGCCTACTAACTCGAACCTAGACTCTTCTGATCAAGAAACAAGCCTACTAACTCGAACCCAGACTCTTCTGATCAAGAAACAAGCCTACTAACTCAAACCTAGACTCTTCTGATCAAGAAACAAGCCTACTAACTTGAACCTAGACTCTTCTGATCAAGAAACAAGCCTACTAACTCGAACCTAGACTCTTCTGATCAAGAAACAAGCATACTAACTCGAACCCAGACTCTTCCGATCAAGAAACAAGCATACTAACTTGAACCCAGACTCTTCCGATCAAGAAACAAGCATACTAACTCGAACCCAGACTCTTCTGATCAAGAAACAAGCATACTAACTTGAACCCAGACTCTTCTGACCAAGAAACAAGCATACTAACTTGAACCTAGACTCTTCAAATCAAGAAACAAGCATACTAACTTGAACCTAGACTCTTCAAATCAAGAAACAAGCATACTAACTTGAACCCAGACTCTTCAAATCAAGAAACAAGCATACTAACTTGAACCCAGACTCTTCCAATCAAGAAACAAGCATACTAACTCAAACCTAGACTCTTCAAATCAAGAAACAAGCATACTAACTCGAACCTAGACTCTTCCGATTAAGAAACAAGCATACTAACTCGAACCTAGACTCTTCCGATCAAGAAACAAGCATACTAACTTGAACCTAGACTCTTCTGATCAAGAAACAAGCATACTAACTTGAACCCAGACTCTTCTGATCAAGAAACAAGCATACTAACTTGAACCCAGACTCTTCTGATCAAGAAACAAGCATACTAACTTGAACCCAGACTCTTCCGATCAAGAAACAAGCATACTAACTCGAACCTAGACTCTTCCGATCAAGAAACAAGCATACTAACTTGAACCTAGACTCTTCTGATCAAGAAACAAGCATACTAACTCGAACCCAGACTCTTCTGATCAAGAAACAAGCCTACTAACTCGAACCTAGACTCTTCTGATCAAGAAACAAGCCTACTAACTCGAACCCAGACTCTTCTGATCAAGAAACAAGCCTACTAACTCGAACCCAGACTCTTCTGATCAAGAAACAAGCCTACTAACTCGAACCTAGACTCTTCTGATCAAGAAACAAGCCTACTAACTCGAACCCAGACTCTTCTGATCAAGAAACAAGCCTACTAACTCAAACCTAGACTCTTCTGATCAAGAAACAAGCCTACTAACTCGAACCTAGACTCTTCTGATCAAGAAACAAGCCTACTAACTCGAACCCAGACTCTTCTGATCAAGAAACAAGCCTACTAACTCAAACCTAGACTCTTCTGATCAAGAAACAAGCCTACTAACTTGAACCTAGACTCTTCTGATCAAGAAACAAGCATACTAACTCGAACCTAGACTCTTCTGATCAAGAAACAAGCATACTAACTCGAACCCAGACTCTTCCGATCAAGAAACAAGCATACTAACTTGAACCCAGACTCTTCCGATCAAGAAACAAGCATACTAACTCGAACCCAGACTCTTCTGATCAAGAAACAAGCATACTAACTTGAACCCAGACTCTTCTGACCAAGAAACAAGCATACTAACTTGAACCTAGACTCTTCAAATCAAGAAACAAGCATACTAACTTGAACCCAGACTCTTCAAATCAAGAAACAAGCATACTAACTTGAACCCAGACTCTTCCAATCAAGAAACAAGCATACTAACTCGAACCTAGACTCTTCAAATCAAGAAACAAGCATACTAACTCGAACCTAGACTCTTCCGATTAAGAAACAAGCATACTAACTCGAACCTAGACTCTTCCGATCAAGAAACAAGCATACTAACTTGAACCTAGACTCTTCTGATCAAGAAACAAGCATACTAACTTGAACCCAGACTCTTCTGATCAAGAAACAAGCATACTAACTCGAACCCAGACTCTTCCGATCAAGAAACAAGCATACTAACTTGAACCTAGACTCTTCTGATCAAGAAACAAGCATACTAACTTGAACCCAGACTCTTCTGATCAAGAAACAAGCATACTAACTTGAACCCAGACTCTTCTGATCAAGAAACAAGCATACTAACTTGAACCTAGACTCTTCTGATCAAGAAACAAGCATACTAACTCGAACCCAGACTCTTCCGATCAAGAAACAAGCATACTAACTCGAACCTAGACTCTTCTGATCAAGAAACAAGCATACTAACTTGAACCCAGACTCTTCTGATCAAGAAACAAGCACACTAACTTGAACCTAGACTCTTCTGATCAAGAAACAAGCATACTAACTTGAACCTAGACTCTTCTGATTAAGAAACAAGCATACTAACTTGAACCTAGACTCTTCTGATCAAGAAACAAGCATACTAACTCGAACCTAGACTCTTCTGATCAAGAAACAAGCATACTAACTTGAACCTAGACTCTTCTGATCAAGAAACAAGCATACTAACTCGAACCTAGACTCTTCTGATCAAGAAACAAGCATACTAACTTGAACCCAGACTCTTCTGATCAAGAAACAAGCACACTAACTTGAACCTAGACTCTTCTGATCAAGAAACAAGCATACTAACTTGAACCTAGACTCTTCTGATCAAGAAACAAGCATATTAACTCGAACCCAGACTCTTCCAATCAAGAAACAAGCATACTAACTTGAACCTAGACTCTTCTGATCAAGAAACAAGCATACTAACTCGAACCTAGACTCTTCTGATCAAGAAACAAGCATACTAACTCGAACCTAGACTCTTCTGACCAAGAAACAAGCATACTAACTTGAACCTAGACTCTTCAAATCAAGAAACAAGCATACTAACTTGAACCTAGACTCTTCAAATCAAGAAACAAGCATACTAACTTGAACCCAGACTCTTCAAATCAAGAAACAAGCATACTAACTTGAACCCAGACTCTTCCAATCAAGAAACAAGCATACTAACTCGAACCTAGACTCTTCAAATCAAGAAACAAGCATACTAACTCGAACCTAGACTCTTCCGATTAAGAAACAAGCATACTAACTCGAACCTAGACTCTTCCGATCAAGAAACAAGCATACTAACTTGAACCTAGACTCTTCTGATCAAGAAACAAGCATACTAACTTGAACCCAGACTCTTCTGATCAAGAAACAAGCATACTAACTCGAACCCAGACTCTTCTGATCAAGAAACAAGCATACTAACTTGAACCTAGACTCTTCTGATCAAGAAACAAGCATACTAACTTGAACCCAGACTCTTCTGATCAAGAAACAAGCATACTAACTTGAACCCAGACTCTTCTGATCAAGAAACAAGCATACTAACTTGAACCTAGACTCTTCTGATCAAGAAACAAGCATACTAACTCGAACCCAGACTCTTCCGATCAAGAAACAAGCATACTAACTCGAACCTAGACTCTTCTGATCAAGAAACAAGCATACTAACTTGAACCCAGACTCTTCTGATCAAGAAACAAGCACACTAACTTGAACCTAGACTCTTCTGATCAAGAAACAAGCATACTAACTTGAACCTAGACTCTTCTGATCAAGAAACAAGCCTACTAACTTGAACCTAGACTCTTCTGATCAAGAAACAAGCATACTAACTCGAACCTAGACTCTTCTGATCAAGAAACAAGCATACTAACTCGAACCCAGACTCTTCCGATCAAGAAACAAGCATACTAACTTGAACCCAGACTCTTCCGATCAAGAAACAAGCATACTAACTCGAACCCAGACTCTTCTGATCAAGAAACAAGCATACTAACTTGAACCCAGACTCTTCTGATTAAGAAACAAGCATACTAACTTGAACCTAGACTCTTCTGATCAAGAAACAAGCATACTAACTCGAACCTAGACTCTTCTGATCAAGAAACAAGCATACTAACTTGAACCTAGACTCTTCTGATCAAGAAACAAGCATACTAACTCGAACCTAGACTCTTCTGATCAAGAAACAAGCATACTAACTTGAACCCAGACTCTTCTGATCAAGAAACAAGCACACTAACTTGAACCTAGACTCTTCAAATCAAGAAACAAGCATACTAACTTGAACCCAGACTCTTCAAATCAAGAAACAAGCATACTAACTTGAACCCAGACTCTTCCAATCAAGAAACAAGCATACTAACTCAAACCTAGACTCTTCAAATCAAGAAACAAGCATACTAACTCGAACCTAGACTCTTCCGATTAAGAAACAAGCATACTAACTCGAACCTAGACTCTTCCGATCAAGAAACAAGCATACTAACTTGAACCTAGACTCTTCTGATCAAGAAACAAGCATACTAACTTGAACCCAGACTCTTCTGATCAAGAAACAAGCATACTAACTTGAACCCAGACTCTTCTGATCAAGAAACAAGCATACTAACTTGAACCCAGACTCTTCCGATCAAGAAACAAGCATACTAACTCGAACCTAGACTCTTCCGATCAAGAAACAAGCATACTAACTTGAACCTAGACTCTTCTGATCAAGAAACAAGCATACTAACTCGAACCCAGACTCTTCTGATCAAGAAACAAGCCTACTAACTCGAACCTAGACTCTTCTGATCAAGAAACAAGCCTACTAACTCGAACCCAGACTCTTCTGATCAAGAAACAAGCCTACTAACTCGAACCCAGACTCTTCTGATCAAGAAACAAGCCTACTAACTCGAACCTAGACTCTTCTGATCAAGAAACAAGCCTACTAACTCGAACCCAGACTCTTCTGATCAAGAAACAAGCCTACTAACTCAAACCTAGACTCTTCTGATCAAGAAACAAGCCTACTAACTTGAACTAGACTCTTCTGATCAAGAAACAAGCCTACTAACTCGAACCCAGACTCTTCTGATCAAGAAACAAGCCTACTAACTCAAACCTAGACTCTTCTGATCAAGAAACAAGCCTACTAACTTGAACCTAGACTCTTCTGATCAAGAAACAAGCATACTAACTCGAACCTAGACTCTTCCGATCAAGAAACAAGCATACTAACTCGAACCCAGACTCTTCTGATCAAGAAACAAGCATACTAACTTGAACCCAGACTCTTCTGACCAAGAAACAAGCATACTAACTTGAACCTAGACTCTTCAAATCAAGAAACAAGCATACTAACTTGAACCCAGACTCTTCAAATCAAGAAACAAGCATACTAACTTGAACCCAGACTCTTCCAATCAAGAAACAAGCATACTAACTCGAACCTAGACTCTTCAAATCAAGAAACAAGCATACTAACTCGAACCTAGACTCTTCCGATTAAGAAACAAGCATACTAACTCGAACCTAGACTCTTCCGATCAAGAAACAAGCATACTAACTTGAACCTAGACTCTTCTGATCAAGAAACAAGCATACTAACTTGAACCCAGACTCTTCTGATCAAGAAACAAGCATACTAACTCGAACCCAGACTCTTCCGATCAAGAAACAAGCATACTAACTTGAACCTAGACTCTTCTGATCAAGAAACAAGCATACTAACTTGAACCCAGACTCTTCTGATCAAGAAACAAGCATACTAACTTGAACCCAGACTCTTCTGATCAAGAAACAAGCATACTAACTTGAACCTAGACTCTTCTGATCAAGAAACAAGCATACTAACTCGAACCCAGACTCTTCCGATCAAGAAACAAGCATACTAACTCGAACCTAGACTCTTCTGATCAAGAAACAAGCATACTAACTTGAACCCAGACTCTTCTGATCAAGAAACAAGCACACTAACTTGAACCTAGACTCTTCTGATCAAGAAACAAGCATACTAACTTGAACCTAGACTCTTCTGATTAAGAAACAAGCATACTAACTTGAACCTAGACTCTTCTGATCAAGAAACAAGCATACTAACTCGAACCTAGACTCTTCTGATCAAGAAACAAGCATACTAACTTGAACCTAGACTCTTCTGATCAAGAAACAAGCATACTAACTCGAACCTAGACTCTTCTGATCAAGAAACAAGCATACTAACTTGAACCCAGACTCTTCTGATCAAGAAACAAGCACACTAACTTGAACCTAGACTCTTCTGATCAAGAAACAAGCATACTAACTTGAACCTAGACTCTTCTGATCAAGAAACAAGCATATTAACTCGAACCCAGACTCTTCCAATCAAGAAACAAGCATACTAACTTGAACCTAGACTCTTCTGATCAAGAAACAAGCATACTAACTCGAACCTAGACTCTTCTGATCAAGAAACAAGCATACTAACTCGAACCTAGACTCTTCTGACCAAGAAACAAGCATACTAACTTGAACCTAGACTCTTCAAATCAAGAAACAAGCATACTAACTTGAACCTAGACTCTTCAAATCAAGAAACAAGCATACTAACTTGAACCCAGACTCTTCAAATCAAGAAACAAGCATACTAACTTGAACCCAGACTCTTCCAATCAAGAAACAAGCATACTAACTCGAACCTAGACTCTTCAAATCAAGAAACAAGCATACTAACTCGAACCTAGACTCTTCCGATTAAGAAACAAGCATACTAACTCGAACCTAGACTCTTCCGATCAAGAAACAAGCATACTAACTTGAACCTAGACTCTTCTGATCAAGAAACAAGCATACTAACTTGAACCCAGACTCTTCTGATCAAGAAACAAGCATACTAACTCGAACCCAGACTCTTCTGATCAAGAAACAAGCATACTAACTTGAACCTAGACTCTTCTGATCAAGAAACAAGCATACTAACTTGAACCCAGACTCTTCTGATCAAGAAACAAGCATACTAACTTGAACCCAGACTCTTCTGATCAAGAAACAAGCATACTAACTTGAACCTAGACTCTTCTGATCAAGAAACAAGCATACTAACTCGAACCCAGACTCTTCCGATCAAGAAACAAGCATACTAACTCGAACCTAGACTCTTCTGATCAAGAAACAAGCATACTAACTTGAACCCAGACTCTTCTGATCAAGAAACAAGCACACTAACTTGAACCTAGACTCTTCTGATCAAGAAACAAGCATACTAACTTGAACCTAGACTCTTCTGATCAAGAAACAAGCCTACTAACTTGAACCTAGACTCTTCTGATCAAGAAACAAGCATACTAACTCGAACCTAGACTCTTCTGATCAAGAAACAAGCATACTAACTCGAACCCAGACTCTTCCGATCAAGAAACAAGCATACTAACTTGAACCCAGACTCTTCCGATCAAGAAACAAGCATACTAACTCGAACCCAGACTCTTCTGATCAAGAAACAAGCATACTAACTTGAACCCAGACTCTTCTGATTAAGAAACAAGCATACTAACTTGAACCTAGACTCTTCTGATCAAGAAACAAGCATACTAACTCGAACCTAGACTCTTCTGATCAAGAAACAAGCATACTAACTTGAACCTAGACTCTTCTGATCAAGAAACAAGCATACTAACTCGAACCTAGACTCTTCTGATCAAGAAACAAGCATACTAACTTGAACCCAGACTCTTCTGATCAAGAAACAAGCACACTAACTTGAACCTAGACTCTTCAAATCAAGAAACAAGCATACTAACTTGAACCCAGACTCTTCAAATCAAGAAACAAGCATACTAACTTGAACCCAGACTCTTCCAATCAAGAAACAAGCATACTAACTCAAACCTAGACTCTTCAAATCAAGAAACAAGCATACTAACTCGAACCTAGACTCTTCCGATTAAGAAACAAGCATACTAACTCGAACCTAGACTCTTCCGATCAAGAAACAAGCATACTAACTTGAACCTAGACTCTTCTGATCAAGAAACAAGCATACTAACTTGAACCCAGACTCTTCTGATCAAGAAACAAGCATACTAACTTGAACCCAGACTCTTCTGATCAAGAAACAAGCATACTAACTTGAACCCAGACTCTTCCGATCAAGAAACAAGCATACTAACTCGAACCTAGACTCTTCCGATCAAGAAACAAGCATACTAACTTGAACCTAGACTCTTCTGATCAAGAAACAAGCATACTAACTCGAACCCAGACTCTTCTGATCAAGAAACAAGCCTACTAACTCGAACCTAGACTCTTCTGATCAAGAAACAAGCCTACTAACTCGAACCCAGACTCTTCTGATCAAGAAACAAGCCTACTAACTCGAACCCAGACTCTTCTGATCAAGAAACAAGCCTACTAACTCGAACCTAGACTCTTCTGATCAAGAAACAAGCCTACTAACTCGAACCCAGACTCTTCTGATCAAGAAACAAGCCTACTAACTCAAACCTAGACTCTTCTGATCAAGAAACAAGCCTACTAACTCGAACCTAGACTCTTCTGATCAAGAAACAAGCCTACTAACTCGAACCCAGACTCTTCTGATCAAGAAACAAGCCTACTAACTCAAACCTAGACTCTTCTGATCAAGAAACAAGCCTACTAACTTGAACCTAGACTCTTCTGATCAAGAAACAAGCATACTAACTCGAACCTAGACTCTTCTGATCAAGAAACAAGCATACTAACTCGAACCCAGACTCTTCCGATCAAGAAACAAGCATACTAACTTGAACCCAGACTCTTCCGATCAAGAAACAAGCATACTAACTCGAACCCAGACTCTTCTGATCAAGAAACAAGCATACTAACTTGAACCCAGACTCTTCTGACCAAGAAACAAGCATACTAACTTGAACCTAGACTCTTCAAATCAAGAAACAAGCATACTAACTTGAACCCAGACTCTTCAAATCAAGAAACAAGCATACTAACTTGAACCCAGACTCTTCCAATCAAGAAACAAGCATACTAACTCGAACCTAGACTCTTCAAATCAAGAAACAAGCATACTAACTCGAACCTAGACTCTTCCGATTAAGAAACAAGCATACTAACTCGAACCTAGACTCTTCCGATCAAGAAACAAGCATACTAACTTGAACCTAGACTCTTCTGATCAAGAAACAAGCATACTAACTTGAACCCAGACTCTTCTGATCAAGAAACAAGCATACTAACTCGAACCCAGACTCTTCCGATCAAGAAACAAGCATACTAACTTGAACCTAGACTCTTCTGATCAAGAAACAAGCATACTAACTTGAACCCAGACTCTTCTGATCAAGAAACAAGCATACTAACTTGAACCCAGACTCTTCTGATCAAGAAACAAGCATACTAACTTGAACCTAGACTCTTCTGATCAAGAAACAAGCATACTAACTCGAACCCAGACTCTTCCGATCAAGAAACAAGCATACTAACTCGAACCTAGACTCTTCTGATCAAGAAACAAGCATACTAACTTGAACCCAGACTCTTCTGATCAAGAAACAAGCACACTAACTTGAACCTAGACTCTTCTGATCAAGAAACAAGCATACTAACTTGAACCTAGACTCTTCTGATTAAGAAACAAGCATACTAACTTGAACCTAGACTCTTCTGATCAAGAAACAAGCATACTAACTCGAACCTAGACTCTTCTGATCAAGAAACAAGCATACTAACTTGAACCTAGACTCTTCTGATCAAGAAACAAGCATACTAACTCGAACCTAGACTCTTCTGATCAAGAAACAAGCATACTAACTTGAACCCAGACTCTTCTGATCAAGAAACAAGCACACTAACTTGAACCTAGACTCTTCTGATCAAGAAACAAGCATACTAACTTGAACCTAGACTCTTCTGATCAAGAAACAAGCATATTAACTCGAACCCAGACTCTTCCAATCAAGAAACAAGCATACTAACTTGAACCTAGACTCTTCTGATCAAGAAACAAGCATACTAACTCGAACCTAGACTCTTCTGATCAAGAAACAAGCATACTAACTCGAACCTAGACTCTTCTGACCAAGAAACAAGCATACTAACTTGAACCTAGACTCTTCAAATCAAGAAACAAGCATACTAACTTGAACCTAGACTCTTCAAATCAAGAAACAAGCATACTAACTTGAACCCAGACTCTTCAAATCAAGAAACAAGCATACTAACTTGAACCCAGACTCTTCCAATCAAGAAACAAGCATACTAACTCGAACCTAGACTCTTCAAATCAAGAAACAAGCATACTAACTCGAACCTAGACTCTTCCGATTAAGAAACAAGCATACTAACTCGAACCTAGACTCTTCCGATCAAGAAACAAGCATACTAACTTGAACCTAGACTCTTCTGATCAAGAAACAAGCATACTAACTTGAACCCAGACTCTTCTGATCAAGAAACAAGCATACTAACTCGAACCCAGACTCTTCTGATCAAGAAACAAGCATACTAACTTGAACCTAGACTCTTCTGATCAAGAAACAAGCATACTAACTTGAACCCAGACTCTTCTGATCAAGAAACAAGCATACTAACTTGAACCCAGACTCTTCTGATCAAGAAACAAGCATACTAACTTGAACCTAGACTCTTCTGATCAAGAAACAAGCATACTAACTCGAACCCAGACTCTTCCGATCAAGAAACAAGCATACTAACTCGAACCTAGACTCTTCTGATCAAGAAACAAGCATACTAACTTGAACCCAGACTCTTCTGATCAAGAAACAAGCACACTAACTTGAACCTAGACTCTTCTGATCAAGAAACAAGCATACTAACTTGAACCTAGACTCTTCTGATCAAGAAACAAGCCTACTAACTTGAACCTAGACTCTTCTGATCAAGAAACAAGCATACTAACTCGAACCTAGACTCTTCTGATCAAGAAACAAGCATACTAACTCGAACCCAGACTCTTCCGATCAAGAAACAAGCATACTAACTTGAACCCAGACTCTTCCGATCAAGAAACAAGCATACTAACTCGAACCCAGACTCTTCTGATCAAGAAACAAGCATACTAACTTGAACCCAGACTCTTCTGATTAAGAAACAAGCATACTAACTTGAACCTAGACTCTTCTGATCAAGAAACAAGCATACTAACTCGAACCTAGACTCTTCTGATCAAGAAACAAGCATACTAACTTGAACCTAGACTCTTCTGATCAAGAAACAAGCATACTAACTCGAACCTAGACTCTTCTGATCAAGAAACAAGCATACTAACTTGAACCCAGACTCTTCTGATCAAGAAACAAGCACACTAACTTGAACCTAGACTCTTCTGATCAAGAAACAAGCATACTAACTTGAACCTAGACTCTTCTGATCAAGAAACAAGCATATTAACTCGAACCCAGACTCTTCCCATCAAGAAACAAGCATACTAACTTGAACCTAGACTCTTCTGATCAAGAAACAAGCATACTAACTCGAACCTAGACTCTTCTGATCAAGAAACAAGCATACTAACTTGAACCCAGACTCTTCTGATCAAGAAACAAGCATACTAACTCGAACCCAGACTCTTCCGATCAAGAAACAAGCATACTAACTTGAACCTAGACTCTTCTGATCAAGAAACAAGCATACTAACTTGAACCCAGACTCTTCTGATCAAGAAACAAGCATACTAACTTGAACCCAGACTCTTCTGATCAAGAAACAAGCATACTAACTTGAACCTAGACTCTTCTGATCAAGAAACAAGCATACTAACTCGAACCCAGACTCTTCCGATCAAGAAACAAGCATACTAACTCGAACCTAGACTCTTCTGATCAAGAAACAAGCATACTAACTTGAACCCAGACTCTTCTGATCAAGAAACAAGCACACTAACTTGAACCTAGACTCTTCTGATCAAGAAACAAGCATACTAACTTGAACCTAGACTCTTCTGATTAAGAAACAAGCATACTAACTTGAACCTAGACTCTTCTGATCAAGAAACAAGCATACTAACTCGAACCTAGACTCTTCTGATCAAGAAACAAGCATACTAACTTGAACCTAGACTCTTCTGATCAAGAAACAAGCATACTAACTCGAACCTAGACTCTTCTGATCAAGAAACAAGCATACTAACTTGAACCCAGACTCTTCTGATCAAGAAACAAGCACACTAACTTGAACCTAGACTCTTCTGATCAAGAAACAAGCATACTAACTTGAACCTAGACTCTTCTGATCAAGAAACAAGCATATTAACTCGAACCCAGACTCTTCCAATCAAGAAACAAGCATACTAACTTGAACCTAGACTCTTCTGATCAAGAAACAAGCATACTAACTCGAACCTAGACTCTTCTGATCAAGAAACAAGCATACTAACTCGAACCTAGACTCTTCTGACCAAGAAACAAGCATACTAACTTGAACCTAGACTCTTCAAATCAAGAAACAAGCATACTAACTTGAACCTAGACTCTTCAAATCAAGAAACAAGCATACTAACTTGAACCCAGACTCTTCAAATCAAGAAACAAGTATACTAACTTGAACCCAGACTCTTCCAATCAAGAAACAAGCATACTAACTCGAACCTAGACTCTTCAAATCAAGAAACAAGCATACTAACTCGAACCTAGACTCTTCCGATTAAGAAACAAGCATACTAACTCGAACCTAGACTCTTCCGATCAAGAAACAAGCATACTAACTTGAACCTAGACTCTTCTGATCAAGAAACAAGCATACTAACTTGAACCCAGACTCTTCTGATCAAGAAACAAGCATACTAACTCGAACCCAGACTCTTCTGATCAAGAAACAAGCATACTAACTTGAACCTAGACTCTTCTGATCAAGAAACAAGCATACTAACTTGAACCCAGACTCTTCTGATCAAGAAACAAGCATACTAACTTGAACCCAGACTCTTCTGATCAAGAAACAAGCATACTAACTTGAACCTAGACTCTTCTGATCAAGAAACAAGCATACTAACTCGAACCCAGACTCTTCCGATCAAGAAACAAGCATACTAACTCGAACCTAGACTCTTCTGATCAAGAAACAAGCATACTAACTTGAACCCAGACTCTTCTGATCAAGAAACAAGCACACTAACTTGAACCTAGACTCTTCTGATCAAGAAACAAGCATACTAACTTGAACCTAGACTCTTCTGATCAAGAAACAAGCCTACTAACTTGAACCTAGACTCTTCTGATCAAGAAACAAGCATACTAACTCGAACCTAGACTCTTCTGATCAAGAAACAAGCATACTAACTCGAACCCAGACTCTTCCGATCAAGAAACAAGCATACTAACTTGAACCCAGACTCTTCCGATCAAGAAACAAGCATACTAACTCGAACCCAGACTCTTCTGATCAAGAAACAAGCATACTAACTTGAACCCAGACTCTTCTGATTAAGAAACAAGCATACTAACTTGAACCTAGACTCTTCTGATCAAGAAACAAGCATACTAACTCGAACCTAGACTCTTCTGATCAAGAAACAAGCATACTAACTTGAACCTAGACTCTTCTGATCAAGAAACAAGCATACTAACTCGAACCTAGACTCTTCTGATCAAGAAACAAGCATACTAACTTGAACCCAGACTCTTCTGATCAAGAAACAAGCACACTAACTTGAACCTAGACTCTTCTGATCAAGAAACAAGCATACTAACTTGAACCTAGACTCTTCTGATCAAGAAACAAGCATATTAACTCGAACCCAGACTCTTCCAATCAAGAAACAAGCATACTAACTTGAACCTAGACTCTTCTGATCAAGAAACAAGCATACTAACTCGAACCTAGACTCTTCTGATCAAGAAACAAGCATACTAACTCGAACCTAGACTCTTCTGACCAAGAAACAAGCATACTAACTTGAACCTAGACTCTTCAAATCAAGAAACAAGCATACTAACTTGAACCTAGACTCTTCAAATCAAGAAACAAGCATACTAACTTGAACCCAGACTCTTCAAATCAAGAAACAAGCATACTAACTTGAACCCAGACTCTTCCAATCAAGAAACAAGCATACTAACTCGAACCTAGACTCTTCAAATCAAGAAACAAGCATACTAACTCGAACCTAGACTCTTCCGATTAAGAAACAAGCATACTAACTCGAACCTAGACTCTTCCGATCAAGAAACAAGCATACTAACTTGAACCTAGACTCTTCTGATCAAGAAACAAGCATACTAACTTGAACCCAGACTCTTCTGATCAAGAAACAAGCATACTAACTCGAACCCAGACTCTTCTGATCAAGAAACAAGCATACTAACTTGAACCTAGACTCTTCTGATCAAGAAACAAGCATACTAACTTGAACCCAGACTCTTCTGATCAAGAAACAAGCATACTAACTTGAACCCAGACTCTTCTGATCAAGAAACAAGCATACTAACTTGAACCTAGACTCTTCTGATCAAGAAACAAGCATACTAACTCGAACCCAGACTCTTCCGATCAAGAAACAAGCATACTAACTCGAACCTAGACTCTTCTGATCAAGAAACAAGCATACTAACTTGAACCCAGACTCTTCTGATCAAGAAACAAGCACACTAACTTGAACCTAGACTCTTCTGATCAAGAAACAAGCATACTAACTTGAACCTAGACTCTTCTGATTAAGAAACAAGCATACTAACTTGAACCTAGACTCTTCTGATCAAGAAACAAGCATACTAACTCGAACCTAGACTCTTCTGATCAAGAAACAAGCATACTAACTTGAACCTAGACTCTTCTGATCAAGAAACAAGCATACTAACTCGAACCTAGACTCTTCTGATCAAGAAACAAGCATACTAACTTGAACCCAGACTCTTCTGATCAAGAAACAAGCACACTAACTTGAACCTAGACTCTTCTGATCAAGAAACAAGCATACTAACTTGAACCTAGACTCTTCTGATCAAGAAACAAGCATATTAACTCGAACCCAGACTCTTCCAATCAAGAAACAAGCATACTAACTTGAACCTAGACTCTTCTGATCAAGAAACAAGCATACTAACTCGAACCTAGACTCTTCTGATCAAGAAACAAGCATACTAACTCGAACCTAGACTCTTCTGATCAAGAAACAAGCATACTAACTAACCACTTTGCCATGAGGCTCCTTTAAAATATGTACCTGTGTTAATTTCTATGTGATCATTGTGCATTTGTTCATGTTTGTTTTGTCAAGTGTGCTAACTTTACGACTAAACATTCTTTTTGTTTTGTATTTTTTTTTACCCGTGGAGCTGCAACATATTACAAAATGTATTATTATTATTTTCACAAGAGAACTAACTTTGCTTGAGGACATTTTTGAATGTTTGGTTGGTTGTCAAGTAGCCATGGGCCTTCCAGGATGTATGTTCTAGTGGCAGGTCATTTTGTGTGCAGGAATGTTTGGTTGGTTGTCAAGTAGCCATGGGCCTTCCAGATGTATGTTCTAGTGGCAGGTCATTTTGTGTGCAGGAATGTTTGGTTGGTTGTCAAGTAGCCATGGACCTTCCTGGATGTATGTTCTAGTGGCAGGTCATTTTGTGTGCAGGAATGTTTGATTGGTTGTCAAGTAGCCATGGGCCTTCCAGGATGTATGTTCTAGTGGCAGGTCATTTTGTGTGCAGGAATGTTTGTTGGTTGTCAAGTAGCCATGGGCCTTCCAGGATGTATGCTCTAGTGGCAGGTCATTTTTGTGCAGGAATGTTTGGTTGGTTGTCAAGTAGCCATGGGCCTTCCAGGATGTATGTTCTAGTGGCAGGTCATTTTGTGTGCAGGAATGTTTGGTTGGTTGTCAAGTAGCCATTGGCCTTCCAGGATGTATGTTCTAGTGGCAGGTCATTTTGTGTGCAGGAATGTTTGGTTGGTTGTCAAGTAGCCATGGGCCTTCCAGGATGTATGTTCTAGTAGCAGGTCATTTTGTGTGCAGGAATGTTTGGTTGGTTGTCAAGTAGCCATGGACCTTCCTGGATGTATGTTCTAGTGGCAGGTCATTTTGTGTGCAGGAATGTTTGGTTGGTTGTCAAGTAGCCATGGGCCTTCCAGGATGTATGTTCTAGTGGCAGGTCATTTTGTGTGCAGGAATGTTTGGTTGGTTGTCAAGTAGCCATGGGCCTTCCAGGATGTATGTTCTAGTGGCAGGTCATTTTGTGTGCAGGAATGTTTGGTTGGTTGTCAAGTAGCCATGGCCTTCCAGGATGTATGTTCTAGTGGCAGGTCATTTTGTGTGCAGGAATGTTTGGTTGGTTGTCAAGTAGCCATTGGCCTTCCAGGATGTATGTTCTAGTGGCAGGTCATTTTGTGTGCAGGAATGTTTGGTTGGTTGTCAAGTAGCCATGGACCTTCCTGGATGTATGTTCTAGTGGCAGGTCATTTTGTGTGCAGGAATGTTTGGTTGGTTGTCAAGTAGCCATGGGTCTTCCAGGATGTATGTTCTAGTGGCAGGTCATTTTGTGTGCAGGAATGTTTGGTTGGTTGTCAAGTAGCCATGGGCCTTCCAGGATGTATGTTCTGGTGGCAGGTCATTTTGTGTGCAGGAATGTTTGGTTGGTTGTCAAGTAGCCATGGACCTTCCTGGATGTATGTTCTAGTGGCAGGTCATTTTGTGTGCAGGAATGTTTGGTTGGTTGTCAAGTAGCCATGGACCTTCCAGAATGTATGTTCTAGTGGCAGGTCATTTTGTGTGCAGGAATGTTGGGCAATGAAATCAACTAAGCAAAGTAGAATAGCAGAGGTTGTATTTCATTTTGTGTGCAGGAATGTTTGGTTGGTTGTCAAGTAGCCATGGACCTTCCAGAATGTATGTTCTAGTGGCAGGTCATTTTGTGTGCAGGAATGTTGGGCAATGAAATCAACTAAGCAAAGTAGAATAGCAGAGGTTGTATGGTTGCAGCTTTGCAAAGATAAAAAACAAAACAGATTGATATGATGCTGTGGCTTAAAGGCTGGCCTGCTGCTGAAAAATAGATAAAACATAAACTAAGGAAAAGATGAAAACAAAAAGATAAGGTAAAACAGAATAAATTCTTCATCTTTACTAATCAGATCCTGAGAGTTGCTTACAGTTTGATAGCTTTGTAAGTCTGTGGGTGTAGGAACTGGTTTTAGACCGGCCTACTTAAAGGTGATCATTTCATCCCGGATTAAATAAATGGTGACTTTCTGTTTGTACTCAGTTTGTAATTCAAATGATACTGATTATTGTATTAGAGAGAGGTGGAGTTTGCTATCAGCACAATCTCCACTTGTTATAGTCCCCCAAAGTAGCAGAACTTAGAAAATATTTAAGAATTGTGAAGCCACATTGGTCACAGCAAAGATATAGGGGAGGTAAGGAAGTAAGGTCTCTCCTACAGTCATAGGTTTCCTATATTATCCAAAACCTTGCTAGGGTTCATGAGACAAATAATTTGGCACCTTATATAGAGACATGTTTGATACAAATACTCCAGCATCCCTCATCAAGATTTAAAAAATATAATAGATTTAAAAAAAAAATGAAAAATTCCAAACATCTGATCTGACTTGTGTGTTCATAGGATGACCAGTGAGTTGTCAGATGTGTATTTATTGAAGATGAGAAAAACAATAACACAGACATAACAAGAATCATAGAGAGCAACTTAACAAAGGTTTGTGTGAACAACTTTGGAGATGGAACCCACGAGTGTTTTCTATCCAGTAGCTAAATTAATTAGCTATGTCTTAGATTCAGAGCTATGATTTAGAACCCAAAGTTGCTCAACCAAGGTCAAAAATATCTTCATACTAGTTGTATCAACCATGGTCAATAATATCTTCATACTAGTTGTATCAACCAAGGTCAAAAATATCTTCATACTGGTTGTATCAACCAAGGTCAATAATATCTTCATACTAGTTGTATCAACCATGGTCAATAATATCTTCATACTAGTTGTATCAACCAAGGTCAATAATATCTTCATACTGGTTGTATCAACCATGGTCAAAAATATCTTCTTACTGGTTGTATCAACCAAGGTCAATAATATCTTCATACTAGTTGTATCAACCAAGGTCAATAATATCTTCATACTAGTTGTATCAACCAAGGTCAATAATATCTTCATACTGGTTGTATCAACCATGGTCAAAAATATCTTCATACTAGTTGTATCAACCAAGGTCAATAATACAGGGTGTTTATAAAGTCTCACTACACTTGGTATCTAGGTCAATTTGAAAAAAAATGTTTATGACGTCATCACAATATGTGCTCCCACTGTCAATGAAATTTGTTGAATAAGTTTATTGCTACTGGAAATGTGGAAGATGCTCCACGATCTGGTAGGCCTGCTGTGAATGATGAAATATGTTTAGATATCCAAGACAGAATCCTTAAAAGTCCAGACAAGTCATTAAGAAAACTGTCACAACAAGTGAACTTACCATTGAGCACATATTGTGATGACGTCATAAACATTTTTTTCAAATTGACCTAGATACCAAGTGTAGTGAGACTTTATAAACACCCTATATCTTCATACTGGTTGTATCAACCATGGTCAAAAATATCTTCATACTAGTTGTATCAACCAAGGTCAATAATATCTTCATACTAGTTGTATCAACCATGGTCAAAAATATCTTCATACTAGTTGTATCAACCAAGGTCAATAATATCTTCATACTAGTTGTATCAACCAAGGTCAATAATATCTTCATACTGGTTGTATCAACCAAGGTCAAAAATATCTTCATACTAGTTGTATCAACCAAAGTCAATAATATCTTCATACTAGTTGTATCAACCAAGGTCAATAATATCTTCATACTAGTTGTATCAACCAAGGTCAATACTATCTTCATACTGGTTGTATCAACCAAGGTCAAAAATATCTTCATACTAGTTGTATCAACCATGGTCAATAATATCTTCATACTAGTTGTATCAACCAAGGTCAAAAATATCTTCATACTGGTTGTATCAACCAAGGTCAATAATATCTTCATACTAGTTGTATCAACCATGGTCAATAATATCTTCTTACTGGTTGTATCAACCAAGGTCAATAATATCTTCATACTAGTTGTATCAACCAAGGTCAATAATATCTTCATACTAGTTGTATCAACCAAGGTCAATACTATCTTCATACTAGTTGTATCAACCAAGGTCAATACTATCTTCATACTGGTTGTATCAACCAAGGTCAAAAATATCTTCATACTAGTTGTATCAACCATGGTCAATAATATCTTCATACTAGTTGTATCAACCAAGGTCAAAAATATCTTCATACTAGTTGTATCAACCAAGGTCAATAATATCTTCATACTAGTTGTATCAACCAATGGTCAATAATATCTTCATACTAATTGTATCAACCAAGGTCAATATCTTCATACTGGTTGTATCAACCAAGGTCAATAATATCTTCATACTGGTTGTATCAACCAAGGTCAATAATATCTTCATACTGGTTGTATCAACCAAGGTCAAAAATATCTTCATACTAGTTGTATCAACCAAAGTCAATAATATCTTCATACTAGTTGTATCAACCAAGGTCAAAAATATCTTCATACTAGTTGTATCAACCAAGGTCAATAATATCTTCATACTGGTTGTATCAACCAAGGTCAATACTATCTTCATACTAGTTGTATCAACCAAGGTCAATACTATCTTCATACTGGTTGTGTCATCCAAGGTCAAAAATATCTTCATACTAGTTGTATCAACCATGGTCAATAATATCTTCATACTGGTTGTATCAACCAAGGTCAAAATATCTTCATACTGGTTGTATCAACCAAGGTCAATAATATCTTCATACTAGTTGTATCAACCAAGGTCAATAATATCTTCATACTAGTTGTATCAACCAATGGTCAATAATATCTTCATACTAGGTGTATCAACCAAGGTCAATAATATCTTCATACTGGTTGTATCAACCAAGGTCAATAATATCTTCATACTGGTTGTATCAACCATGGTCAATAATATCTTCATACTGGTTGTATCAACCAAGGTCAATAATATCTTCATACTAGTTGTATCAACCATGGTCAAAAATATCCTCATACTGGTTGTATCAACCAAGGTTAAAAATATTTTCATACTAGTTGTATCAACCATGGTCAAAAATATCTTCATACTAGTTGTATCAACCAATGGTCAATAATATCTTCATACTAGTTGTATCAACCAAGGTCAATAATATCTTCATACTGGTTGTATCAACCAAGGTCAATAATATCTTCATACTGGTTGTATCAACCATGGTCAATAATATCTTCATACTGGTTGTATCAACCAAGGTCAATAATATCTTCATACTAGTTGTATCAACCATGGTCAAAAATATCCTCATACTGGTTGTATCAACCAAGGTCAAAAATATCTTCATACTAGTTGTATCAACCAAGGTCAATAATATCTTCATACTGGTTGTATCAACCATGGTCAAAATATCTTCATACTGGTTGTATGAACCAAGGTCAAAATATCTTCATACTAGTTGTATCAACCAAGGTCAATAATATCTTCATACTGGTTGTATCAACCAAGGTCAATAATATCTTCATACTAGTTGTATCAACCAAGGTCAATAATATCTTCATACTGGTTGTATCAACCAAGGTCAAAAATATCTTCATACTAGTTGTATCAACCAAGGTCAATAATATCTTCATACTGGTTGTATCAACCAAGGTCAATACTATCTTCATACTAGTTGCATCAACCAAGGTCAATACTATCTTCATACTGGTTGTATCAACCAAGGTCAAAAATATCTTCATACTAGTTGTATCAACCATGGTCAATAATATCTTCATACTGGTTGTATCAACCAAGGTCAAAAATATCTTCATACTGGTTGTATCAACCAAGGTCAATAATATCTTCATACTAGTTGTATCAACCAAGGTCAATAATATCTTCATACTAGTTGTATCAACCAATGGTCAATAATATCTTCATACTAGTTGTATCAACCAATGGTCAATAATATCTTCATACTAGTTGTATCAACCAAGGTCAATAATATCTTCATACTGGTTGTATCAACCAAGGTCAATAATATCTTCATACTGGTTGTATCAACCATGGTCAATAATATCTTCATACTGGTTGTATCAACCAAGGTCAATAATATCTTCATACTAGTTGTATCAACCATGGTCAAAAATATC
Organism: Megaustenia siamemsis; assembly: GCA_032433765.1. Classification (NCBI taxonomy): domain Eukaryota; kingdom Metazoa; phylum Mollusca; class Gastropoda; order Stylommatophora; family Ariophantidae; genus Megaustenia; species Megaustenia siamemsis. Next base: position 9,391,819 of record JAVIAB010000092.1, read on the forward strand.
CTCATACTGGTTGTATCAACCAAGGTCAAAAATATCTTCATACTAGTTGTATCAACCATGGTCAAAAATATCTTCATACTAGTTGTATCAACCAAGGTCAATAATATCTTCATACTGGTTGTATCAACCATGGTCAAAAATATCTTCATACTGGTTGTATCAACCAAGGTCAAAAATATCTTCATACTAGTTGTATCAACCAAGGTCAATAATATCTTCATACTGGTTGTATCAACCAAGGTCAATAATATCTTCATACTGGTTGTATCAACCATGGTCAAAAATATCTTCATACTAGTTGTATCAACCAAGGTCAATAATATCTTCTTACTAGTTGTATCAACCAAGGTCAATAATATCTTCATACTGGTTGTATCAACCAAGGTCAATAATATCTTCATACTGGTTGTATCAACCAAGGTCAAAAATATCTTCATACTAGTTGTATCAACCAAGGTCAATAATATCTTCATACTAGTTGTATCAACCAAGGTCAATAATATCTTCATACTGGTTGTATCAACCAAGGTCAATACTATCTTCATACTAGTTGTATCAACCAAGGTCAATACTATCTTCATACTGGTTGTATCAACCATGGTCAATAATATCTTCATACTAGTTGTATCAACCATGGTCAATGGTACCTTCACACTGGGTATGAAACAGGGAATAGATGAGGGTGTGTGAAACGGGTGTGTAGTGGGGCAACAAGAGAAACAGAGTATTGATGAGAGTTGATTGAAACAGACGATATTAGTAGAGAAATAATAAACAGCTAGGGGAGACAAGCAGAAGTGGTCAGGTGTGAGTGAGTGAACTGTTTTATAGAGGAAGGCGAAATAAGCGTGAATGGGTGAGATGTTTTCAGGGGAAGTGGGGAGTTGAGAATAGACGTAGATTTTAAAGTCAGTGTGCATTTGAGCCGGGTCCAGTGCGGACGTCTAGAGAAATCTAGTTAGCATACCGTGGACTAGAAAGGAGTTGTAAATAGATGAAAGTTAAGACAGATATAGGGCGACAGCCAATTAGTTTAGTTATCCTATTTCCAGGAGTTGTGTTTGTTAGTTACTAAATGTTGTGTTAGATATGGCAAGATAGAATAGGAGTGATTGTTACTGTTAAGGTTAGGGTTACCTTATCGGCAAAGAAACTGATTGTGAATCAGCGAAATTGACACAGTAGAACATTGTTGGAAACTTGTTAAGTGTCCAGCGCTCGCCGACTTTGAGGAAGTCGTGGAGCAAGACTTATAAAGAATATAGAATAAGTGTGATTGTAGCTGTTAAGGTTAGCGTTACCTTCTCGGCATAGAAGCTGATTGCGAATCAGTGCAATCAACACGTTGTTGGATAATCTCGCTGACTTCGAGGAAGTCGTGGCGGGAAAGTTTAGGAAGCTTATGACTAAGCTTCTACCATGAAGAGAGACTTTCATCGATCGTGTAGATCGTACACATCATTGGGAAACTTTAAGTAAGGGTCCTCAGAGACTTGGGAGCTTATGACTAGCTTCTATGACACACAATTGAACTTGTTAGTCAAGTAGATTACATAGAGTTGGGAACTCGACAAGAGAGTTCCACCGAGTTTGGGCTAAAGTAGCAGTCCATGAGAAGTGCACCTGAGGGTGGCACTAATGTTAATTCAGGGAGGGAATTATCACTGTGAATATATGTACTGTTTAATTGTGAAATGTGTTTACATGATCCGGATATGTGCCTTGTCAAATAAAGATGTTTTGTGTGTAGTCAGGATTTGAGTTGAGTCATTAAAACATCTTTAAAGTTACATCCAGCTAGCGAGTGAACGAGCTGGGAGAAATCGCGGGAATTGATAAGTTACAACGTGAAGTACTACACTATAGATCATAACGGTCCAAGGAGAGTCGCAACAGAATGACGTGAAGTACGAGGCATCAATCATGGCGGTCCAAAAGACTGGCATGGCAGCTTGAGAACGGGGCAGATCATCAGAGTGGCGAGGAACTCGTCATTCAGCAATCCGGCCATAAGCAGCATCACGAGCCCTCGCTCATCGTGCTAAAGCACCTCTGGTACTCGGGCTCGTGGTGAAGAGGAGTGGTCTCAGTCTCAAGGGTGACGAGCGGTCAGTCGATTGTTCATGAATCGTCATTTCATCGGTCACGACATTGATCAGTCAAGTTGATCATCAAGGTTATAAGAAGTTGATTATCAAGTGATTGTCAATTCAAGATTCAAGTGATTATTACTGGTCTCTCTCGCAAGAAATATTACATCATTCTCACGAGCGCTTTCAAGAAGATTATAATTATTACATGTATACTAACAACCACCATTTAGACTTGGAAACAGAAAAGGGGGAAGACATTTGGCAATCATAGCCCTTCTAATTATCTGAAAGTTAAAGGGTCAAAACATAATTTCCTTTTGATATTCTGATTGTCTCCTCTTGAAGTGAGAGTTTCCTATAATTTTATTTTCTATTAAAACGTTTGTATTTCAATGAAACAGATTTTTATGTAAAGACACAATTGAAGAGAAGATTGTTGCTCTGCAGGAGAAGAAGCGTACGTTAGCTAAATCAGTCCTGTCAGGGTAAGTTTATGCAATGTTGCTACTAAATGGAATTTCTGTAGAACAGACTTTTTAAACCATACACTGTTAATTTCATTGCAGCTAAAAAGTCATCTTGGAAAAGTTTAAAAAATGGAGTCTTCTTTCATTCCTCTTTTGCCTTTCAGCCATCAAGGGATCTAAGTTTGCTGTCTTTTGCTTTTCTTTTGACTTCACCTGCTGGTTATTTTTTTCAATGAGTAAAAAAGATGAATTGAGTGCCTAGTCTTAGAGAAGGAAAATCAAACACAGATCCAGTGCTCAAGATTGGCACACACACACACACAAATTCCTAGACAACCTAAATTGAGGAGTGCAAGTTTATATACTGCTAACTAGGCAAAAGAATTCAAAAAATTTAATTTCTACCTTATGTATGAAACATAAATTTACCAGCTTCTTGAAATCTCTCAGGGCCAACCTTTATTATGGAGTTTGTGTAAAGTACTAAGAAAGCTCTGAGTGATTCGACCAGATATTTGAATGTTAATTAGCACTAACAAAAAGTGGAAACTAAGATACTTTCATGTGTATATACCATTCATCAGTGGAACTATTTGTGCAGCAGATGAACTGTAACAAAATAAGTTGCAACACTGGTGGGCGCAATTAAAGTGAAAAACCAAAATTATTAAAAAATAATTGTTGCAAGTGTATAGTATCCAAATAAAACATGCACTCCACTTGTAAAATGTCTATATTGACACAAGTTACTGCAACTGAATAACTGGAAAGTTAATGAAAGAATGGTAAGTATTGTGATATTTTACTGCAAGAAATATTTTCTTCAGGAGTATTTTTCAAAGTAAACCAATTTGAGGTTAGAATTTCATGTAAAAATAACTTCTGTTGTATTGAAGATGGTACTTGTTGAAAATTATTGTCATGATGTAATTACATTATTGATGGGTTCTTTAACTGCATTACAATGTAGCATATAAAATATGTGATGCTTTGTCCTAAATCCTTGCTGGTCTAGGTCTGAAACAAATGGTGATTGTTGAAGAAGAGTTTCACAATTTGATAAAAATGTAGACTAAATAGTGTCCTTGTCCATTGTGGCTTTCGTGTTTATGAAAGAATCAAATGATGTTATACCTTCATATTATTATGAAGGCCTTTGCCAGTGAAGTTTGTGCTCTGAGCCAAGATCTTCTGTGCTTTTGGGACAGATATTTGAGTTGTGTGGACATTGTCTGAGCATAGTGGTGATGGTCCTATGTCTGAGCATAGTGGTGATGGTCCTATGTAAGAACATAGTGGTGATGGTCCTATGTCTGAGCATAGTGGTGATGGTCCTATGTCTGAGCATAGTGGTGATGGTCCTATGTCTGAGCATAGTGGTGATGGTCCTATGTCTGAGCATAGTGGTGATGGTCCTATGTCTGAACATAGTGGTGATGGTCCTAATACAGGGACAAAGATCTTATACCAAGTCTCTTTTCTGCATGCGGAGGAAAATGCTCAGTATTTAAGGAAACTGCAGAAAAGAAAGCATGAGATTCTCACTCACTAGTAACTAAGTGGCTGCCTCATAAATAATTGCTGAGCTCTAGTACAGTTACGCATTTCACTTTGTCTCATAGTTCACAGGTCAAAGAGAGAATAATCTATTTATCTTTCGTTCATCTGAAGTATTGTCTATATCTGCAAGGTCGTTTCTTGTATGAATTTTACTGGGTTTTTTTTTTTTAATTCTTACAGAGGCCCATATAATTTTGTCTGTGGAGTTGTATCTATGGGCCAATGGGTTTCCTTCAGTGTACTGTATTCATGTCAGTCTTGAAATATGTGTTCAGCGGGGACAGGAGAAGAAAATAAGGAAAAATCGTGCCAAAGTTCTGTGCAGAAGAGACAGGATAGTTCTGGTGGACAGACAATCTATAAGAAGCAAAATGTTGATACAGAGCCGTTAGTTTGATAAAAGATTTTTCCTAGCAGAGACAACTTAGACTGTAAACTATTGCCATGTGGGAAAGACTATTGGTGCAGTCCCAAAAAATGCATGCTGGAGATGGGTGCGCTAGACTGAACTGTGCAATACACAATTCAATTACAACCCTCTATGCAAACAAACAATGTAATAATCTTTTATGGTGGTTAACATTTTAGATAGTTGTATTCTGTATAGTTGTTGATTTATCTTTCTAAATAGATCACCACGTTAATTTTATTTTTTCTCAATTTAATTTCAGTGAAGGAGCAAGTCGCCAGAAGCTGACACTTTCAGATCTGAGATCACTGTTTGGTGTTTAGAATTGTTGGCAAAGTTTGTAGTTCCCTGACCAATGCTAGCCTTTGATTTCTCAAGTATTATGTGCTCTCATGTTGATGAAACATCATATTTTATTTCTTAATTATTAAAGATATGCAATATGTGTATTATGAGATAGTAAACTTTGGCAAGTGTATTCTATACACATCATCTTTAGTCAGTTATTTTTAGGCACTCGTGTAAAAAAGTAGTTCCAACCCACAGCATATTGGCTTAATGTTATTTTTTTGTTTATTGCCTATCATGCTCTTTATCTCCTCACTGCCTGGGCAGTTTATACCCAATTTTACACATTTTTTAAAAGAAATTTAAAATCTCATTTGTTGAAAGAGACAAATAAATTTGTTAATGCAACAACATTTCATTATTTCTGTAAGTAAATGTAAACGTTTTACACTTTGCCATAGATTATTTTGTTTTGTTTGTTGCATTTTTATTAGGCCTTTGCTCACCGGTGATTAGTCATTAGTGCCTGTATAATAAAATATTGGGATCTTATATATTTCATGATTTAACTTCCATGTTATAGTCACATATAAAATTGTTAATGTTGCAATATAATTTCATATGGCTGAAACAGGTAAATGAATTTAAATATTTGGGAACTTTGTTAACCTCAGACGGAAGATGTACAAAAGATGTGAGATGCAGAATGGCTTGGGCAAAAGCAGCTTTCCAAAAAATGAGGAAAATATTATGCAATCCATTTTTGACAATAGAAACAAGAAAAAGAGTTCTTAAATGTTACGTAGAGCCAGTCTTAACATACGGATGAGAGTCATGGACAATAGGACAACAGACAAGAAAATCACTGGAGTCTGTAGAAATGTGGTTTTACAGAAGAATGTTGAGAATACCATGGACAGCTAAGAAGAGTAATGAAGAGGTTCTGAGAGAGGTCAAAGCAAAAAGAGAGCTAATTTCCAATGTTAAGAAGAGACAATCATCATTTTTTGGCCATGTAATGAAAAGAGAACAACTTGAATATATTGTAACAACTGAAAAAATTGAGGGACAAAGAGATAGAGGGAAGCAAAGAGAAAAAATACAGACAGCTTAAGAGAATGGCTTGGCAGAAGGTCAACAACAGAAATGATAAATAGCTGCCGAGATCAAAAGTTGTGGAGAGACATGATCACCTACGCCACTAGGGCCGGTACTTGATGATGATGATGGCTGAAAGTAAATATTTGAAATATTTACATAGATTAGTGTTGTGCTATTTGTGTTTTCATTGGCCTCCATAAGAACATGTATTTTTATTGTTTTCTTATCATGGTACAGATAGAAATACCAATCAAGGTAATATTAATGGAAATTAAAAAATGTTAAACAATTACTACAGCATTAAAAGTTATATCTGTTTGTGATAATGTAAAGTTTGTCTTTTTTAAGTTGGTATATGGTTTTCTTAATCTACCTCAGATGGTAGGTGTACAATAGAGGTGAGATGCAGAATAGCTCAGGGAAAAGCAGCTTTCCAAAAATGAGGAAGATACTATGTAATCCATTTTTGACAATAGAAACAAGAAAAAGAGTTCTTAAATGTTATTTAGAACCATTCTTAACATATAGATATTATTTATGGACAATAGGACAACAGACAAGAAGATCACTGGAGGCTGTAGAAATGTGGTTTTACAGAAGAATATTGAGAATACCATGGACAGCTAAGAAGAGTAATGAAAACGTTCTGATAGAGGCCAAGCAAAAAGAGAGCTAATTTCCAATATTAGGAAGAAACTATAATTTTTTGGCCATGTTATGAGAAAGGAACAGCTAGAATATATTGGGAAGATTGAGGGACGAAGAGATAGAGGGAAGCAAAGAGAAAAGACACTAGACAGCTTAAGAGAATGGACCTGGTAGAAAGTCAACAACAGAAATGATAAATAACTGTTGAGATTGAGAATTGTGGAAAAACATGATCACCTATGCCACCAGGTGTGGTACTTGATGATGATGGTTTTCTTCGGAATTCATTGAAGATGTAGCAGAATTTTGAGAGCCACATGAAATCCTTGAACAATTAAAATTAATATTTTTATGTAAAATTTGTGAAGGAGGAATATTAACAACAAATGAGAGAACTTAGGTCAGTGTTGTGTAAGGCATACAAAAGTCATTTATTTTTTTTGTTACATAAACATAATGATGAAAACAATGCGTTCAATGACAGTGTGTGAGAAGTGTTATGGGAGGTTGTGTACTGCACAAACAATAACTGCCAGCTTGTGACAGCGCAAAAATTAGAGCTAGACATGTTCTATATTTTAACAAAATGCAGGAATTGACAAAAACAACAGTGATTAGAATGTAGCACAAGATTTGAGTTGTAACGTAAATGAGACATTTATCTACTTCAGATTGACACTTCGCCAAAACAGACATTGTTTTGCTTGATAACAACAGAAATGTAAATCTGAAACCTCTACTGCTAGTGAAAACACAAGTAGCTGGTCTCTGTAAAGCTGATCAGGTCCTCAAACTATTGTGGGGTTTTTTAACCTAGTATGAGAACCTAGGTCATCTAAAATTCCTTTGGCAAGATGTTGTGAATAGTGTTTGATTTGTAAAAAGTTAAACTTCTGTGATCGTCTCCAAATGTAAAATGAAGATTATCCTGATCAAGAAAATTCACCTAACATTAAATATACTTGTAAGATTATCCATCAGAAATCAGAATAGTTATAAAGGGCTTCCTATCTACATAACTCTTTGGGTCAGTAGAACAACATTGATTGCTTTCTTCATGACTCTTTGGGTCAGTAGAACATTGATTGCTTTCTTCATGACTCTTTGGGTCAGTAGAACAACATTGATTGCTTTCTTCATAACTCTTTGGGTCAGTAGAACAACATTGATTCCTTTCTTCATAACTCTTTGGGTCAGTAGAACAACATTGATTCCTTTCTTCATAACTCTTTGGGTCAGTAGAACAACATTGATTCCTTTCTTCATAACTTTTTGGGTCAGTAGAACAACATTGATTGCTTTTTTCATAACTCTTTGGGTCAGTAGAACAACATTGATTGCTTTCTTCATGACTCTTTGGGTCAGTAGAACAACATTGATTGCTTTTTTCATAACTCTTTGGGTCAGTACAACAACATTGATTTGCTTTTTTCATAACTTTTTGGGTCAGTAGAACAACATTGATTGCTTTTTTCATAACTTTTTGGGTCAGTAGAACAACATTGATTGCTTTTTTCATAACTTTTTGGGTCAGTAGAACAACATTGATTCCTTTCTTCATAACTTTTTGGGTCAGTAGAACAACATTGCTTGCTTTTTTCATAACTTTTTGGGTCAGTAGAACAACATTGCTTGCTTTTTTCATAACTTTTTGGGTCAGTAGAACAACATTGATTCCTTTCTTCATAACTTTTTGGGTCAGTAGAACAACATTGATTCCTTTCTTCATCATTTGTGACTTGGTTCAGGTATGGGGCACTCAAGATTTGTCTACAGCATCTCATTTCCGTATCTTGCATTCATCGTTTGTTTACTTGTTCTGTGCCACACAAGAAAGTCGGCCGTAGTAAGGGAACTTCATTTTGAATATATTACCTTTGCTGTAATCTTTCCAGATTAATGTCAATAACTGATCTTTTACAGATTTAAAAGATTTCTGGTTTTATTTTTATTTTTAGACTGATTTTCTTTACCTGATATGGTAATTAGAACTAGGCACATTTCACCTTGTGACTTCTTATAATACACTTGATAGACTACATTGTTACAATTCACAAGTTTTGAGTTAATTTGCATGTGCGTTCAGATAATAAGTTTTAAGGTTCATTGAAATATGAAATCATTAGTGTACCACCATCATCATCATCATCAGTACCATAAACTTGGCGGTCATTGGGGCACTCTTGATGGTAGTTTTACAATTTTCCTCCAGCCTTCATAGTTAAGAGCTGCTTTCTGAGAACTAACAAAGCTTAATCCGTTCCATTCTCTGATGTTGTCGGTGTAATCATAATATAATGTTGCCAATAGAAATTAATAAGCTCTGATGGAGAGATATAACATGCTGATGGAAGATATTTATGTATACTATAATTCTGTCTACCCTTGCAACGTTTTACTTCATAACTAACTTACTAAATTATGACAGGAGAGATGTCTTAGTGACATATTTCATAACACAATCACTTGTAACAACTTCACATAACACAATCACTTGTAACAACTTCACATAACACACATTTTGAAATCACATGTCTATTTGTTCTCTACAAAAGCAGGTTTCTTCACAATCTAACTCTAATGTTCCTAGAAGCTATCCACATCACAAGTTCTCAGCTCTCGTCTCATAGTTACTATAATGTCTCGCATCCAATACTCTCATAGTTACTATAATGTCTCACATCCAATACTATCATAGTTACTATAATGCCTCACATCCAATACTCTCATAGTTATATAATGTCTCACATCCAATACTCTCATAGTTACTTTAATGCCTTACATCCAATACTCTCATAGTTACTAGAATGTCTCACATCCAATACTCTCATAGTTACTTTAATGCCTCACATCCAATACTCTCATAGTTACTATAATGCCTCACATCCAATACTCTCATAGTTACTTTAATGTCTCACATCCAATACTCTCATAGTTACTTTAATGTCTCACATCCAATACTCTCATAGTTACTTTAATGTCTCACATCCAATACTCTCATAGTTACTTTAATGTCTCACATACTATGAGTATTACTCTCATAGTTATTATAATGTCTCGCATCCAACTCTCATAGTTACTATAATGTCTCGCATCCAATACTCTCATAGTTACTATAATGTCTCACATCTCAATACTTTCATAGTTACTATCATATCTCACATCCTATACTCTCATAGCTACTATAATGCCTCACATCCAATCAGCAGAATCTATATACCAACATAATCTACTCCATATTTCAACAACTACTGTCTCATGGTTGATAGTTTTAACACGATTCTCACTGCTGTCGTCTGATTTAAGTCCATATCATATTTTAACATGGCTATAAACTATTTCCTGAATCTTACATCTGTGTCTAAATTGGGTTTAAGACATTTCATCTACATCAGACATAGTTCTAAGTATAATTTAACCACACAACTACTTCTCTGCAAATTCCTGCACTTGATAGTAACTTCTGGGCCTGTTGGAAAACATCCTCTCACTACATTCGCCCTCCCACATTTCTTCTTAACAGCTCCTGTCATTTGTATCTTCAGCCGTTGAATGCCCAACCTACTCGTCTTTGTCACAGTAAGTAGCCAAGGTGAACCTTGAAATTCATGCATTAACTGTGACCTTTTTGAATCCATGCTCACTTAATCTCTTTGTTATCGTCAAATAGGACCACTCATTATTTTTATCTATTCTCTTCCCTGCTTTTTATGTAAGGTAATTATCGTTCTTGTCATCTCCCCTTCTTCCCATGTGAGACAACTCTCCCTGTATTACTACTCATTTATAGTCATCCCATCACTTTTTCTGTCTGCCTTGTCTTATTTCATTCAGTACTGTGCCTTGCAAAATGGTCTTAGCAAGGCTAGTAGATCTTACAATATGCCCATACCATTTTAATATTAATTAATGTGTAGGTTTTGACAAATCTGTTAAAGTTTATGAGTTAATTTTTTTAAAAAGTAATCTTGTTTACAAATGGTCACAGGCTAGTGATCTGACTACATGCTCACGAGGAGGTCCTTTACATTGAAGTCTTAATTCATTCATTGTGTGCCATCTCCACATTGAAGGTTGGCTACCATGGAGTGCCATTCCGCTCCGTCTCTTGCTTTGATGGTGCAGATTGTCATAGGCTGACTTGTTCAGCTTTTGATGTTACTCGTCCATGTTAGTCTTGGTCTGCCTTTGCTATTTACCTTGTATTTTCCTTTCCAAGATTAGTAGGCTGCTGTGTCTTTTAGCTTCTTCTTATTATTATTATGCAATCAGAACATAATTCTATAATTTTTCTCCATTCTGACTTGTAGTATCACACCTTCTCTCCCCATTACATGTTCCACTCCTGCATTGTCTTTTCCTACTTTGGCGTAAAGTTTCCCATTACAATTAAAAGAGTAATTCGAACAGAGGAAGGACTGAGCGAATGTTTCCCATGGAAACTGGGGTTAAGCAGGAATGTATTTTATCGCTCTTGTTATTTGGAGTTGTTATGGACTTCATAAATGGGAAATGCTGCACTGGTAATAAAGGCATCGAATGGATACAAGGAGACCATTTGGAGGACCTCGACTTTGCTGATGACATAGTCCTCATCAGCAGTCAGTACAAACGTGCAGAAACACAAATGAACTATCATCAATAGCCAGCAAATTGGGCTTGAGATCAATCATGAAAAGACTAAGTCATGAAAAGCTTATTCCAACAGATGACAAAATATATGGAAAACAAACCAGTGGAAGAGATCGATCACTTTATCTATCTTGGAAGTCACATTGATCGAGAAGGGGATACGAGTAAAGAAATTAGAATCAGAATAGCTAAAGCAGCAATGTCTTTCAGAAGCCTTGAAAAGTTGTGGAAATCAAAACTCATCAGCACAAACACAAACTTAGACTATTCAAATCAAATGTACTATCAACCCTCACGTATGCATGTGAGAGCTGGAAAACAACAAGAGACATAGAGACAAAGTTAACGCATTCGAAAATAAATGTCTAAGGAAATACTTGGTATAGCGTGGAACGAATTCAAAACAAACGAGGAAATTAGAGAAATCGCCAATCAACACTATATCTTCAGTAATAAAGAAAAGACGATGGTCATATTTTGGACATGTGATGAGAAGAGATAATACCGAATAGCAAAGCAAGCCCTCATATGGAAACAACAGGTAAGAGGAATACACAGAGACTCTGAGAAGAACATTGACGAAGAGACACAGAGCAGCAGGAATCGGCTCCTCAATGAGATAGAGCTGCTTGCATAGAACAGAGACAAATGCAAGATTTGATAACAGATCTTTACAATGATTGAAAACTGCTAGAACAAAAAATGTAGATAAGAGGAGTATCTGGGTCTACGCCCTATGGGCCGGCTACGGCTCGAAAGGTCAATAGATAGAGATAGATATTATTATTTCCTTCCTCTTTCAGCGTCGAAGGGAGATATAGTTTGTGGTCTATTGCTCTTCTGTTTGCCTACTGCTGTTATGTTTCCTAGTGCCTCTAATATTCCATTGATCCATCATTTTCACGGTCGATCCATTGGGTCTTGTATTCTCACAATGTTTATTGAAGGCTCGTTGTGTTGTGTTTTGATCTTTCTGCTTTGTCACGTGGCCAAACCATTTTATCTGTTGTTTTTTTTAATATATTCTATGGCGGGGGCTATTCCTAGCTTTTTTCTCAGTTCTTCATTCTGATCTTATCTCTCAGACTGTTTCCTGTCATTCGTCTGACACATTTAGTCTCAGTAGAGGTTATTTTTCTTATTGATCTTACATCTAGGGTCCAGGTCTGACATTGGTAGCACAACGTTGCAATGAAGATTGTATTATATTGTGCTAATTTTGCCTCTAGTGTTATTTCCTTGTTGGACAATAGTGGTAATAGCTGTCCAATGATTTGACAAGCCTTGTTGCATCTTAATTCTATCTTGTCTTTTCCTGTCTGTGTTGTGACTTTTAACATGCCCCAAAAATCTCACTTGTCTTGTTTGAATTGTTTTTAGTAGTTATCTTTTCATTTTTAGTTGTTTTAAGACTTTTCTTTTCCGTTCCATTCATTCTTCCTATTGAAGTCTAATAGTGTTAACTTTATGTGCATTCATATAATAAAAGTCATTATGTTACATTTGCATAGCTTTTTGTAATATTGTTGCTGTCAGTGTTGTTTATAGTGACTTTCAGTTGCAGATAGTACTGCAAGTCCTGCATCAATTGATTTGAGTTGGTTGTTGGTGTCCCATGACTAGTTTTCTGCTGCTTTAAGCTTGTGCAACTGTTACTGATTGAATGTTTTAATTACTCAATAGATACACATTGGGTTTTGTAGATGTACCTTATTGTGACTTTGAGATACACACAGCTAAACCGGTGCTGCTACATCATCACTGGGAGGTCTTGTGTCTCTTATTTTACATTAGCAACCTGTTTGCATTAAAACAATAGCAGAAGACAAAGTTCAGGCAGATGACATTTACTAGTAACATCAGAGATGGATACACCAAGCTTCTCTGAAAGTTCAAGTTTATTTGTTTACTGAAAAACTGTAAGCTCTGTCTCCTTTAACCTTTGCCAAATAGTGGACTATGCACATTCTTTTCAACTATCTTGTGAGTCTATGTACAACTACCAGCATCAAAGGGACCCAGTGAAACGTATATTTAACTGTATGAATATCAATAGTACTAGAGGAACTTTGTTGAAACAACCTCCAATAATTGATTAGACGATTCCTGCTGCATAAATTAGGTTATGATTGTGGAGTTGTTTTTTTAAAACTCGGAGGAATGCCCCAAACATTAGAATATTTCACCAATCTGGCACCTCACCTTGTCACTTGTACCAGCCTTCTGTCCAAATTTGAAAGTAAGAGTTCAAAGTATGCTTCAAGTGTGCTGTTCATTCTTATTCTCTTATTGAGCTTGTCTTGTACATGGACTGTAACGAGCACAAAGATTTCTTATGTCCTGGACTGGATCTTTCCACATCGGTTCATCTTCCTTTACACTTTCCCTTGATTCAGTATTGATTTAGTTTATCTGTGTACATGCACAATTTTCTAGATTTCTTATCCGTCTTAAATTATGGAACGTGACAGCAAAGAAGTTACAAATATTCTGAGTGGACCATTAAATGTTAAGATCCAATCAGCCTGTATTCAAAGCTGAGGCTTTGTCCTAGGTACAGGAATACCTGAATCATATTAATTATGGCTATAATTAACCTCTAATATGATTTTTATCAATTTAGCCAATGTAAGTTTAACTTCAGTTGCTATATCCCTACAGTTTATGTAATTTTCTTTAATCAAGAGATTAATTCAGTGAAAATGTGATTTTGAACGACACTACTTACAAGTGGGAGGTAAAGAATAGTGACACTGTAATCTACCAGGCATGTCACAAGAGGCGACTAAGGAGATTGATCAATGGCTTGACAAGCTGTCATTGTAAAAAGTATTGTTATGGAAACAGCGCCATATATTTTAGAGCAGTGATCTCTGCAATATGTGCCACTTTGGCACGCAAGGTTTCTGTTTTTGAGATTGTGGTTCTTCCCTATGTGCCGTCTTCGGCTCGAAGGACAGTAGATAGATAGATAGACTTACAAGTGCATTCTTCTGGCTTGTGAAACTAATTTCTGCATCCATTATGCACATCAGTTGAATTGCAGCCCCAGCTTGTGATGTGCAGCAGTTTGTTATTGTCACAGCTGTAAACTGTTCATGTTGAGTACAGAATGTGACACGTGACATTGGGAAAACCATGTCTAGCTATTTGTATAAAATATTAGTTTTAATTATAATTACAATTATAGATGATTGTGTGATATACTTGTAGCACTGAGGTTTGGTTGTTTGTGTGTGTGGGGGGGGGGGGGGGGATGAATTTGCTGTAACATATTGTGACATTTGAGAAATATGGCATTAGTACCTGTTTTTCAAAGCCCTCAGTGGTTGTTGCCTTGCAAATGGGTAATGTGATCTCTGTCATATCAGCTGTCCTACTTTCCAAAGACAGTCACTGATGCCCACTAGCAAAGGCTTGGTGGACCACCCCTAGACATATAAATGTGCAAGACAATGACAACATTTGGGAATTGAACAAGGACCTGCCTGTAAAGTGGATGAGTGCATGAACTTCTTCACTGGTGCTTGCTTCAAGTTCAAAAGCACCCACATCATATCACATTAGAGCAGTAGATTTTTTATTTCACTGAATGCTGATGTCTTTGTTGTTAAAATCAAGCCTATCATCATCTGGTGTCATACAGGTTGGCTTAGGCGATGGTATCTTGCCATAATTCTCTGTTTTCAGTGCATCATCGCATCAATTCTGTTAACTGCTTACCGTGCAATGGCACCAAGCTATTCAGTATCTTTTTTCTTTGTCATCTGTAATCTCATTTTCCCTGTGTTTTTGCTTGTTATAATCAAATATTCCAACTTTCCTCTATTCGTGATGTGCCTGAAAATGTTTCTTTCTGATTTTTTAGGACCTGCCTTTATGTGAGCTGGCCTCTAACAGAAACAGGTGACAGAATGTACCAATGTTCATATTGACATTGTAGAGAATCGTCGGCATTTAAAAATGGAAAATATTATTAGACTTTATGTCACTTCATGGCTGTCCCATAATCTTCAGAGTCATTGAGGGAAATTTCATGTTTCCAACTGTTGTCTTCTGTTCCTCTATCTGCAGCTGCTTAGCATGAGGTGACATAGTTAAGTCTGTCCATTCTTTCATTCGTTCTTCCATATTTTGTATTCCATCTTTCAATGTGTGCTACGTCATCGTAATGGCTCATCGTAGGTCCCTAGGCCGG